>CM065596.1:148940362-149475362 GCA_033119425.1 Bufotes viridis
AGCTGATAACAGGTGATGGGCACATATGTGCCTGACATCTATTGATCCCCACTGGCGGTCTGTAACCAGTAAAGCTGGAGGACTTCTCCCCCACGGGGCGGGCTTCAGGTGAAGTATCCCGGCCATGCAACTTCCTGACTTCCCCTCAAGCAAGTTCTGGACTATCAGATGGACTCTGGCTCCCGTCACGGGGACTATTTTTCTCCAGTTAGACTTCCAGGAACTCGAGACTTCAGATAAGAATCAGACACAGATTCAGAACGTGCAATAAATGGTGCAAAAAGAGCAAAAGATTTCATTTTTACAGTTGTGATGGCAAAAATACTTAAACAAAACAACAAAGTATCTGACCCTTTCCCATTACCGATAGCAACGTGTCCCCCACCAATACACCTCACTCTACAGATGTTGGGGTGTGCAAGTGAAAAGTCAGGAACCACCCATCTGCATTCAAGATGGCGGCAGAGGGGCCAGTACCAAACTTCTAGATATGGCCACCGACCTGATATACAGCAGGGATATCGTCGTCGGTGTAACACACGCGTGTCCTCCCGCCACTGAGGCGATGGGCGCACCACAGATACATATACATCTAGACACACAATGCCAAGGCTTATATAAAAGTAAGCGGCAGCTGCAGAACTCGCGCTCTAGGCCGTAAAACCCAAGGTTATTTTTTGGCTGCTGCGCTCTCCATTGATCTTCAAATCTCTTTCACTTCCCTCCGTATCCGCCTCGTGCGATGTGTTACAGATAACGTGTAATATGGAGCAGACGGGGGGAAAGAAACAGAATATTTCATCAGGTCAGACAAGCACAGCCCAAAAGCGCCGGTAACCTGGATCCAGAGATGAATGCTAAGCCGGGGATGCGTGTGGGGGAGGGGGAGACACGCAGCTTTTATTTTTGCTCTTTTCTTCAAAATAATCTTAGATATAGGCAAAGTAAAAACGTCAAAATCACAGAGAACTGATGCACAGGAGGCTGCACAGGACACATGTAAGGGGCTCCTCACATCACGCTATGGCCCTATGCTTGGCACATGGGCCACATGTATCCACAGGGCTCCGATCACTGACAGAGGAGTGGTTTTTGCCGTTTTTTTGTCCTCCATACTGGTAAAGACCAGTAGACTATGCTTTTCTATGCAAAAAAAATAAATAAAAACATATACATTTGTTTCTTTTTCGGCCTATGGACAATGCACCCCTTGGTTACACCAATACAATTGGACACATTGTAGCCTTCGGGGTTTAACCAGCACAAAACGAAATGTGAACAGCCCCCAAACACTGACCAGAACATCAGGTACTGCAGGGATCTGTCACTACAACTCTCAGCATGCAGAACCCGTGCAACAACATCCATCCATCCATCCATGGCCCCAATACCGACAACATGTGGCTTTCTGGCTGCGGTGTTACAATTCCCAGCTGTCACTACAACTCCCAACATGCCCATGTCCGGCTCTCCAGCTGCTGTATCACAACTCCTAGCATGCTCAGGCGACTATAACCTGTGGATCTACAGCTGCTGTATTACAACCCTTAGCATGCCCTGGCGAACCACAATACAGCAGCTGGAGAGCCACAGGTTATGGCCGTCTGGCCATGCTGGGAGTTGTAGTGATGAAGGTGCTGGCGAGAACCAGGTCATAGCTGTGGTTGTTTTGGTATGCTGGAAGTTAAAGTGACATAGCAGTCACAACTCTCCGCAACTCCCCTCGCCAGCTACTGTGTCACTACGACTCCCAGCATGTTCAATCACTAGAATCTAGATTTTCCCGGTTGCTGCATGACTACAACTCCCACCATTCTAGGGCAACCTAGAAGTCTGGAGAGCCGCAGTAGTGATAATAACGATCGCAGATATAACAACCGGCAGCACAAAAAATCCAATATCCACATCAAGAAGGAACAAGTGCTGGAAAAGCTTCTGACATTATATACATGACATAGACAAGATGTTCTGCAGCAGCTGCATCATAAGGCGCATTAATGTCCGGCAAACTGAAGCAACCAAAATCCCAGGCATGACAAGGGTTAATAACAGCAACCAATAAAAATCCACTATCTGCTCACGTATCATATCTATGGGGGTCATTCACAAAAATCGTGTGACACAAGACGATCACTGCGTCTATGAAACTGAAACGATCGGACCGATTTCCGCGGCTCATTAACTCACACAGAACATTCCCATCAGACTGCCATGTATAGCGCCATCTGACGACCGTCACCCGAAGCCGTGCCACACTGCAACTTTAGGGTACCTGCACACGGGTGAACTCGCAGAAAATCCGTTCGAATTTCTGTGTGTTTCTGCACCCAAACCGCCCCAAAAAGCGCAATGTCTAATGGCGCTTTTTGGATTTGATGCGGTTCTCTTGCAGATCTTGCCCTGGTGTATACGAGGATTGTCGGACCTCATACACCCCGCCGGTATCTGCAGAGCTGCAGGGAAAAAACGTGCGCAGTTAGCCTTACCGTGACGGTCGTACTGTGTGGCGTGACAACTCTGCTAAAAATAAAACAAAACAAAGCCGCCTCCTTGTGTTGTCAGATTTGCAAATACACAATGAAACAGCAGCCATGGGAGAAAGATCTCAGCCGCCAGCATCCGATCGTCCGGTGTCACAGACGCAGCGATCATCGTGACAAGGGCTCCGGATCAGACAGAAAATCATGGCAGAAATGGGGGAGCCTGTAAATAAGTGCCCCCCACCCCTATTTACAACAGAAGATACAATGTATCAATTACAGCAGGTGAAAAAGACGCTATACAGAGCCCCTCCACAAATACCCTGCGCCCCTCTGCAGACATGTCCCCAGTACATGCCGCCTCTATACACCCTGTGCACCCACGGTCCGACCCCTCCATACACACTGTCAGGACTCACCCCAAATACCCCCATACAAACTCTGTGCCACCATTTTATATCCCTGCATCTTCATATACAGCTGGTGACAACATTTTACAGCCAGTGTCTTAAATACACTACACCCCAAACACCATCTGTGCCCCCCCATTTATATCCCTGCACCCCCATATACAACCGGTAAGCCATTGCCCCACCACATAAACTCTAAGCCTTCAGCCAAAATACCTTCTGTGCCCCCCTATACACACTGCTCCCCCCCCTCACCCCCCATACTCTCTGCTCCCCCCCATACACTATAGTCCCCCCATACACACTGCTCCCCCTCACCCCCCCCCCATACCCTCTACTCCCCCTCACCCCATCTACTCTGCTTCCCCCACATCTACTCTGCTCCCCCCATACACTCTGCTCCCCCTCACCTGCCCCCCCATACACTCTGCTCCCCTCACCTACCCCCCCATACACTCTGCTTCGCCCCTCACCTACCCCCCATACACTCTGCTTCCCCCATCACTCTGCTCCCCTCACCTCCCCCATACTACTCTGCCCCCCACATCTACTCTGCTCCCCTCACCTACCCCCTACCCCCCATACACTCTGCTCCCCCTCACTCTGCCCCCCATACACTCTGCTCCTCCCTCACCTACCCCCCATACACTTCTGCTCCCCCTCACCTACCCCCCCATACACTCTGCTCCCCTCACCTACCCCCCATACACTCTGCTCCCCTCACCTACCCCCCATACACTCTGCTCCCCCTCACCTACCCCCCATACACTCTGCTCCTCACCTCACCTCACCTCCCCCCATACACTCTGCTCCCCTCACCTACCCCCATACACTCTGCTCCCCTCACCTACCCCCATACACTCTGCTCCCCTCACCTACCCCCCATACACTCTGCTCCCCCTCACCTACCCCCCATACACTCTGCTCCCCTCACCTACCCCCATACACTCTGCTCCCCACCTCACCCCCATACACTCTGCTTCCCTCACCCCACACTCTGCTCCACCTCACCCCCCCTACACTCTGCTCCCCTCACCCCCTACACTCTGCTTCCCCTCACCCCCATACACTCTGCTCCCCCTCACCCCCCATACACTCTGCTCCCCCTCACCTGCATGGTGCGGACCCCCAGCTCCTCGGCCGCCAGCCTCCTCATGTGAAGCGCCAGCAGCTGCGCCTCGTCCAGGATGGAGACGTCGGGCTCGGGCCGGGCAGGTGTCCAGAGCACGGCGGCCGCAGAGCAGAGGACGAGCAGGCAGCCAGCACCCCCCGGCCCCATCCTCCGAGCTCCCGGGGCTGCTCCAAAACTTCTCCGCGCTCTCAGCACAAAGTTCCCAGCGGCGACGGCCGGAGACCAGGGAGGGACATCAGAGCCTCGGCGGCTCCGGGGACCGCGCTCTACAGCGGGGAGTCACAGGCGGGGATCCCGGGAGCCTCGTACGGTCCAGATCTGCCGGAGTCCCGGAGAAAGTGCGAGCCGAGGCGGAGGAGGGGCGGGGAAATCACGGCCCGACACTGAGGAGGAGGACGGAGCCGGGAGGAAGGCTGCCCCCTGGCGGAGGAACAGGCGCCTGCAGCCCGGACATGGAGCGGAGGACAGGGGGGGAAGGGAAAGAGGGGAGCACAGGGGGGGAAGGGAAAGAGGGAGCACAGGGGGGAAGGGAAAGAGGGGAGCACAGGGGAAGGAAAAGAGGGGAGCACAGGGGAAGGAAAGAGAGGAGCACAGGGGAAGGAAAAGAGGGGAGCACAGGGGGAAGGAAAAGAGGGAGCACAGGGGAAGGAAAAGAGGGGAGCACAGGAGGAGGAAAGAGGTGAACAGGGGGAGGAAAGAGGGGAGCACAGGGGGAGGAAAAGAGGGAAGCACAGGGAGGAAAGAGGAAGCACAGGGGAAGGAAAGAGGGAACACAGGGGCTGAAAGAGGGAGCACAGGGGGAGGAAAGAGGGAAGCACAGGGGGAAGGAAAGAGAGGAACACAGGGGGAAGGAAAAGAGGAGAGCACAGGAGGGAGAAAAAGGGAGCGGGGGAAAGAGGGGAGCAAGGGGGAGGAAAACGGGAGCGTAGGAGGGAGGAAAAGAGGAGAGCACGGGGGAGGAAATGAGGGGAGCACGGGGGAAAGAAAAGAGGGAGCACGGGGGAAAGAAAAGAGGGGAGCACGGGGGAGGAAATGAGGGAGAACAGGGGGAGAAGGAGCACAAGGGGAGGAAAATAGGGGAGCACGGGGAAAGAAAAGAGGGAAGCACAGGGGGAGGAAAAGAGGGAAGCACATGGGGAAGGAAAAGAGAGGAACACAGGGGAAGGAAAGAGGAGAGCACAGGAGGGAGAAAAAAGGGAGCACGGGGGAGGAAATGAGGGGAGAACAGGGGGAGAAGGGAGCACAAGGGGGAGGAAAATAGGGGAGCACGGGGGAAAGAAAAGAGGGAAGCACAGGGGGGGAGGAAAAGAGGGAAGCACATGGGGGAAAGAAAAGAGGGGAGCACGGGGGGAGGAAATGAGGGGAGAACAGGGGGGGAGAAGGGAGCACAAGGGGGAGGAAAATAGGGGAGCACGGGGGAAAGAAAAGAGGGAAGCACAGGGGGGAAGGAAAAGAGGAGAGCACAGGGGGATAAAGAGGGGAGCACAGGGGGGAGGAAATGAGGGGAGCACAGGAGGGAGGAAAAGAGGGCAGCACAGGGGGGAGAAAATGAGGGGGAAGGAAAAGAGGTGAGCACAGGGGGAAGGAGAAGAGGGGAGCACAGAGGGGAAGAAAAGAGGGGAGTACAGGGGGGAAGGAAAAGAGGGGGACACAGGAGGAAAGGAAAAGGGAGCACAGGGGGGAAGGAAAAGAGGGGAGCACAGGGGGAAGGAAAAGGGGGGCAGTACAGATTAAGGGGTGCAGGACAATGAGGGGGAGGAAAAGAGGGGTGCAAATAGCATGGTAATGATAAAGGGGTACAGAACCATGAGGGGAAACAAGAGGGGTGCACAGCACAGTGAGGGTGATGATGGGGTACAGGGCATGGTGAGGCTGGCAGCAGTCACACAGGATACCGTAATGGTAACAGTAAGAGGGTGCAGGACCAGGAGGTGCAGCGATATAGAGGGGTACACAGAGCACAGTGATGGTAATAAGGGGGTACACAGAGCACAGTGATGGTAATAAGGGGGTACACAGAGCACAGTGATGGTAATAAGCGGGTACAGAGCACAGTGATGGTAATAAGCGGATACAGGGCACAGTGATGGTAATAAGCGGGTACAGGGCACAGTGATGGTAATAAGCGGGTACAGGACACAGTGATGGTAATAAGGGGGTACAGGGCACAGTGATGGTAATAAGGGGGTACAGGGCACAGTGATGGTAATAAGGGGGTACAGGGCACAGTGATGGTAATAAGCGGGTACAGGGCACAGTGATGGTAATAAGCGGGTACAGGGCACAGTGATGGTAATAAGGGGGTACAGGACACAGTGATGGTAATAAGCGGGTACAAGGCACAGTGATGGTAATAAGGGGGTACAGGACACAGTGATGGTAATAAGCGGGTACAGGGCACAGTGATGGTAATAAGCGGGTACAAGGCACAGTGATGGTAATAAGGGGGTACAGGACACAGTGATGGTAATAAGCGGGTACAGAGCACAGTGATGGTAATAAGCGGGTACAGGGCACAGTGATGGTAATAAGCGGGTACAGGACACAGTGATGGTAATAAGCGGGTACAGGGCACAGTGATGGTAATAAGCGGGTACAGGGCACAGTGATGGTAATAAGCGGGTACAGGGCACAGTGATGGTAATAAGCGGGTACAGGGCACAGTGAGGATCAGAGGGTAGTAATAAAGTACAAGTGGCACAGAGGGGGCTGGTGATGTGAGGGGTACACACCTTCCCGCTCCCCCCGCCTCCTCCTCTCCGTCCTTTCTCGGACTTATTTCTCCGCTCACGTATTTTTAAACCTTTCGCTGTTTGCAGTGAGATCACATTTTACACCTGAACCTCCAGCGTCTCTGCGGAGGATTTCACAGACCTCGCTGCGGAGGACGTCAGGCTGGGTCCTACGTGTACACGCCACAACCTTCTCATGTTGATGGTGTTTGCATTCCCCACTGTTCTCAGGGCCTCTGCTTGCTGTCAGTGAATGGAAGCATTCTTGTTAACACCCTGAGGCTGAATACCTGTAATCACACTCTTCAGTGTGATTATCTGATGCAGCCACGACATGGCAGGACATCACATGTGGCCAAATTTCCCCTTTACTGGGTGACTATACCAAAAATGTTCCCTAATTTTATGGAATCCATCACCATAGAAGGCTGGAGGGATGCATTCACTTCCAAGCCGCTTTCATTTTGTTGGTAATCTTGAAGGATAAAAGACCTTTTTTATGAGATTACTGAAGCGTGGGAACAATAACCTGTCAGTGCCCATGCCATCCTGACGGCCCGCTGAGTAGAATCTATAGTCTTCCAGTATTGCAGGCCACTTTGGACTAGGTCCTTAAAGGGGTTATCCAGCCCCCAAAATGCCCCCCCAAATGCCCGGGCCCCCTCACACAGATTGTACTTATCCTGCTCCCTGGCACCCGTGTCGCTTCTGATGCCCACACAGCCGCCGCTGCATCTCTCTGTCTCGTGGATGAAAACATATTGGGGGGGGGGGGGCAATAGCAAGCTGTGATGGGAACGAGCATCACCTGCAGTGCTAGGGAGGTTCATTCCCGTCATGGCCTGCTATTGGCTGCATCCCCAATGCACAAAGCCCCCCACCCGTCGCCGGATATTTTCATCCGTGCAACAGGAAGATGCAGCAGCGGCCGTGTGGGCATCAGAAGCGATGCAGGTGCCGGGTAATGAGGTACATTGTGTGTAAGGGGCCTGGGTATTTGGAGGGGTATTTAAAGTATTTCTGCCTGTAGCAGTCTTTTTTCAGATACAGAGCTCCAAATTCCCTGCATTGAGTAAAATGATGAAACTCTGTCTTCCTGCAGCCACCACTAGAGGGAGCTCAGTACACACTATACTATTATTATTGAGTTCAATGCATGAAGACTATGCAGCAGGCTCCATCTAGTGGTCACTGCAGGCAACCACAGTTCATTTTATTATATATTGTGTGTACATAGAGGATTTGGAGCAATGTGTCAGAGAAGTAGCACTCTAAAGATTCTATCAGATACGGTATTGGTTTCCGACATTATGATATCAGATGAGAATGGGGAGCTCTAGAGAATTCCTTTGAGAGGAGGCACTTCATTAACATAGGATGGGCGGGGGGAGCATGATGATATTGTGGTCCGCCAGTGAGAATGTTGGGTACGGCGGCGTTTTTAAGACTCCACGTGCGACAAAGCTAAATTTTCAGGATGTAATGACCCATGATTGGGCTCCAGGCTCAGACATGTCCGATGGAGTGAACGTTTATGCAGCTGCAAAGTGAATCTTCTCAAGTAGTAACTATGAGGTCAGATAGACGATCCTTCCTGACAAGTCACTGCTTCAGCTAGAAAATGATTACAAATCACTCCTGTGAGCGCGAAGAAGCTGCAGAGCTGATACTAAAGCGGCTGATAATATCCATATCCGGAAGCTGACACTAAGACGCCTAGGTTTCTATATTCGCACTTCTCCCCGCTCTCTTTGTTGATTCCAGTTTCCATAGAGTAATAGGATAAGATTCCCATTTCCTGACGTCACCACTAGGGGGAGCTGAGTGAATACAAATTTATATAGATTCCATTGGGGGACATTTATCCATAATGGCGTAATTTACTACAAAAAAATACTAACATTACAAATCAAAGGTGCTGATTTCTTTCAGCTTATATATCAAAAGGCACACGCCACTTTTAAATGTGACTTTAAAAATTTTTTTAAAATAAACTTGATTATCCGCCTATTTCTCTCGATTTGTGACATTTAACACCAATAGCACTAAAATGTGACTTTTTTAAACCAAAATGCGCCATTTCAGGCAACCCCCTGCCAGACCGCACTTGCCACTTTTAAAACATATTTTCAACATTTCCAGTGGTAAATTGCTACTTTTGTCTTACACTGGGGACGTTTTAGTTATTGTTTTCTTTTTGTTGAATGTCAATTTACTTACTAAACACTATTTAGCGCTTTTTTGGGGCTTCCACTGGGGGGGAGCACAGTGCAGAGAGGGTTTTACACCTTCCACTGAGTGCAATGGTAACATGATTTTTATATACACGGAGCTCCCCCTAGTGGTGACTGCAGGCAGTTTTGTTTAAAATTCTAAATTTTTCTGCTTAGATAAAAGGAGATTTATCAACAGGCCGTGCACCCTGAGGGTAGATCTGTTATATGCTGCACAGTGAAGGTGATACCGGTGCACCGCTCACAGTGTGCATCAGTTTTAACAGAAACCCCCAGGTCCAAAAAAATGACCCAGTGCCCGGCTCCTGGTGTGAGATGGATGGTTTACCCGATCCTATGGTTGGGTTATGTGCTCACCCTGCTTATCTAAGCTCCAGCAGTACAGCAGAGAAATCAGACCTAGCCTAACTGATGGAGAGCTCACAATGGACTCTTTGCAGCAGCTGGAAACCAAGATGTCGCTGAGATACCTTCTAAGGAATTTACATCTGTTATGGCGACATCTTGTGGCCACGATCAGCACTGCAGCATGGGATCTTTAATCACAAAATCATGATGAAAAAATGTTCCAGGAAAAATTATAAAAGTATTACCTTTTCACCAATAAATGTCTCTTGTATGCTAGTTTTCAATGGCAGTGTCCCTTTAAGGTGATTCCATGATTGTTGGTGGTATTAATGTGGGCACCATAGACATCCCATTGCAAGACATGAAGGTTAAAACCTATTGTAAAGAAAGACTCCAAGGTCACTCTGCAGATCACTGTACTCCATATACACAGGTAGCTGAATCTGAGTCCTCATGGTTTGTGCATAAAAACAGCAAGCAATCTGAAAAAGCAGAACTGCAGTGTAAAGCATAGATGAAGGAAAACAGACCCTATAAGACAGAAAGAAGTTGGATTTCTGACCACCTTACACTCCAAATAACAGTGCAGACAAGCTGGAGCCACTGATCGTAGCTGTGTCCTAATGGAGTAGAGGTAAGAAGTAGCCAGGACTGAAGACAACATATAGCAGGTCCCCCTGTAATGAAGCTCATATATAAATGTAAACATTTCAGAGCGATGATTATAACCACATGAAGTGGGTGTCACTGAACATCAAGTCATATAGACTGCAGGCTCCGTGTGTGAATGAAGCTCTGTGTATAGAAGACAAGTCACTGTCTACTTCATAGGGAGTGTCTGATGAGTGAGGCGTTCGTAGCTGGAGGCCATGATCCTCACAACACTCGTTCTGCTATTCCAATCCAGATATTCATCAGAGCGATGTACTTTGCAAGAATCTACAGTATAACACTCCAGAGCTGCACTCACTGTGTACATACATTACATTACTTATCCTGTACTGATCCTGAGTTACATCCTGTATTATACTCCAGAGCTGCACTCACTATTCTGCTGGTGCAGTCACTGTGTACATACATTCACTTATCCTGTACTGATCCTGAGTTACATCCTGTATTATACTCCAGAGCTGCACTCACTATTCTGCTGGTGCAGTCACTGTGTACATACATTACATTACTTATCCTGTACTGATCCTGAGTTACATCCTGTATTATACTCCAGAGCTGCACTCACTATTCTGCTGGTGCAGTCACTGTGTACATACATTACATTACTTATCCTGTACTGATCCTGAGTTACATCCTGTATTATACTCCAGAGCTGCACTCACTATTCTGCTGGTGCAGTCACTGTGTACATACATTACATTACTGATCCTGAATTACATCCTGTATTATACTCCAGAGCTGCACTCACTATTCTGCTGGTGGACTCACTGTGTACATACATTACATTACTTATCCTGTACTGATCCTGAGTTACATCCTGTATTATACTCCAGAGCTGCACTCACTATTCTGCTGGTGAGGTCACTGTGTACATACATTACTTATCCTGTACTGATCCTGAGTTACATCCTGTATTATACTCCAGAGCTGCACTCACTATTCTGCTGGTGCAGTCACTGTGTACATACATTACTTATCCTGTACTGATCCTGAGTTTATCCTGTATTATACTCCAGAGCTGCACTCACTATTCTGCTGGTGGAGTCACTGCGTACATACATTACTTATCCTGTACTGATCCTGAGTTACATCCTGTATTATACTCCAGAGCTGCGCTCACTATTCTGCTGCTGCAGTCACTGTGTACATACATTACTTATCCTGTACTGATCCTGAGTTACATCCTGTATTATACTCCAGAGCTGCACTCACTATTCTGCTGGTGCAGTCACTGTGTACATACGCTACTTATCCTGTACTGATACTGAGTTACATCCTGCATTATACTCCAGAGCTGCACTCACTATTCTGCTGGTGCAGTCACTGTGTACATACATTACTTATCCTGTACTGATCCTGAGTTACATCCTGCATTATACTCCAGAGCTGCACTCACTATTCTGCTGGTGCAGTCACTGTGTACATACATTACTTATTCTGTACTGATCCTGAGTTACATCCTGTATTATACTCCAGAGCTGCACTCACTATTCAGCTTGTGGAGTCACTGTGTACATACATTACATTACTTATCCTGTACTGATCCTGAGTTACATCCTGTATTATACCCCAGAGCTGCACTCACTATTCTGCTGGTGCAGTCACTGTGTACATACATTACTTATCCCGTACTGATCCTGAGTCACATCCTGTATTATACTTCAGAGCTGCACTCACTATTCTGCTGGTGCAGTCACTGTGTACATTTATTACATTACTTATCCTGTACTGATCCGGAATTACACATCCTGTATTATACTCCAGAGCTGCACTCACTATTCTGCTGGTGCAGTCACTGTGTACATACATTACATTAATTCATCAGGCTGAAATCTTCCAGCATCCCCTGCTTATTCAGTATCTGCAGAGATTTGGTCCTGCTGAGTTGCATATGGGAAATTCACTTTGCACTGTACAGTAATCTAATTTAATGCAGGAACTCTGTGTCCAAAAATTGTCAGTTTCAAAGAACAACCAAAAGAATTGTGAGTGCAGCTCTGGAGTGTGATATAGGGTTCGGCTCCTTTGTTCCACTGCTGCTTGTTATTTGGAAAGCTGCATCATGAAAGGTGGTCCGTCATGTCTACACATCGAGCTGCCTGATCAGTTGATGCCATTCAGGATCCTGGGAAAGCTGGGTTACAATAAATAACAAATTGTCGTTAACTGTAGGTAAAAACGCTGAAACTGCAAACAAATCAGGAAAATCGAGTCTGTAATAAACAAGAGAAGAAAGCAGGAGCCGCGCAGGATGGAATTAATGGCTGGCAGATATGGCACCCAGGAGCGGCGGTGTAATCAGCTGGGGCGATAGCTGTGATAGACAGAAAACAATGGAGCGCAGGCAGCAGAGAAGTGAAGCTGGGGACAGCTCCTGCCACATGACAGCGCGACGTGACAGCTCTAATGACGGCTTCTAACGGAGGAAATAATTAATGAATGCAGCCCAGGTATTAAATTTACATCCGACGCGGTCTGTCGGGACTCGCTGAGCAACCGGCAATGAAAGTTTGTTCCGTTGTCGCCGCTTTCATCATCGCTGCAAAAATAATCTTGATTTGCATTGTCAGTTTTATGGTGACATTTTGTGTAGAACAAACCTGAAGCCTCCATAATAATAGATTCACCGCATACAGCGAGGAACAGACGGAAACTTCTAGAGAATAATTTACTGATCACTACATGTATAACTGATACCAGCTGTACGTATATAATTATATACAGGAGATGCCCAGGTTATACCAGCATGCTCCATATCACTATATACAGAAGATGTATAACTTATACCAGCTGTACATATATAATTATATACAGGAGATACCCAGGTTATACCAGCTGTACATATATAATTATATACAGGAGATACCCAGGTTATAACAGCATGCTCCATATCACTATATACAAGAAGATGTATAACTTATACCAGCTGTACATATATAATTATATACAGGAGATACCCAGGTTATACCAGCTGTACATATATAATTATATACAGGAGATACCCAGGTTATACCAGCATGCTCCATATCACTATATACAGGAAGATGTATAACTTATACCAGCTGTACATATATAATTATATACAGGAGATACCCAGGTTATACCAGCATGCTCCATATCACTATATACAAGGAGATGCATAACTTATACCAGCTGTACATATATAATTATATACAGGAGATACCCAGGTTATACCAGCATGCTCCATATCACTATATACAAGAAGATGTATAACTTATACCAGCTGTACATATATAATTATATACAGGAGATGCCCAGGTTATACCAGCATGCTCCATATCACTATATACAAGAAGATGTATAACTTATACCAGCTGTACATATATAATTATATACAGGAGATGCCCAGGTTATACCAGCATGGTCCATATAACTGTATACAGAAGATGTATAACTTATACCAGCTGTACATATATAATTATATACAGGAGATACCCAGGTTATACCAGCTGTACATATATAATTATATACAGGAGATACCCAGGTTATACCAGCTGTACAGATATAATTATATACAGGAGATACCCAGGTTATACCAGCTGTACAGATATAATTATATACAGGAGATACCCAGGTTATACCAGTTGTACGTATATAATTATATACAGGAGATGCCCAGGTTATACCAGCATGCTCCATATCACTATATACAAGAAGATGTATAACTTATACCAGCTGTAGATATATAATTATATACAGGAGATGCCCAGGTTATACCAGCTGTACATATATAACTATATACAGGAGATACCCAGGTTATACCAGCATGGTCTATATCACTATATACAAGAAGATGTATAACTTATACCAGCTGTACATATATAATTATATACAGGAGATACCCAGGTTATACCAGCTGTACATATATAATTATTTTCAGGACATACCCAGGTTATACCAGCTGTACATATATCACTATATACAGAAGATGTATAACTTATACCAGCTGTACATATATAATTATATACAGTAGATACCCAGGTTATACCAGCATGCTACATATTACTATATACAAGAAGATGTATAACTTATACCAGCTGTACATATATAATTATATACAGGAGATACCCAGGTTATACCAGCATGGTCCATATCACTATATACAAGAAGATGTATAACTTATACCAGCTGTACATATATAATTATTTTCAGGACATGCCCAGGTTATACCAGCTGTACATATATAATTATTTTCAGGACATACCCAGGTTATACCAGCTGTACATATATCACTATATACAGAAGATGTATAACTTATACCAGCTGTACATATATAATTATATACAGGAGATGCCCAGGTTATACCAGCATGGTTGGTAGGTACAACTTGATTTTACAGTGCATGGTATACAGCTTTGGTAATGATTGCACTAGTACGAATGTACTACAACTCTTATCATCACCCCATGGTTGCAGTAAGTATTCGGCAGCTGTATGAACCATGAAAGTTGGCTTTTGTGTCCCGGCCGCAGACAATGCACATTCTAAATCAGAGGATTTGCATATATTATAGCGGCGCCGCCTTATTTTCCCCCCTTGGTTTTCTTGCTGTAAATCTGGAAGAAATCCTGCAGACTGGATATCATCAGGTCCCGTAGATTATAAACCTTATAACGGTTCAGATACAAACTCTCTGCTCCTGAATTTGGGGAATCATTCGCATTCATCGCCCGTTGTGTTTTCAATGAGCAATTACACCTATCATTGCGTCTTCAAAATCGTCCTCCCCTCCCCCCCTCCCCCACTCTGTAACAACTGAATATCGTTTAGCCGAACCCGATCCTGCTTTCCTGTTGGGGAGATGCCAAGAGATCCCATCATCCGGTCATTTAGAGTCAATTCCATAAACTCTTCATCAGTCTTTCCCTACGTTGCACAGCGACTGGTTCATGATGAGAGTTGTAGTTAGGCATAGTATAAAGAGGCGCACTACTGTCTATAGGCATGCAATCGTTTCTTATACATCAGTAGGACTCGACACCAGAGCATGGAGAAGTGGATGCAAAAATATAACTGTCACCACTAGAGGGAGCTCACACTATACATCAGGTACATTGAACCCAATGATCACACAGTCTGCAGTCAGCTCCCTCTAGTGGTGGCTGCAGGCAGAATTTTTTTTACTATTTATGTCTATGTCTGTGCCGGGGGGGGTTGGTGCTCTGTATCAGAAAATTGGGTGTTTTCTACTCCATTCACATCCAAAGTAAAAAGCAAAGTGCACTGGGCAGACAGTCATGTGACCTAATGGCCACGCCCTGACTATTAAGATGGTTGAACACGGGGTGGTCCCCAACAGTATCATTATAGACCAGTCCCATCACTGGTAACTGGGAACCTGCAAAATAATAGAGCAATCCAAAAACACAGAAATAAGAATGGAGAACGGCTCGGTGCACGTGGCTCCAGTTATGGTGGACTTCAGCCGCCTTGAATTGCGTGGATGGTCAATCATCTGAATCAGCTGTGGCCAGGACGCAACCTGCGGAGATCCTCTGATCGCCCCATCGGCCTGAGATGTGAGAGCCGCTTTAAGACAAGTCCATCTTTCTGCTTCATGATTGTAATGTAAATACAGAATTTCCAAGAAATGTACAAAAAGGGAAAAATCTCCAATCCAGCAACATATGAGAGAAATTACATTGTTCTTGTAAAAGGAATTTTGTTATTTTCGTGCGGCTAAGATTCCACCCAAAAATAAATAATGAGAACTAAAAAAAAGTCTTACAATGTGAAAAAGAAGGTAACACAGAGAAGATGTGGGGCCCCTCCTCACTGACAACTATTAGAGACATCTGTGAGACTGACTCCTAACATTAGAAATAATTATAAACTACTCGAAGCAAAAGCATTTACCAAGTCATTGTGCACCTCCCTTATTATACTCCAGAGCTGCACTCACTATTCTGCTGGTGCAGTCACTGTGTACATATATTACTTCTCCTGTACTGATCCTGAGTTACATCCTGTATTATACTCCAGAGCTGCACTCACTATTCTGCTGGTGCAGTCACTGTGTACATATATTACTTATCCTGTACTGATCCTGAGTCACATCCTGTATTATACTCCAGAGCTGCACTCACTATTCTGCTGGTGCAGTCACTGTGTACATACATTACCTATCCTGTACTGATCCTGAGTTACATCCTGTATTATACTCCAGAGCTGCACTCACTATTCTGCTTGTGTAGTCAATCTGTACATACATTACTTATCCTGTACTTATCCTGAAGAAAAAAAAGGACAGATGCCACGGCACTCCAATAGATGGCTCTTCAACTTTTAATAGTTCCCGAAAAGTTGAAGAGCCATCTATTGGAGTGCCGTGGCATCTGTCCTTTTTCTGCTTGAGCTGGGGAGATCCTGAGGTTGAAACTCGACGCTTCTGGCACCGCCACGTACTGGTTTGTTAAAGAGTTGAGAGTGGTGCTCCCTGAATACTTTTTTATAGTACTGATCCTGAGCACTTACTATTCTGCTGGTGGAGTCATAATGTACATACATTACCTATCCTGTACTGATCCTGAGTTACATCCTCTATTATACTCCAGAGCTGCACTCAATATTCTGCTGGTGGAGTCACTGTGTACATACATTACATTACTTATCCTGTACTGATCCTGAGTTACATCCTGTATTATACTCCAGAGCTGCACTCACTATTCTGCTGGTGCAGTCACTGTGTACATACATTACTTATCCTGTACTGATCCTGACTTACATCCTGTATTATACTCCAGAGCTGCACTCACTATTCTGCTGGTGCAGTCACTGTGTACATACATTACATTACTTATCCTGTACTGATCCTGAGTTACATCCTGTATTATGCTCCAGAGCTGCACTCGCTATTCTGCTGGTGCAGTCACTGTGTACATACATTACTTATCCTGTACTGATCCTGAGTTACATCCTCTATTATACTCCAGAGCTGCACTCAATATTCTGCTGGTGGAGTCACTGTGTACATACATTACTTATCCTGTACTGATCCTGAGTTACATCCTGTATTATACTCCAGAGCTGCACTCACTATTCTGCTGGTGCAGTCACTGTGTACATACATTACTTATCCTGTACTGATCCTGAGTTATATCCTGTATTATACTCCAGAGCTGCACTCACTATTCTGCTGGTGGAGTCACTGTGTACATATATTACTAATCCTGTACTGATCCTGAGTTACATCCTGTATTATACTCCAGAGCTGCACTCACTATTCTGCTGGTGGAGTCACTGTGTACATACATTACATTACTTATCCTGTACTGATCCTGAGTTACATCCTGTATTATACTCCAGAGCTGCACTCACTATTCTGCTGGTGCAGTCACTGTGTACATACATTACTTATCCTGTACTGATCCTGAGTTATATCCTTTATTATACTCCAGAGCTGCACTCACTATTCTGCTGGTGCAGTCACTGTGTACATACATTACTTATCCTGTACTGATCCTGAGTTACATCCTGCATTATACTCCAGAGCTGCACTCACTATTCTGCTGGTGGAGTCACTGTGTACATACATTACATTACTTATCCTGTGCTGATCCTGAGTTAAACCCTGTATTATACTCCAGAGCTGCACTCACTATTCTGCTGGTGGAGTCACTGTGTACATACATTACTAATCCTGTACTGATCCTGAGTTACATCCTGTATTATACTCCAGAGCTGCACTCACTATTCTGCTGGTGCAGTTACTGTGTACATACATTACTTATCCTGTACTGATCCTGAGTTACATCCTGTATTATACTCCAGAGCTGCACTCACTGTTCTGCTGGTGCAGTCACTGTGCACATACATTACTTATCCTGTACTGATCCTGAGTTACATCCTGTATTATACTCCAGAGCTGCACTCACTGTTCTGCTGGTGGAGTCACTCTGTACATACTGCTTGTTCAGTCTCTGCACAGTGTTTCTGGTGATTTGTATCTGACACAGTTTTAGGGTTCTGCGGTATCAGTGCGATCTTCTTCGCAGATAGGTTCCTCCACCCATTTTAATAGTGATATGATCACTGGAATTAATCCGGAAAGCTTTTTTCTATCTGGCGTTCATACTTTTTGCGCCCTCTTGCCACTTTGCTGTTCAGATGATCAGAAGTTTCAGCGCTCAGTCTGACTTTATAAACTTCTGTCAGACGCAGAAAAATCCACACAACCCGATGGAAATGTGACTGTGGCTTTATGACAGTGCAGGGAATTTCACACGCTCTTAACATGTCAAGACAGATCCGGCTGTTATCTGCACGTTGTTTACACTGGACTGAGTAGAGAGGGGCACGTCCCTCCAAGCAGAGCCAAATCTCATCCACCAAGGTCAATGAGTTAATGATCAGACTTTATGGTCCACATATTCCTGTCTCTCCGCACCAGTCAGCAGGGCACGCTCCCTTTTGATTGGGGCGTCCTATCAAAGCTGACGTGGTGGCCACAACTGCATCTAGATATGCAACCCTGCAGGAGCCAAGTGCAGACCTGTGTGACCGCTCAGATCATAGCAATATGAGGGGAACGCCCTGGACCGTTATTTAACGGACAGTTCTATATGTAAGCTGTGTCCCGGGGTGGGCTCATGAACGAGGAAAGCAACACCGACACCAGCTCGTGCAAAACAGAACTTTCTTTACTGAAAGATATAGCAATGAACACAATCCCAAATATGGAGGCAAAGCCAGAGCTGAGAACCCCTGTGCGGCACAGCAAGATGCCCCCTGGTGGATACCAAGGAAGTTTGCTATAATTTACCTACTGGCGGGTACACTAAAACTACCCCACCATACCTGTTATTACCCTGTAGACGACACAAACGATTGTGTGAGAGCTTAGTACGGGGTTTCTGCAGTGCAGCACAGGAGCTTACAATCTTATCAACTCTAGAATACCTCCCCTCCCATAACTAGTCCAGGAACCCGTATCAGAGTATTGTTCCTGACCAATGCGCTGGATTGAATTGAAGTCGTGGGCAAGTTATCAGCTCTCAATTGCGCAATGTCTCTTTTAGTTGTGTGGTCCTTGGAGTAAACGTGGCAAACACTTTTGGCCTTATTAAACAAAGAGTCCCTATCTAACTAACTAACTAACAGACCTAGTCTCAGTCTCTTAGGTGCCAATCTGCAATTTGGTGCGTGCACGCTTTTACTGACCCGGGTCTTGTTCTGTATCCGATGATGTCTTTAAACTAAACAGCAACAAGTCTCTTCAGCAAACATGAGGTACTGCAGGATAGGCAGCGCTCTTTCCAAAGCTCCTAACAGCCTTCCTGGAAACAATCCTGTGACTCCGGACAGGATCTGGGTACGGGACAGCGAACAGTCCCTCTCTGATGTGGCTCCGGCCACTCCAGGACACCCTGACGCCTGGATGCGACCGGATTCTGTTCACACACAGTCCTTCTTTGTTCCTCTCAAGATGGAGCCAGCTGCAGCTTCCTGGTTCTTCTTCTGGCTCTCAAACTCCTTCTCCTATGAATATTCAAACACTTGCAATATGTTAGCTGTGTTACGCAACAGCGGCACCTTGTGGTCAAAGAGCAGAATGACAGTGCTAATGAATCAGTATGCACATACACAGTATTCAGACAATGGTGACTGTTTCTCCATCTTACATATACATAACTGATATTGCCACAAGTGACTCAGGAAATACTACTTATAACCTAAACTGACATGTTAAAGAAAAGAATAACTTTAGTTAAATGCCTTTATTTTGATAGTGAATTTAGTCTCATGAAACCTCAACATGGAACAAAGGTTTTATTTATATTCTGTTTCTCCTGGGTGGAGCTTTGCCCTGTGCTCGATGTCGCCCTCTGCTGTGTACTGTAAGAATTGTCTCTGTTCAGGTCCTCTTAGAAATTTGCCTAAAATGGGTTAATCAAGAGTCATTAGGTGCAGGACTTTTTTGGGTGGACATTTGCACAATTTTATCTCGTCTTATACTCCAGAGCTGTACTCACTATTGTACTGGTGGAGTTACTGTTTACATACATTACTTATCCTGTACTGATCCTGAGTTACATCCTGTATTATACTCCAGAGCTGCACTCACTATTCTGCTGGTGCAGTCACTGTGTACATACATTACTTATCCTGTACTGATCCTGAGTTATATCCTGTATTAGACTCCAGAGCTGCACTCACTATTCTGCTGGTGGAGTCACTGTGTACATACATTACTTATCCTGTACTGATCCTGAGTTACATCCTGTATTATACTCCAGAGCTGCACTTACTATTCTGCTGGTGCAGTCACTTTGTACATACATTACTATTCCTGTACTGATCCTGAGTTACATCCTGTATTATACTCCAGAGCTGTACTCACTATTCTGCTGGTGGAGTCACTATGTACATACATTACTTATCCTATACTGATACTGTATTAGACTCCAGAGCTGCATTTAACATTCTGCAAAAGTAAAAGCTGAAATGTCACTGATACCCTGTTTGTTCAGTGTCTGCAGTTCAGTGGCGTGCCTAGGGTGTTTGGCCCCCGGGGCAGGGTCCTTTCTTTGGCACCCTCCCAATACTTTAAATAAATATTACCCCCTTACAGTAGTATCGCCTTCATTGTACAACCTTCACTAGAGTTTTGTACAGATGTGTGCCCCCTCACAGTAATTATGCCCTCTCTGTGCCCATTTCATAGTTGTAATGCCCTCTTCACAGTAATAATCCTCATTGTGCCCCCTTCACAGTAATAATCCCATTGTGTCCCCTTCTTAGTAATAATCCCCACTGTGCCCCCTTCTTACTAATAATCCCCATTGTGCCCCCTTTATACTGTAGTAATAATGACCATTTTTCCCCCTTAATATTAGTTATGCCCACTGTGCTAGTTATGCCCTCTGTGCCCACTCCATAGTAGAAATCCCCATTGTGCCCCTTCACAGTAATAATGCCCACCGTGCCACCTTCATTGCAGTAATGCCCTCTGGCTCTGTGCCCCCTCCATAGTAGAAATGCCCATTTTGCCCCCTTCACATTAGTAATGCCGTCTGTGCCCCTCCATAGTAATAAAGTCCTCTGTCCCCCCTCTGTATTTAAACAAAAAACCCCACACAGTAACTACTCACCTTGTCCCATTCCTGAAGCTCACAGTCCTCTCTTCTCTGCAGGCACAGATTGCTCTGCAGCACTGTGTGGGCGGAGCTTATGCAGAATTCCTGACTTCAGGCTCCGCCCAGACAGGCCAGCAGCGCGAGCGGGGAGAAGGCTTCTGCTTCACCATTCAGAGCGCCGCCGGCCTGAAGGAGGGGAGGAGCACAGGGAGCTGAGCGGTGAGTGACAGGACCGCAGCTCCCAGCGCTCCAGCAATGAGCGCTTCTATCTGATTGTGAGCCCCAGTGATGATAATGTCTTTTGGGGGGGAAAAAGTGCGTCTTATAGGGCGAAAAATGCCATACTCGCCTGATCCACTTTCACACACAGAGGCAGTCGCTTCTCTTTTGATGCTGAAGGACCTGCACTCAACTGTGATGATGTCACCATGTGCTCCCAGTGATCATGCTGGTAGTGCAGGCCCTTCTGCGTGTGCAAGTGGGTGAGGGGAGTAATTTATTTTTTATTTATGTTAACCCCTAAAAGACCATTTTTCCCTAGTGTACCCATAGTGCTGTTAAAATGCCGTTCTCCCCCGTCTTGAATGTAGCCTTAGGGTGGGGTTCACGTGACCGCCGCACAGAGGTGTATCCGCCCACTGCGCAGCCTCATGGTAACGCGGCTTGTCTGACTAATAACACAAGACACTGAATGTTCTGCTTTTATTTTCTGATGATTGAATTAGCGGCAGCACATCTGACACATTCCAGATCATAAAACCCTAATTGTGGAGATCTGTTTTTGGGCGAAGGAAGTCATGTGACCGCGGTCTTGGAAGATGATGTGAGTTTTTCATTCTATATTTATTTCCAGAACAGAGTAATTTAATTACTTTGCATTTTTTCATTTAAAAGTATAGACACACCTAAAATGGTCTGCAGTAAGAAGACAGAGCAGTGTCTATGGAATATGGACATCTGGCAAAGAAAAAACCACTATCCCCAACATCAAATGATGATAGGGGTGATGATATACTTACAGTAAATCAACGTGAAAACTGCCTCCTACCATTAACTCCATTACGTTGTTCTTCAATATATCAAAATTTGACTCACTTTTCTCACCTCTTATGTAACAGATGCCAGATCAGACCCATGAAATTCATTCAGACCATAAACAAGACCCTAAAATTCATTCAGACCGTAGACCAGACCTAAAATTCATTTAGACCATAGACTAGACCCCTAAATTCAGACCAGACCCCTTCATTCAGACCAAAGACCAGATCCCAAAATTTACTCAGACCATAGACCAGACCCCTAAAATCAGACCATAGACCAGACCTTTAAATTAACTCAGACCCCAGACCAGACTCCTTAAAGGGCATCTGTCAGCAGTTTTGTACCTATGACACTGGTTGACCTGTTACATGAGCGCTTAGAAGCTGAAGGCATCTGTGTCGGTCCCATGTTCATATGTGTCTGCATTACTGAGAAGAATGATGTTATAATATATGCAAGATAACCAATAGGCGCAATGGGGGCGTTGCCTTTACGCCAGGAGGCTCAGCACTACCACGCCCTCTGTACTTTGATTGACTGGACCTGGCAGTGATGACGTTTATTAAAACTATCAAATGTTTTTTGACGTGACAAATAACATATCAGGCTGAGATATTAGGTCAAGTACTTGGATTATAGGTGGGCACTCTTCACGTAATGGGGAGGTGACAGAATTAAAAAAATGCAGCCAAAAACACATTGCTAGAGCTAGACTATGTGGGACGGTCAGTGACTGTTGTCTGATGTCACCATCTAGTGGTAGAATGTGGAATGACCACTCATTCTTAAAAGGGCTGGCTCAGGTTTGGGAAGTAAAATGTATGACCCACACAGGTTGGAATCATACAAATGAACATTGTGTTGATGATCTGCAGCAGGTTTTATTTATTTATAGAGCGCTTACATATTCTGCAGCGCTGTACAGACACTAACGTCCCTCAAATCAGTCCCCGTCCCCACTGGAGCAATCTAACTTCATGGGCAGAACATACAAATTTCATGCAGATGTTGCCCTTGGTTGGATTTGAATCCAGAACTTCAGGTCTGCAAGGCATCAGTGCTAATCATATGGAGCAGTACATGACATAGATATTCAACTTTCTTTATTATACTCCGGAGCTGCACTCACAGTTCTGCTGCTTCCTATAGAAAACAGTCAGCAACTGGTTATAAAATCTATTCTCTACTTAGTTCTATCCCCCTAACTGGGCAATGTATGAGGGATTGGGGGTTAATACTTTTAAGGATCGAACCGCCCATCAGTCAGTCCTCCAGTAGCTCAGCGCTGAGGGTATTTGTCCAGGCCACCAAATTGTCCACTTCGTCCTCCAGTGGTTCTGCCTCCCGGGCAGATGACGCCGGCGTGTTGTCTGTGTGATGCCTCTTCTGGAAACTACTCTCAGCATCAGCTTTCATATCTACAATGGATGCCAAAATGTGACTCTCTAAGGAGAAAAAATAAAATATATATAAGGAAGAGTAGACCTCAGGGACCCCACTGTCCCCCCATAACATCGGCAGCAAAGGGGCAGCTAAAGCAGCTCTACAGCATAAGACCCACGGCAAACAGCTCCTCATAGCTGAGCTTCCTGAGGCCTTGTGCATCATATAGTGGAGTTAACAAACCATCTCCTCCCATAGAACGTCTATTATGATTTTTTTTTTTTTTACGGAAAAGTCCTGTACAGTTTGTGCCAGTTTTACAGATGGAATAATTTTAAATAAATAAATGAATAATAGAAATAAAAATTCAATTATTATAAATTTGCCATATGTGAATCTCAATCTAAGCAAAACTACTATATGACTATTGGATATGAAAATCACCTCTGCCCTCCAGTGGTCATTGATAAGTATTACATGTACATAGATATAGTGTAACATTTATAAAGTATACATTTATTATATTTTCTTTCCTGTTGCCTGTTTTGTACCATTTTCTTGCTCTGAGTCAGTCCTTGTCCCGAAAATAATCTTACAATCTAATTTCCCTCAAATAGATAGGAATAAAAGCGTGAGGAACAAGAAAAGAAAATCCAAAAAGGATAAATAGAAATGTAAAGGAAGAAATAAATGACAAAAATAAAGCATTTAAATCACTAAAAAAGGAGGGTAGCGAGTAAGCATTGAAAAACTATAAGGAAAAAAAGGCAAATAAATACAGCCAAACAAGAGACAGAGATATTCATTGGAAAAGAGAGTAAAACTAACCCTAAAGTGACCTTCAGTTATATAAATGGTAAAAAGTATAAATCTGAAGGCGTCGGCCCTTTATAGAGTGATGAGGGGGGAGTTGCAGACAGTGATGAGAAGAAAGCAAAGCTATCAAACATAGCTTTTCTCCACTGTATTTACCGAGGAAACTTTGAAATCCAGAATGTAAGAGTAAATTCCATATTAAAAATGCCCTGTTTGAACCAGGAAGAAGTACAGTGGTGTCTTAAAAAGATAAAAATAGACAAATCACTGGGACCAGATGGCATACACCCCTGTATCCTAAGAGAATTAAGTAATGTCATAGATAGACAATTATTTCTGATATTTAAGGTAGTGTTCCACAGGATTGGCACATAGCAAATGTGGTGCCAATATTCAAAAAAGGGTCAAAAACACAGCCCGGAAAATATAGGCCGATAAGTTTAACATCTGTCGTGGGTAAACTGTTTGAAGGTTTTCTAAGAGATGCTATCTTGGAGTACCTCAGTAGAAATAACTACCAATCAGCTTACCAATCTATGTTACTATGATATGGAGGATCATTGCTGGAAAGTATCAACAGAAAATCTCTCTTACAAAGGACAAAATTAACACCATTCAGTTCAGTTCTTTAATAATTGTATATATTGAAGAGACAATATTATCCTGCACTTAGGAGCCCTAATAATACAGCCATACCGTGTATCCAGCACCTGACATCTCATACCTGTCAATCTGCACAGCGTACATCCCCCAGCATGCTCCGCTCTGCTCGTCCGGTCACTAAGAAGTCCATGAATAAAGATGCTATATCTGCAAATACAAAATACATCATCTATTCCTGTAAGATATATGGGCTGCATGGACCTGGGCATCTGCTTTATAACACCCGGTACTTACACTTTATTTCCATTCCTCATCTCTTCCAATTCTTTAGTTGATTCTAGTTCCCTGTATTCTGTTATAAAGAAGTGAGATCAGAAAATCTAGGAATCCATCCTACAAATACTGAAAATAAAGTTATATTCTTCTACATAGGAGCAGTATTATAGTAGTTATATTCTTGTACATAGGAGCAGTAATATAGTAAATATATTCTTGTACATAGGAGCAGTATTATAGCAGTTATATTCTTGTACAGAGGAGCAGTATTATAGTAGTTATATTCTTGTACATAGGAGCAGTATTATAGTAGTTATGTTCTTATACATAGGAGCAGTATTATAGTAGTTATATTCTTGTACATATGAGCAGTATTATAGTAGTTATATTCTTGTACATAGGAGCAGTATTATAGTAGTTATATTCTTGTACATAGGAGCAGTATTATAGTAGTTATATTCTTGTACATAGGAGCAGTATTATAGTAGTTGTATGACAATTTGTTCTCTGAAGTATTCCTTGTAGCTTACTTTTATGCTTTACACTCTGGACTGTCTTTGATGTGGCAATTTCACTCCATGTCTTGTGGTAATTCTCAAAGGAGACAGATTTTATCTTCCTGAAATAAGTATTACAGTAAACACAAATGGATGAAAACCGGCTTAGATAATTTAATGCAGTAAGAGTGATGGGAAATTGGAAATCTTGTTTGTGGAAAGCACCATTTATAATTATTTTATCAAAACTGGAAAAACACCAATATGCTCTCATATTTGTATGGACATCCTGTGACATTGTTTATGTGTGGCTGTTGATGGGGCGTAACTGTAATTCACAGCATAATAAGATGGGGTGCCCCACCGCCTAGTGTACGAATACTTAAACAGCAGTAGAAGTAGCAAAAATCATAGGCACCATTTATAAAAATAAAACAAACACACAATATAGCAAAAAGTTGGCATATTGCTAGTCCTCACAAAAAGGTTCAATGTTCTTGCACCTGATTGGGCCCCCAAACCTCTGGGCCCAATGCTATGGCTTCTATGGCTACAGTTATGCCTTTGACTGCAAACATCTGACTTGCTTATAAACCCAGTTCAGCAGTTTGCATTCCATAACAATCTTGGCTTTCTGATGAGAGCACAGATTTGGTGGGCATCTCACTTCCTCATGCCAGTTCATAGCTGGCATAGATTTAAAATTATGATGCACGGACTGACGAGCGATGCGGCAAATTTATTAAGAGGCCTTTGTACTAAGCTGGGAATGCATCAAACCCTGCAGGCAGTAATTCTGGTAAAAAATAGCAGTTTGCAACATTTGGGGTTAACTGTCTCAAAATCACACCAGCTCTTCATCAGCTGCGCTCCAGATTTATCAGTGCAAGTTTTAAAAAGTTGCAAAGAAAGTTAAAAACTAACTCCAGTGGGGAAGGGGGGTGCTGGAAAACTGGGGAAGCAGTTCACAAAAGTGTTAGATTTAAAGATTAATCAAATTTAACAAACGATGGGAGTCATTTTTTAAAGGAGCCCTTTATGAGCGTTACATGGGACTATATGGCAGTATTATGTGTACACTATATGCATTTACTATTGAGGCATTGTATGGCGGTATTATTTTGGATTTAGGTAAAATGTGCTTATACATCTGTGTTTTATAATAAATATAAGTTGAACTTGAGAGATCAAATGTCTAATGCCTGTTCATTGCCCATATGAATAACAGCTTTGTCCCCCTTCAGTCTGCGCTCATTGGAAATAAGATGCTACCCCAAATAAGCAAAAAAGAGAACTTTTTTTTTATTATTATTCATTTTAGAGTGTGAATCAAATCAGAAAATACTATTTCCCTCTATTAAAATTAGATTATCATGTTTATAGCACCTCATCTTGGTGCAGTATGTGCAGACTTGCAATGCTGGGGCACAGCCACCAGAGGGCAGTGTCAGAGAGCTGGTGGTCAGGACTGTGCAGGGCACACTGCAGACAGGGTTTTGTTTATTTGGAGAGTGCATGCTCTGGGGCGGAGGCGCGCAGCTTCTGGCCCAGGAGACACCAGCGCTCTGTGAGGATATATTCAAGAGGAGAATTCGGACTGGGGATTTCCTGTAAACCAAGAAAATGATTCCTGCGACTGCAGAATACATGGCCACATTCACAGGCTGCCAAATATCTGGACACAAAGGGGACCTCCTGATCAGGTTATGGGTGCACTGTGGTTGGCCCTGATATGGTTTTACCGTGGCGGGCCCTGATATGTTTTTACCGTGGTTGACTCTGCTATGGGTGCACTGTGGCGGACTCTGCTATGGGTGCACTGTGGCGGACTCTGCTATGGGTGCACTGTGGGCGACTCTGCTATGAGTGCACTGTGGGCAGGCCCTCTTATGGGTGCACTGTGGGCAGGCCCTCTTATGGGCGCACTGTGGCAGGCCCTCTTATGGGTGCACTGTGGGCAGGCTCTCTTATGGGTGCACTGTGGGCAGGCCCTCTTATGGGTGCACTGTGGGCAGGCCCTCTTATGGGTGCACTGTGGGCAGGCCCTCTTATGGGTGCACTGTGGGCAGGCCCTCTTATGGGTGCACTGTGGCAGGCCCCGTTATGGGTGCACTGTGGCAGGCTCCGTTATGGGTGCACTGTGGGCAGGCCCTGTTATGGGTGCACTGTGGGCAGGCCCCGTTATGGGTGCACTGTGGGCAGGCTCCGTTATGGGTGCACTGTGGGCAGGCTCCGTTATGGGTGCACTGTGGCAGGCCCCGTTATGGGTGCACTGTGATTTCACCCTATGTATTGCACCACAGGTCAATTTCCGTTGTGGATTGTTCGGTATGATTTGGATGAGATTTACCTTACTGGTACTGTAATACGTCGGGATGTTCTGCCTAGATTTTTGCATGAAAAATCTCTTTTCTCGGGGCACATCCACACTGGACGGAGACGCTGCAGATTTGTTGGAGAAGATTCACTGCCTTTTAAAGTATCAGCAAAGTGGATAAGGGTACTTTCACACTTGCGGCAGGACGTCCTGCCGCAAGTGGCTGTGCACTGCCGTGCTGCCGCTTCGTCACCATTGACTATAATGGGGCGGGGAGGAGACAGAGCTACGGCTGTGCACGGCAAAGATCGCCGGACTGAAAAGTTGGACATGCAGGACTTTGTCAGTGTAAACTGACCTGTGGTGCGGATTTTACATTTCCTGCATGTTAATTTGCAGTTTTTTTATGTGGATTTTACCATTTGCAAATCTGCTGCAAATCTGTGACAAATTCACAGAAATTCCACCTCTCGAACCCCTAACCCCCACCCCTGTGACCGTACCCTATTTGACTAACCCTATTGTAAAGACTGCATTTGCTTTCATTCTTAAAAGGGGCTATAAACCCCTGAGGATCATTTCTGCTGTCACCAGCCCTGCGGTGGGAATCTGATCCCCGCTGCTGGGTTCGGACTCGTTCGATCCCCTGGCTCTGCCACAGCTCCTGGTTCTTCCTGTATTCATGCCGTGTTTGACGTTGGTTATGTGGCCGCTGCAGCCAATGCCTGACCACAGTGGTGTCACCTATGCATCACGTCACCGCTTTGGCCAGACGCCGACTACAGCACCCATGTAACCTGCTTCAAACTGGAAGGGGCTGTGGATTCCCACAGTGGGTCTGGCCACACTAAGGGGGGGTGGTTACTGTAGAAAAGGTCCCCAGGGGAGAATAATCGGGAGGTATGCAGAAGCACAAGAAGAATAAACGTGGCATCTTCTGCCCACCTTATACCACCTGTAATGCTCACTGACAGGGGTTATAAAGGTGCTTATGCGCCAGTCTCTCTCAGTCCTTTTACTACAGGATGAAATTAAATGCTGAAACAAACACACTATAAGAAAATCGGGTCCGTCAACAGCAGCTTGCTGACGATCTCCAGTCAAGAGCACAGTAGAAAAACTGAAGCATTGTGCAAAAATTGTGCAAAATGACTCAAAACTGAAAACTATGTCACCGAGATAAATGACTTGGGTCGTACAATTCCCGATAATGGAGTGTGAAAATATTACAAACCTGGGTGCGGGGGTGCAGATCGGGGGCGGGGTCCTTCCTATTACGTTGCTTTGTTGTATTGAGCCATCTGCAATTTACCAAGAAGACAATTTAAACCTGGAGCAATGACCATGACCGACTACAGCTCTGCTGAATATGTTGGCGCCATATAAATAAAATTTGAATCGCTTTTGTGGGTAGAGAGGGGTTAACACATAAGGCCTCGTCCACGCTTCCGTTTTTCACGCATTTTCTAAAGACTGCACACGTACCCATTGATTTGAATGTGTCTGTTCACACATCAGTGTTTTTTTTTTTCACATTACTTTGGTCCGTGATGCGGACCAAACACGCCCATTGAAGTCTTTGGGTCCGTAAAACTCACGCACACAACACGGATGGCATCTGGGGTGCATCCGTTTTTCATGGAACATAGATAGGAAAAACTCTTGAGATTAATTTTTAGCTGAGCAACGTCCGTGGATTACGGATGATGCACGGAGGGTAAAAACACACGTTGGTAAGTCCTCATGCACACGAACGTATGTGTTTTGCGGTCCCCAAAACACGGAAGCTGCTCCGCGTTTTGTTCTGCAATTTGCGGAACGGAACGCAGCCCATTGTAGAAATGCCTATTCTTGTCCTCAAAACGGACAAGAATAGGACATGCTCTATTTTTTTGAGGGGCCACGGATCGGAGCAACGGATGCGGACAGCACACGGAGTGCTGTCCGCATCTTTTGCAGCCCCATTGAAGTGAATGGATTTGCGCCTGCAAAATATCCGGCTTGGACACGGACCACAACAACGGTCGTGTGCATGAGGCCTAATGCGGATATGGAAATGTGAATGAGGCCTAAGCCCTGTCATCTGTGATGAGCGCCACCTGCTTCCCGCCCAGCACGCACCGCGATAAGACAAACAGTCAGAAAGGCTTTTTATATATCGTTTTTTTGGGAACAGAACCTGAAAGTAAAATATTCAGCAATGGGAACGCGGCCAGACGATATATTCTTAGAGGAAAGTTCTACACTTAGCTCTAATCTCGGGGCGGAAAGTAGTATTACTTGTACTCTTTGGGGACTTTGTGCAAAAGCCATTTGCAAATCTTTTGGTGCCAGATGACGTCTCCCTGTGAGATCACCGGGTTGGGTTGCCAGAAGAAGCAATGAGCTGTATGAAGCCTCACGTAGAAAGAAGACTTTACTTCTGGTATGTCAGAGCTGCAATATATCACAACTTTTACTTCCCCGATCAGTGCAGAAATGTCTACAGTCACCCCAAAAATTGTGTTTATAGTCAAGTTCAGTAAAAGAGTTTAAAGGGAACGTGTTATGCTGAACATGGTGTCTGATCTCTGCAGGCCGCGAGTTATAGAGCAGGAGGAGCTGAGCAGATTATATATAAAGAGAACCTGTCACCATGTAATCTGCAGGCAGCGTGTTATAGAGCAGGAGGAGCTGAGCAGATTATATATAAAGAGAATCTGTCACCATGTAATCTGCAGGCAGCGTGTTATAGAGCAGGAGGAGCTGAGCAGATTATATATAAAGAGAACCTGTCACCATGTAATCTGCAGGCAGCGTGTTATAGAGCAGGAGGAGCTGAGCAGATTATATATAAAGAGAACCTGTCACCATGTAATCTGCAGGCAGTGTGTTATAGAGCAGGAGGAGCTGAGCAGATTATATAGAGAGAACCTGTCACCGTGTAATCTGCAGGCAGCATGTTATAGAGCAGGAGGAGCTGAGCAGATTGATATATATAGAGAACCTGTCACCATGTTATCTGCAGGCAGCATGTTATAGAGCAGGAGGAGCTGAGCAGATTATATATAACGAGAACCTGTCACCATGTAATCTGCAGGCAGCGTGTTATAGAGCAGGAGGAGCTGAGCAGATTATATAGAGAGAACCTGTCACCATGTAATCTGCAGGCAGTGTGTTATAGAGCAGGAGGAGCTGAGCAGATTATATATAAAGAGAACCTGTCACCGTGTAATCTGCAGGCAGTGTGTTATAGAGCAGGAGGAGCTGAGCAGATTATATATAAAGATAACCTGTCACCGTGTAATCTGCAGGCAGCGTGTTATAGAGCAGGAGGAGCTGAGCAGATTATATATAAAGATAACCTGTCACTGTGTAATCTGCAGGCAGCGTGTTATAGAGCAGGAGGAGCTGAGCAGATTATATATAAAGAGAACCTGTCACCATGTAATCTGCAGGCAGCGTGTTATAGAGCAGGAGGAGCTGAGCAGATTATATATAAAGAGAACCTGTCACCATGTAATCTGCAGGCAGCGTGTTATAGAGCAGGAGGAGCTGAGCAGATTATATATAAAGAGAACCTGTCACCATGTAATCTGCAGGCAGCGTGTTATAGAGCAGGAGGAGCTGAGCAGATTATATATAAAGAGAACCTGTCACCATGTAATCTGCAGGCAGCGAGTTATAGAGCAGGAGGAGCTGAGCAGATATGGAGTTTTATGGAAAAGATTCAGTTAAGCTTGTTTTTTTTACATTTAAATTCCTGCTCATTCTGGACTTTGGAGTCAGGGAGGCGGTTCTATCAGTGATTGACAGCTATGTCTGTATACACAGTCATAGAGGGAAGACTGTCAATCACTGATCCGGGATCATACTCCAGAGCTGCACTCACTATTCTGCTGGTGCAGTCACTGTGTACATACATTACTTATTCTGTACTGATCCTGAGTTACATCCTGTATTATACTCCAGAGCTGCACTCACTATTCTGCTGGTGCAGTCACTGTGTACATACATTACTTATCCTGTACTGATCCTCAGTTACATCCTGTATTATACTCCAGAGCTGCACTCACTATTCTGCTGGTGCAGTCACTGTGTACATACATTACTTATCCTGTATTATACTCCAGAGCTGCACTCACTATTCTTCTGGTGCAGTCACTGTGTACATACATTACTTATCCTGTACTGATCCTGAGTTACATCCTGTATTATACTCCAGAGCTGCACTCACTATTCTGCTGGTGCAGTCACTGTGTGCATACATTACTTATCCTGTACTGATCCTGAGTGTGCAGTCTGCGCAAACAGGTCATATGTTGGGTGATGCTCTGCAAGATTCCCAAATAACGGTGACATATATTGGTCAAATTAGTCATAGTTGCCTTAATAACAATGCTTTATCACAAGCCTTCGGTCCCAGGCCATCTTTGGTGGATGCATCTCTACGGCTGGCCCTGTGTGCAGACACTGAATAAGGTGGGCTTTTTTTTTATTTTAAGCCTGCAGAAGTGTGAATACAGCTCTGGATTAACGTTCACCCAGGGCAATGTTTGTGCAGTTTTTCCAAGTGGTGCTTTAATGGAACCTACCGTGACAGGCTGGCTTCACCAAACATAGAAGTCTGTTTGCAAATGGCATGGACTTACCTTCAATCATTCTGCTGGTCTTCACACAGTTGAGAACCATCTGCCTGTACAGATCTGCTTTATTCAGCACCAGGTAAGTTGCCTCCAGGTTGACTGCATCTTCCAGTACCGGATTGGAAAGCATTGCCTGCATCATAGGGGTATACAGAACATAGGACATATCTATACACGTATGATCAGTGCAGATCAGACAGTAATACGTGGACATTTCCAGTACCTGGATCACCAGTGAGATGTACGTCATGGTGTAGGCTGGATTCCATTCTGATGGGTTGTCCAAAAAATCTATGCAAGGTTTCCCGGATGTTTGATCAACTGTAAGAGATAAAGGAGCATATACAGTAATAGCAATGGAACATTGGACATGATTCCTGTATCTGGCTTGTCAGCTTTGCTCTATGCACTGGAACTGGATGAGCAGAGTCATCTCATTATTATTACTAGGATGGTAACACTATACTCTGTACGCAGCTCCCCGTCACTACCTGCGCTCTGGGGGAGGGGACGCGCTTCATCACTGTGACATTTCTCTGTCAATTTACTTGTATTCATTGAGGCTGCCATAACATGTAGACACCAAATGAAAAGCGAGAATAACTGCAATGCACTTCGAGGTTGCACCAACCCCCTTGTACCTGACAAAAGGACTGATACAGCCCCAAAACATGTTCTGGCTAGGTTGGACCATGGATATTGGGACATTGAGGTGCCAAAAATCACTTGGGGACCCTGAACAAGGGATATTCATCTTTGACACTTGGGGTACAGGATAATGACACTGACACTCGGGGTACAGGATAATGACACTGACACTTGGAGTACGGGATAATGACACTGACACTTGGGGTACAGGATGACACTGACACTTGGGGTACAGGATAATGACACTGACACTCGGGGTACAGGATAATGACACTGACACTTGGGGTACAGGATAATGACACTGACACTTGGGGTACAGGATAATGACACTGACACTTGGGGTACAGGATAATGACACTGACACTTGGGGTACAGGATAATGACACTGACACTCGGGGTACAGGATAATGACACTGACACTTGGGGTACAGGATAATGACACTGACACTTGGGGTACAGGATAATGACACTGACACTTGGGGTACAGGATAATGACACTGACACTTGGGGTACAGGATAATGACACTGACACTCGGGGTACAGGATAATGACACTGACACTTGGGGTACAGGATAATGACACTGACACTCGGGGTACAGGATAATGACACTGACACTCGGGGTACAGGATAATGACACTCGGGGTACAGGATAATGACACTGACACTCGGGTACAGGATAATGACACTGACACTCGGGGTACTGGATAATGACACTTGATAACGTGCCCGTGATCGCCACTTATACACTGAGAGGACAGAATCCTTGGTTTATCAGTCCGGCAGATTCCTACACGCTGAGGCTGAGATGTCGGCACTGGTTAACGTTGTGTCCTGGTGGTCGGGAGAACAACAAACAGGAATGACAGCAAGAGGTGCACAGAGGAGAACCTCCGCATGGACGCATCGTCTGATTAGAAGAATGGCCCATAGTGATCCACTCTGTGCTGCCAGTGAACTTGGATCTAAAATCCCAAGCCTAGGGCAGCAAACAGCGTCTACACAAACCATCAGAAGGTGTCCACATGACATGTCCAGCTACCGGTGCTCCACTGACCTCACACCGCCACTTTTAAAGGCTATTATCGTGCACAGCAAGCTGGCAATGTAGTCTGGAATGGAGGTTTGTCCTCTTGAACGATGAGTCAGATGAGTCACACTTTTGTCTCGGATGCAATGATAGCTGGACAGTGGTCTGGAGACCACGTGGGCAACACCATGAAGAGGCCTTCACAAGGGAACATCACACAGGTCCTACTCCTGGGATTTGGAGTGAGGTGGCATAATGTACAGTAGCCGGACCTCTCTAGTCTTTATTATAGGTACACTAACAGCTCGGCGTTACATTGATTTGGTCGTGCATCCAGTGGTACAGCCTTTTCTCCAGAGTCCCAGGAGCTTTTGTTCAACAGGACAATGCCAGACCACATGTTGCTAGTGCTACTGTGAGCAGCCTGTGTGGCCTGAACATGCTACCATGGCCTGCAGTATCTCTGAACTAGTCTCCCATCGAGAACATCTGGGATGTCATTGGTCAGCAATTGCAAAGGGAGCTGCCAGCAGCAGATCTTGATGATTTGTGTGCTCAAGTGCACTTAGCGTTGAAGAACATTCCTCAGACAACTTTTGATACCCTCATTCCAAGGCATATTAGTGCATGTCTTCACGTACTGCTCATGCTCCATACTGTATAAAGTGGAGATGTTTTGAATATTTTGTTCTAATTTTTTAACATTTCTATTCATCCTGTGATGTCCATCATTCCAAGACTTTTCCTTCTTGGTGTTGTAATTTCATTGTTGAGGAGTGTACATATAAAACATCCCATGAACAAAAAGGGGCAGCCCCAAGGCTCAGGATAGATAGGCCTAGTGATGGAGTAGAGTCCTTCCCCGATGTACATGGTTCCTACATGACTACAGGGCTATGTCTTAATGGCCTCGTTGCCAATCTCAGTCAAGCCCGTCTTGCCCTTGGTTTGCACAGATTACTTACAGATTCTGCTGCCTGGCACAATCTCGGCTGGCCTCACATGTTTTTCATAAGACATATAAAGAAAAGTTTCATAAATCTCTACACTTAGTTCATTCAGAAAACCTCCTCCAAGATTCCAGCCCTCGGATCTGTAATACAGCATTATGTGTGTTTCGGCTTTTGTTTTACCTCTCTGAAGTCCACATGATCACTCATCAATCCCCAGACCATATGGCACCAAAGGATAAAAAAAAAAAAAACATAGTCACAAAGCTAGCCGGGGTCCATAGGGCATTTGGCTCAAAAATGGTCAGACAGATGCCTAGCCATGTATATAATGCCCATTTATCATTTCACTCAGCTTCAATGTGAAGCTGACAAAGGAGGTTCCTCATTTGTTCTTTCCACTGTACGCCGCAATCAGTACAATCTTTGATGGCCACAATCCTGAATCCTTCAATTTTGATCAACTGGAGTAAGTTTTTCCTTCACTACCAAACATACGAAGCCCCAAGGAAGCCTTTTGAGATGAATCCTCTTCCACGTCTCTTGCTTCTTGATCCTAAAAAACCTAAAGTGGCCACTGAGGTAAATACTTCACATTCTTGTGTGAACACAAACCCCATTCACGACCACCAGTGTCATGAAAATTACCGACCCATCGCTTTATTGAACACAGATATCAGCATCCTGACTGAGCTCCTGTGTATCGTCTTACAGAAAACCCTTCTTGTCCTTGGTAAGCCAGACCCAGCCGGACCTTGGCGCAATTCTATACCATTCAGTAAACATCCTTACAGAAAATATGAAGTTTCGGTTACGTGGCTTTGTACTTTATGGTTTTAGATGTTAAGAACAACTTCACAGTCCAGTCATATTAGAACATTTTATGTATATTTTATCCTCATGTCTTATGTCTATCATAAATATGGAGAGAAGTCAACATGGAGCTCAAGCCTTCAGTAATGTTCTAGCCATAGTCAAGATCTTCTAGACTAGTATACTCCAACCTGTGCCACTCATAACTCCAGCTTTAGAAGTCTTCAACTCCTGGTCATAAGTTATTTAAGATAGGTGTCCTCCAACCTATGTTACTCAATATATGGGTGGAAATCTGGCCTTCAGGTCTTCCAGATTAGTGTTTTCTAACCTGTGGTACTCAATATTTTCCTATGGATGAGGCTTAAGATTTCAGTTGTTTTTTTGATAACCATAGTGTTAGGATCTTCTAGGCCAGAGTTCTCCAACTACCTTGGTCTTAAGGTCTTCTAGACGATTGTTCTCCAAATTAAGCAATCTAATGCTTTACTATGGATGGAAATAAAGTCTTCAGGCGTCTTCTGATCTTAGTTTTATTATCTTCTAGATCAGTGTGTTCAAACCATGGCAGCTCTATATCACTATGGTTTTTCTATAGTATTCAGTTTCCTCTAGACCAGTGTTCTCCATCCTTGGCGACCCTAAGTTTTTCTATCAATGTAATTCAAGTCTTCATTTGTCTTCTAGACTATTGTTCTCCAATCTGTTAAACTAAAAGTTTTCCTACGGATAAGACTCAAGTCTTCAAATGTCATCTAGCCAGAGTCTTACACTAAGACCAGCGTTCTCCAACACGTAAAACTCAGTGTCTTCCTACTCATGGACCTACTCAAGTCCTCAATCAGCTTTTAGGCATAATCAAAATCTTTTACACCGGTGTTTTCTAACTTGGACAACTTAACGTTTTCCTATGAGATTCAACTCTTCCAATGTCTTATAGACATAGTCTTAAAATAGTCTATGCATGGACCTCAAGTCCTCATTCAGCGTCTAGCCATAGTGAAGATCTTTTACACCAGTGTCCTCTAACTTGGGTTACTTGACGTTTTCCTATTTGATTCATATCTTCTAATGTCTTCGAGACACAGTCTTAAAATCTTCTGGAATTGGTGCTTTTTATTATTTTTCTACTATAGAATAGTTTTCTAGCTCTTTTCTATAGTCTACTAGCTCTGATCTTAAAGTCTAGACCACAATTTTTCTTGACCAGTAACTTAACTTAATATGTATCAACTTTTTTCCAAATTCCTTTGGGCTTTAAGGGTTTCTGTCATCAACTTTTGACATTAAAGCTGTGTGACATTAGCTATGTGCTAATGTCAGACCAGCTTGATAATGTCTTTTATAAAAATCGGATGTATATTTAGGCAGAAAAACTTACACTACCTGCGCTCTGGGGGAGGGGACGCGCTCATCACTATGACATTTCTCTGTCAATTTACTTGTATTCATTGAGGCTGCCATAACATGTAGACACCAAATGAAAAGCGAGAATAACTGCAATGCACTTCGAGGTTGCACCAACCCCCTTGTACCTGACAAAAGGACTGATACAGCCCCAAAACATGTTCTGGCTAGGTTGGACCATGGATATTGGGACATTGAGGTGCCAAAAATCACTTGGGGACCCTGAACAAGGGATATTCATCTTTGACACTTGGGGTACAGGATAATGACACTGACACTTCGGGTACAGGATGATGACACTGACACTTGGGGTACAGGATAATGACACTGACACTTGGGGTACAGGATAATGACACTGACACTCGGGGTACAGGATAATGACACTGACACTCGGGGGTACAGGATAATGACACTGACACTCGGGGTACAGGATAATGACACTGACACTTGGGGTACAGGATAATGACACTGACACTTGGGGTACAGGATAATGACACTGACACTTGGGGTACAGGATAATGACACTGACACTTGGGGTACAGGATAATGACACTGACACTTGGGGTACAGGATAATGACACTGACACTTGGGGTACAGGACACTGACACTCGGGGTACAAGATAATGACACTGACACTTGGGGTACAGGATAATGACACTCGGGGTACAGGATAATGACACTCGGGGTACAGGATAATGACACTCGGGGTACAGGATAATGACACTGACACTCAGGGTACAGGATAATGACACTGATACTTGGGGTACAGGATAATGACACTTGATAACGTGCCCGTTATCGCCACTTATCATACGCTGAGAGGACAGAATCCTTGGTTTATCAGTCCGGCAGATCCCTACGCGCTGAGGCTGAGATGTCGGCACTGGTTAACGTTGTGTCCTGGTGGTTGGGAGAACAACAACAAACAGGAATGACAGCAAGAGGTGCACAGAGGAGAACCTCCGCATGGACGCATCGTCTGATTAGAAGAATGGCCCATAGTGATCCACTCTGCTGCCAGTGAACTTGGATCTAAAATCCCAAGCCTAGGGCAGCTACAGCATCTACACAAACCATCAGAAGGTGTCCACATGACATGTCCAGCTACCGGTGCTCCACTGACCTCACACCGCCACTTTTAAAGGCTATTATGGTGCACAGCAAGCTGGCAGTGTAGTCTGGAATGGAGGTTTGTCCTCTTGAACGATGAGTCACACTTTTGTCTCGGATGCAATGATAGCTGGACATTGGTCTGGAGACCACGTGGGCAACACCATGAAGAGGCCTTCACAAGGGAACATCACACAGGTCCTACTCCTGGGATTTGGAGTGAGGTGGCATAATGTACAGTAGCCGGACCTCTCTAGTCTTTATTATAGGTACACTAACAGCTCGGCGTTACATTGATTTGGTCGTGCATCCAGTGGTAAAGCCTTTTCTCCAGAGTCCCAGGAGCTTTTGTTCAACAGGACAATGCCAGACCACATGTTGCTAGTGCTACTGTGAGCAGCCTGTGTGGCCTCAACATGCTACCATGGCCTGCAGTATCTCTGAACTAGTCTCCCATCGAGAACATCTGGGATGTCATTGGTCAGCAATTGCAAAGGGAGCTGCCAGCAGCAGATCTTGATGATTTGCGTGCTCAAGTGCACTTAGCGTTGAAGAACATTCCTCAGACAACTTTTGATACCCTGATTCCAAGGCATATTAGTGCATGTCTTCACGTACTGCTCATGCTCCATACTGTATAAAGTGGAGATGTTTTGAATATTTTGTTCTAATTTTTTAACATTTCTATTCATCCTGTGATGTCCATCATTCCAAGACTTTTCCTTCTTGGTGTTGTAATTTCATTGTTGAGGGGTGTACATACTAAAACCTCCCATGAACAAAAAGGGGCAGCCCCAAGGCTCAGGATAGATAGGCCTAGTGATGGAGTAGAGTCCTTCCCCGATGTACATGGTTCCTACAGGACTACAGGGCTATGTCTTAATGGCCTCGTTGCCAATCTCAGTCAAGCCCGTCTTGCCCTTGGTTTGCACAGATTACTTACAGATTCTGCTGCCTGGCACAATCTAGGCCTGCCTCACATGTTTTTCATAAGACATATAAAGAAAAGTTTCATAAATCTCTACACTTAGTTCATTCAGAAAACCTCCTCCAAGATTCCAGCCCTCGGATCTGTAATACAGCATTATGTGTGTTTCGGCTTTTGTTTTACCTCTCTGAAGTCCACATGATCACTGATCAATCCCCAGACCATATGGCACCAAAGGATAAAAAAAAAAAAACATAGTCACAAAGCTAGCCGGGGTCCATAGGGCATTTGGCTCAAAAATGGTCAGACAGATGCCTAGCCATGTATATAATGCCCATTTATCATTTCACTCAGCTTCAATGTGAAGCTGACAAAGGAGGTTCCTCATTTGTTCTTTCCACTGTACGCCGCAATCAGTACAATCTTTGATGGCCACAATCCTGAATCCTTCAATTTTGATCAACTGGAGTAAGTTTTTCCTTCACTACCAAACATACGAAGCCCCAAGGAAGCCTTTTGAGATGAATCCTCTTCCACGTCTCTTGCTTCTTGATCCTAAAAAAACCTAAAGTGGCCACTGAGGTAAATACTTCACATTCTTGTGTGAACACAAACCCCATTCACGACCACCAGTGTCATGAAAATTACCGACCCATCGCTTTATTGAACACAGATATCAGCATCCTGACTGAGCTCCTGTGTATCGTCTTACAGAAAACCCTTCTTGTCCTTGGTAAGCCAGACCCAGCCGGACCTTGGCGCAATTCTATACCATTCAGTAAACATCCTTACAGAAAATATGAAGTTTCCGGTTACGTGGCTTTGTACTTTATGGTTTTAGATGTTAAGAACAACTTCACAGTCCAGTCATATTAGAACATTTTATGTATATTTTATCCTCATGTCTTATGTCTATCATAAATATGGAGAGAAGTCAACATGGAGCTCAAGCCTTCAGTAATGTTCTAGCCATAGTCAAGATCTTCTAGACTAGTATACTCCAACCTGTGCCACTCATAACTCCAGCTTTAGAAGTCTTCAACTCCTGGTCATAAGCTATTTAAGATAGGTGTCCTCCAACCTATGTTACTCAATATATGGGTGGAAATCTGGCCTTCAGGTCTTCCAGATTAGTGTTTTCTAACCTGTGGTACTCAATATTTTCCTATGGATGAGGCTTAAGATTTTAGTTGTTTTTTTGATAACCATAGTGTTAGGATCTTCTAGGCCAGAGTTCTCCAACTACCTTGGTCTTAAGGTCTTCTAGACGATTGTTCTCCAAATTAAGCAATCTAATGCTTTACTATGGATGGAAATAAAGTCTTCAGGCGTCTTCTGATCTTAGTTTTATTATCTTCTAGATCAGTGTGTTCAAACCATGGCAGCTCTATATCACTATGGTTTTTCTATAGTATTCAGTTTCCTCTAGACCAGTGTTCTCCATCCTTGGCGACCCTAAGTTTTTCTATCAATGTAATTCAAGTCTTCATTTGTCTTCTAGACTATTGTTCTCCAATCTGTTAAACTAAAAGTTTTCCTACGGATAAGACTCAAGTCTTCAAATGTCATCTAGCCAGAGTCTTACACTAAGACCAGCGTTCTCCAACACGTAAAACTTAGTGTCTTCCTACTCATGGATCTACTCAAGTCCTCAATCAGCTTTTAGGCATAATCAAAATCTTTTACACCGGTGTTTTCTAACTTGGACAACTTAACGTTTTCCTATGAGATTCAACTCTTCCAATGTCTTATAGACATAGTCTTAAAATAGTCTATGCATGGACCTCAAGTCCTCATTCAGCTTCTAGCCATAGTGAAGATCTTTTACACCAGTGTCCTCTAACTCGGGTTACTTGACGTTTTCCTATTTGATTCATATCTTCTAATGTCTTCGAGACACAGTCTTAAAATCTTCTGGAATTGGTGCTTTTTATTATTTTTCTACTATAGAATAGTTTTCTAGCTCTTTTCTATAGTCTACTAGCTCTGATCTTAAAGTCTAGACCACAATTTTTCTTGACCAGTAACTTAACCCAATATGTATCCAACTTTTTTTCCAAATTCCTTTGGGCTTTAAAGGGTTTCTGTCATCAACTTTTGACATTATAAGCTGTCTGACATTAGCTATGTGCTAATGTCAGACCAGCTTGATAATGTCTTTTTTATAAAAATCGGATGTATATTTAGGCAGAAAAACTTACTTTTATAATATGTAAATTAGCCTCTAGGAGCAGGGGGGCGTTGCCCTGCTCCTAGCGGCTCCGTCCGGCAACCTGCTGGCACGCCCCTTCTTAGTTTGATTGACAGTGCGGGGAAGCGATCCTCCTGCACTGTCTTCTTCTGAAATCCCACGCCTGCGCCGCTGCTCTGTATTCGGCGCGGGCGCGGTGAGCAGAGGACGCTGGTGCCTGCTGTCCTCTGCTCACCGCGCCTGCGCCCGAATACAGAGCGGCGGCGCAGGCGCGGATTTCAGAAGAAGACAGTGCAGGAGGATCGCTCCCGCACTGTCAATCAAACTAAGAAGGGGCGTGCCAGCAGGTTGCCGGACGGAGCCGCTAGGAGCAGGGCAACGCCCCCCTGCTCCTAGAGGCTAATTTACATATTATAAAAGTAAGTTTTTCTGCCTAAATATACATCCGATTTTTATAAAAAAGACATTATCAAGCTGGTCTGACATTAGCACATAGCTAATGTCAGACAGCTTATAATGTCAAAAGTTGATGACAGAAACCCTTTAAGATAGAATATCTTTAAAAAATAGCAGCTACGGTAGGTTCAACATTTTGATAAGGTACAAATTACAGTAGGAGCTCAACTGCAAGGGATTCTTAAAGGGGCATCCAGGTGTACAATATTTTTGCTTTCGTTTTTAAAATACTGTGAATTAAAACATACTTATCTTCATCCAGTTGCAGTCTTGATCATGACCAATTGACATGGGTGCTTAACCCCTTACAAAAGAAATCTCTGATATACTGTAATGGGCCTTGCAACTGTTTTAAAGCACCATGATCAACCTCTGGTTGTAATAGCCCAGAAGTCGTACAATCAATAGACCAAGCAGATGCCAGATCATCGGGTCCTTGGGGTCACCAGGCAGCTGCTCAACAAGCTGTTACATATAACGGTGCATTCAATCCTGTCACACATACGGAATAAAAATAATTCTGTACACAAGAATGCAGGTTAAGTGCTGCCATTATATATGACATGGGGTTTCCTTCCTTGTCCTTCAATCAATGTAGTTGAAGTATGGAAGGTCACACTGACATCTGGTCACAATTAGGCAAAATCTACTGTAAATGACTTTCATATATGACTCCTGTGCCTTCAACTCTGATGTAATTTGCTTTAAAAAGAACTTGACAACCCCATGTGAAGTCCCATCACTTACTGTAGATTATACATGACAAGAATGGTGCGCAATGTTATATTATTCCATACGAAGCCGCCCAAATTATACCAGCATGGTCCATATCACTATATACAGAAGATGTATAACTTATACCAGCTGTACATATATAATTATATACAGGAGATACCCAGGTTATACCAGCTGTTCATATATAATTATATACAGGAGATGCCCAGGTTATACCAGCTGTACATATATAATTATATACAGGAGATGCCCAGGTTATATCAGCATGGTCCATATCACTATATACAGAAGATGTATAACTTATACCAGCTGTACATATATAATTATATACAGGAGATACCCAGGTTATACCAGCATGGTCCATATCACTATATACAGAAGATGTATAACTTATACCAGCTGTACATATATAATTATATACAGGAGATACCCAGGTTATACCAGCATGGTCTATATCACTATATACAAGAAGATGTATAACTTATACCAGCTGTACCTATATAATTATATACAGGAGATGCCCAGGTTATACCAGCTGTACATATATAATTATATACAGGAGATACCCAGGTTATATCAGCATGGTCCATATCACTATATACAGAAGATGTATAACTTATACCAGCTGTACATATATAATTATATACAGGAGATACCCAGGTTATACCAGCTGTACATATATTATTATATACAGGAGATGCCCAGGTTATACCAGCATGGTCCATATCACTATATACAGAAGATGTATAACTTATACCAGCTGTACATATATAATTATATACAGGAGATACCCAGGTTATACCAGCATGCTCCATATCACTATATACAAGAAGATGTATAACTTATACCAGCTGTACATATATAATTATATACAGGAGATGCCCAGGTTATACCAGCATGTACATATATCATTATATACAGGAGATACATAGCTTATACCAGCTGTACATATATAATTATATACAGGAGATGCCCAGGTTATACCAGCATGCTCCATATCACTATATACAGGAAGATGTATAACTTATACCAGCTGTACATATATAATTATATACAGGAGATGCCCAGGTTATACCAGCATGTACATATATCATTATATACAGGAGATACCCAGGTTATACCAGCTGTACATATATTATTATATACAGGAGATACCCAGGTTATACCAGCTGTACATATATTATTATATACAGGAGATGCCCAGGTTATACCAGCATGCTCCATATCACTATATACAAGAAGATGTATAACTTATACCAGCTGTACATATATAATTATATACAGGAGATGCCCAGGTTATACCAGCATGCTCCATATCACTATATACAAGAAGATGTATAACTTATACCAGCTGTACATATATAATTATATACAGGAGATGCCCAGGTTATACCAGCATGGTCCATATCACTATATACAAGATGATGTATAACTTATACCAGCTGTACATATATAATTATATACAGGAGATGCCCAGGTTATACCAGCATTCTCCATATCACTATATACAAGAAGATGTATAACTTATACCAGCTGTACATATATAATTATATACAGGAGATGCCCAGGTTATACCAGCTGTACATATATAATTATATACAGGAGATGCCCAGGTTATACCAGCATGCTCCATATCACTATATACAAGAAGATATATAACTTATACCAGCTGTACATATATTATTATATACAGGAGATACCCAGGTTATACCAGCATGGTCCATATCACTATATACAGAAGATGTATAACTTATACCAGCTGTACATATATAATTATATACAGGAGATACCCAGGTTATACCAGCATGGTCCATATCACTATATACAGAAGATGTATAACTTATACCAGCTGTACATATAGAATTATATACAGGAGATGCCCAGGTTATACCAGCTGTACGTATATAATTATATACAGGAGATGCCCAGGTTATACCAGCTGTACATATATAATTATATACAGGAGATACCCAGGTTATACCAGCTGTACATATATAATTATATACAGGAGATACCCAGGTTATACCAGCTGTACATATATAATTATATACAGGAGATGCCCAGGTTATACCAGCTGTACATATATAATTATATACAGGAGATACCCAGGTTATACCAGCTGTACATATATAATTATATACAGGAGATGCCCAGGTTATACCAGCGTGCTCCATATCACTATATACAAGAAGATGTATAACTTATACCAGCTGTACATATATAATTATATACAGGAGATACCCAGGTTATACCAGCTGTACATATATTATTATATACAGGAGATGTATAACTTATACCAGCTGTACATATATAATTATATACAGGAGATACCCAGGTTATACCAGCGTGCTACATATTTCTAATCCGGCTAGAAAACTCTATAATACGTTTTAAAAAACAAAACAAAACATTTCCTTACCGTTTGGATGGAATGGGATGGTATTAAATATGACACTTGGAGGATGGTGGTTATATTCCTCTGTGTACGTCAGGGTGAGTTGCAGAATTGCCCCTGGGTTACATAAAAAGAAAACATAATTTTTTATGGGTTTCATTCAAATATTCTTTTTTTCTAAAATTCTAAGGGGGTCCATCGGGCCCCCGATCCTGTGTTGTAGCATCCATTATGAACAGAACAGCTGTAGGCTTTGCTTGTGTTTTACATCTATGTATATTATGTATTTTATTGTATTGCGGCCGATCGACAGCCATATTGGTCATTTCTTCAGCGTTTTGGTCCCAGTCGCTGATGACTGGTGGCACAGGTGGCTGAGAAGCTTTTGCCAATGGAAATCTACACAACTGCAAGACTGTCACTTTTGCAAAAATTCCTGCCCCTCCCCATCCCAAAAAATTAGGAATTATATCAATATACTGGTGATTACAAAATATATAATAAACACACTTGGCTTCTCCTCTAATGATTTCATAACACATGGCCAACTGTTGGTTCGGAGGTTTCAATGCACTTTAAGGGTGTGTATACTATTGCACCCAGTTTTTTGTATTGCTCCAATGCCTCTAAAATAAAAATTAAAAAAATGTATCCACTTTGTAGAAAAGTCTTGAAATCCTCTACCGTTTTGTGCCTACAGCTCCTAGGCAAACTTCTGTGTCTGCAGGGGCAGATGCTGTGTATTCTGTTCCTGCCTTGCCAAACGTGACAGCAAAAGCGGGGGCAGAGACAGTGGTACGCAGGTTGTGGTTTCTCGCCATGGAAACACATCCATCTGCATTGCAGCTGCAGACATGAAACGGTAGAAGTTTCTTTTTAAGTGAGGACTGTTTAAGTGGCTATTGTTTTTGTTTATTTGAAATGTATCGGAGCAATAAAAACAATGTTGCAAAAGTCTGCAGCCTCCATGAAGCAGAACTCAATATCAGTGATACAAATTAAAAATCGGAATACAAACCTTCCCATAACGAGTCTTTCAGCCCCTGCACTTGAACTATCCATTTGAGCAAGTTGTCAGATATCGGCGTCACGCTAATCCCCTAAAATAAAAGTGAAGCATACGTGTTACATGTTAGTCGCTGCCCGGCGTCTTCCTAACAATGAATAATTGATTCCTCTGCTGGGCGCTGAGTACAGATGACTTATCTGACTTATCTGTGGTTTCTTGTGCCAAAAACTGCAAACCCAACACGTAAGCTCACAGCGGTGTGAAAACAAGGCAGCCACGCCACGCCGATCGCAGGCATCTGGGTGAGTGCTCGGTGAATAACATGTGTTCTGCAGATGGTGCTCTACTACAAGCCTCATCATTCACAGGTACTGGGCAGGCTGGGAGACAGCAGGAGAGATTTACTAAAAAGAAGCTTACATGGTGCGCCAAAGTTATTTCATCGCACCAGTTTTCTGGTGTAGAAAAATCACCAAATGTTGGTGCATCAAAATGTGCAATTTTTGTTTTCCAATTACATTCCACCCCTGCCACTTGGTAAATGGGCGTGCTTAGGTATGTCGGACACTTCTTCTTATCCCACCTCATGGCTGCTAAAAAAATTGTTGCACATCGTTAATAAATTTGGCGCTTTTGGTTCACCTTCCAAGCCACACCCCTTGGTTGGTGTAAAAGTATCTATGGTATCATTCTATCCTTAATTTGATATATTATTTGTTACCAATAGTGCAACAGTTCTAGCGCACACTCTATGGCCTCTATGGCCTCATGCACATGAACGTTGTTTGGATCCGCATCTGAGCCACATTTTTTTGCGGCTTGGAGGCGGACCCATTCACTTCAATGGTGCCGCACAAGATGCGGACAGCACACGGAGTGTGTACTGCCCGCATCCGTTGCTCCTTTCGGTGGCCCTGCAAAAAACAATCCTATTCTTGTCCGGCATTTCTATTACGGTAGCCCGTTCCTTTCTGCAAATTGCGGAATGTACACATGCGGCATCCATGTTTTGCGGATCTAAATCTGTGGACTGCAAAACATGGTGCGGTCGTGTGCATGTAGCCTTAAAGGGGTATTCCCATCTCAGACAATGGGGGCATATCGCTCGGATATACCCCCATTGCCTGAAAGGTGCGGGTCCCACCGCTGGCCCATGCTCCTATTCATTTCTATGGGGCAGACGGAAATAGCCGAGCCAGCGCATGCACAGTGTGCCCTCTGTTCGTTTCCCCGATCCGTTCTCATTGTAGGTGCGGGTCCCAGCGGTGGGACCTGCACCTATCAGACAATGGGGGCATATCCTAGCGATATGCCCCCATTTGTCTGAGATGGGAAAAGCCCTTTAAGCTGAAAACAATTTAAAATTTGCACTTTCTCTTTCTTTTTAAAATCTGAAGCAGTGCTACAGTGTAAAGCATGGGGAAAGGACAGAACAGCAGCTTGGACCTCTGGTGAGGCAGGAGATGGATTTCAGACTTCCTTAGACTCCAACAGATGAAGCTAAGTTGGAGTCACTTCTGGTAGCTGTGTCCTAGTGAACTGTACTGATTAAGTCGAGGCTTCCAGCGTTTGTAGGGCGGGGGCTGGGCAGAACTTACTTCATTTATGACATTAATCACAATGATCGTTCCAGGCAAACCACAGATAAAAGGGGCTGCAGATGAAGAGCTCCCGGCAGGACATGAAGTATGGCAGCAGACTCACATATAGCCGGGCGTCCTGCAGCTCCTGATATTCCCTCTCTAGTAACAAATAGCTTCTTGAATGCATGTTCTCCGGCTCTGCGCTCCGATCTGCACGATATATAGATATAATTATTACACATCTCCAGTATCAGACAGTATGTTATATTACAGTATAGTCAGTGCTCTCCAGCTATTGGGAAACTACAACTCCCAGCATGTGCTGACAGCCTTCAGTATGAGAGTGTGTAGACAATACTTACCATCCCCTAGAGCAGGCATGCTCAACCTGCGGCCCTCCAGCTGTTGGAAAACTACAACTCCCATCATTCCCGGACAGCCTACAGCTATCAGCCTACAGAAGGGCATGGTGGGAGTTGTAGTTTTACAACAGCTGGAGGGCCGCAGGTTGAGCATCCTTGCCCTAGAGGAAAGAAGGTTTAACCTCATAGACGGGATTCTTTACTGTAAGAGCAGTGAGACCATGCAGCAGTCTGCCAGATGGGGTTGCGATACAAGTGATTCTTAGGCCTCTTTCACACTAACGTTTTTTTATGAGTGTACGGACCATTTTTTTGCGTTCTGTATATGGTCCGTATACAGAAACATTAATTTCAATGGTTCTGAAAAAAAAAAACTGAAGTGTTTCCATGTGCATGCCATTTCCATATTTCCGTTTTTCTGTTCCGTGCAAAGATAGAACATGTCCTATTATTGCCCGTAAATTACGATCCGTGGCTTCATTGGGTCTGCAAAAAAAAACGGAACGCCTACAGAAATGCATCCGTATGTCTTCTGTATCCGTTCCGTTTTTATGCGGAACCATCTATTGAAAATGTTAAGCCTAGCCAAATTTTTTCTATGTAATTACTGTATACTGTATATGCCATACGGAAAAACGGAACCGAAACGGAAACACAACTGAAACAAAAAACAGAAAAACAGATCCAATAAAAACGGCCCACAAAACACTGAAAAAGCCATATGTTCGTGTGGAAGAGGCCTTAATGTTAGTTACAAGATGTCTGGAGATGAGGTGTTCATCCAGGGATTTATTCTGGGAAGGAGTTTTTCCGCTAACAGGGGCTTAATTGGCAACCAGCTTATAGCTAGGACAGGGATGAGCAACCTCCGGCACTCCAGCTGTCGTGAAACTACAATTCCCAGCATGCTCCATTCATTTCTATGGGAGTTCTGAGAAGAGCAGAGCAATTATGCATGCTGGGAGTTATAGTTTCACAACAGCTGGAGAGCCGGAGGTTGCCCACCCCTGGACTAGGAATATAGGCTGGAGTTCATGCAGTGTCCCACTCGTGATCGTGGGCACAGCAAACTGGTTTTATTGTCATATATTGTGTCTGAATGTCATAGTTCATCTCATGTCATTTTCTCCCATGTCATTATGTGATTCTATGTAAGATTCTTTCATTCAGGCCAGTTAGAGTGCAGTACACTAGTCTGACCACTAGATGGGGGCAGTGTGACAGTGTATATATAGCTTAGCTTGGGCCTAGTAGGCAGAGTCAGAGTCTAGAAGTTTAGTCAGTGTGCAGTCATGTAGCTGCCTGCTAGAGGGAGGCCTCCTGCCTCTCTGCTCTCTCCCTGATGGCTCCACGGTCCAGGGTTAAAGCCCATAAGATTCAGCCTAGAGGTGAGAAATCTACTTCCATAGCTCGCCCCTCGGGGGTCACCAGTAACAAAGCTGCAAAGAGCAAGTTTCAAAGGGACCAGTATATTTATTCAAGTCAAAGGATCGCAACCAGCCGTACTAGAGGGCTTCCCAGGCACCTGTGCAATTAGGTGTAGGAATTGGCTTCCGGCATCCACATCTCCAGTGTAAATGCTGAGGACAGTCAGGCCGACCGTCAGAAAAGCTCTGAAAATAGAGGTTGAAGGATTCCGAAAACCACCTTTAATCAAGGTTAGAATAAGGCGAGAGTTAATACCAGCCTAAGACTTTTTGTACTTCAAAAGCCTAGTCTGAAGCAGTAGCTTTCATATATATAAAAGACAAAGAGTCTGCTTTCCCTGAGGACTTACATTTCCCTAACTCCGTATGCATGAGAGACTGTATTTCATATCTGGATGTACTAGAGACTGTTTTATACTTGGATGTAACTGTTACCAGGAACAACGTTCAGTAAAAGTTGGATTTCATTGCTGTCTCAGTTTCCAATTCCTCAATTACTACTACTATAAATGGTTGTACCACCACAAAAGGTACTGGCATGACGACAATCAGGGACCTTGCCATAGGCACATTAATACAGACCACCAAGGGCACCTCGAACCACCATCTGGCCCGTGTCCCTTATCAGAGCGTGCCCCAGAGAATCACTGTGCCGTTCTCCATCACTTGTGCAGGCCTGCCCGGGGACAACATAACCATGAGTAACCAGAACTGTACTTACCTCGGACTACCGTTATTCACACTGTGACCTCGCATATAATCCCCTGTCGGTCTGGCTCACCGCATTAATGGACCTGTGTCTTTTTATCATTGGATGTTTTGGGGTCCACAAATTGCGGATCCACAAAACACGGCCGTGTGCATTCCACATTTTGCGTAACAGAACGGCCGACCCCTAATAGAACAGTCCTATCCTTGTCCGTAATGCGGACAATAATAGGACAGGTTCTATTCTTTGGTGGAAAGGCCATGCGGACACAGAATGCACACAGTCATTTCCATTTTTATTGCAATGGGGAAATTTTTTATTTTTTTTTATGTGAATGAGCCCTAACTGTGTATGAGAAGTAACATCAGGCTGGGTTCACACTTTGTGGCCTCATTGCGGTTTCTGTGGCCAAAAAACCGCGACCTGGCTGCAACAGGCGAACCCAGCTTCAGGCAACTGCTATAAAAGGGCAGTCATTTTTAACACGTCCCTAGTAGTTAAAGAAGCTCCTAAACTATGAGATTTGAATCATAAATAATGCATGTGACCCCAGGTCAGACCACTATATCAATACCAACCCCCTAAACTAATACAGACCACCTAAATAAATGCAAACTCCGGACCCCATAAAGTAATCCAGTCTCCATACCGGACCCCCTAAATAAATGAGGACTCCCTAAAGCAATAGAGATAACAAACCAGACCCCCTAATCGAAAGCAGACAACAGACCCCTTAACAGATATAGACCCCAGACCAGACCCCTTAAATGAACAGACACCCTAAATCAATTTAGACCCAAAACCAGACCCATAATTAAATACAGACCCCAGACTCCTAATACAGTGCCTAGACGAGACCCTATAAAGAATTGCAGAACCTAGACCGGACGCCCCCAAACAAATGGAGACCCAGATGAAACCCCCTAAACCAGGCATGCTCAACCTGTGGCCCTCCAGCTGTTGCAAAACTACAACTCCCAGCATCCTCGAACAGCTTACAACTATCAGCCTACAGCAAGGCATGGTGGGAGTTGTAGTTTTACAACAGCTGGAACCGCAGGTTGAGCATCCCTGCCCTAAACCAATACAGATTACAGACCTGGGCCCCTGATCGAACGCAGAAAACAGACCCCCGAACAAATACAGGCTGCCTAGGCTAATAAAGAAGTCAGATCAGACCCCAGACCAGAACCCAACAGACACCCTAAACCAGGCATGTCCAAACTCTGGCCCTCCAGGTGTTGCAGAACTACAACTCCCATCATGATCTTCTGTAGGTTGTCCAGGAATGATGGGAGTTGTAGTTTTGCAACATCTGGAGGGCCGGAGTTTGGACATGCCTGCCCTAAACCAATTCAGACCCCAGACCAGACTCCTAAATAAATTAAGACCCTTAATACAGGCAGCCAAACCTAGATCCGAAATCAGACCCCCTAACAGTCCCAGGCAAGATCACCTAAAAAAATACAGATGTAGATCCCAGAAACTAATATAGACCCCTGACCAGACCCCCTAATCGAATGCAGACCACAGACCCCCTAACAGTTATAGACCCCAGACCAGACCCCTTAAATAAATACAGACCCAAGTCTTCCTAAACCAGTAACTACCCCTAGATCAGGGGTAGGCAACCTCCGACACTGCAGCTGCTGCGAAACTACAACTCCCAGCATGCATAATTCCTCTGATCTTCTCAGAACTTTTATAGAAATGAATGGAGCATGCTGGGAATTGTAGTTCCACAACAGCCGAGGTGCTGGCCCCTGGACAAGGTTAACCAGTTCAGACCCCAGAATACATACAGGGGGTCTCCCCTTTTTCTGGGACCCTCCTGGACCCTTGGCAGGGGATGGTCTCTCTACAGCCGGGGGCTTGCATTAGTCACTTTCCTGCTCGGCGGCCCTCACATACAGGAATGTTCAGGATTACAGATTCACTTTACTGCTCGGCCCAAGAGAAAGTAAGGAACAGTTTTCAGAAAACAAACAATTGCGGCCGCGTCTTTATAATCATCCCGGAGACAGAAAATAAACCCTGCGCTCCTCCGAGCCGCCGGAATCGCTGCGCCGTCCCATACACAGCAACTGCTGCAATTTAGGTTAGAGCAGTGTTTCCCAACCAGTGTGCCTCCAGCTTTTGCAAAACTACAACTCCCAGCATGCCCGGACAGCCTTTGGCTGTGCAGGCATGCTGGGAATGGTAGTTTCGCAACAGCTGGAGGCACACTGGTTGGGAAACACAGGGTTAGAGAATCCAAGAAACTGGACCACAGAAAGGAGTGATCATGTAAACACTGCCCAAAAGTTGGAGTTCTGGGGGGGCGGCCTTCCGGGTCGGGTCTTTTCCGTTTTGGTAAGTACAGTATGCCTTCCCATGCCAGACTGGACCCCGGAGAAGCTCTTGCTCTGCAACGATGATGGGATCCAATTCGTGTCTGATAGTCACAATGCTTGGACCTGCTTAATGCCAAGCCCTTCAAGGAGTTGTCCAGAATTATTATTTTTCTTTTATATGGATGGCCTGTCGTCAGGATAGGTGATCAGTATCTGATCGCTGGGGGTCCGAGACCCTGCACCCTCACCAATGAGCTGTTCTGAAGAAGCTCCAGCATCAGAAGAAGCTGCTGAAACCAAACAGCGCCCTCCATTGTGTAGTGGACGGGACTGGTGACCATTCACTTCAACGGTAGCAGAGCTGCAGTAACCAGCTTCATCCACTACACAATGGAGGGCGCTGTGCGCCAGAGCTACAGTCATACACCTGATCGGCAGGAATGTGGGGTGTCATCGCTCTTGAGCTGCAATACCAGACATAACCTATGGACAACTGTGGTGCCGTTGAGCTGTAGTACCAGGCATGAGCCTTTAGAAACAATAGGGCTGTTAAGCCGCAATGTCAGCCCATGGACAGGAGAGGCGCTGCTGAGCTGCAGTACCAGACATCACCTATACAAAACAGTGGCACTGTTGAGCTGCAATGCCAGACACAGCCTATGGACAAGAGAGGCGCTGTTGAGCTGCAATGTCATACACTGCCTATAGTCATTAGTGGTGCTGATGAGAGGTAATACCTAATGCAGCCTATAGACAGCAGTGGGGCTGTTGAGCTGTAATACCAGACACAGCCTATAGAGGACAGTGGCGCTGTTGAGCTGCAATGTCATACACTGCCTATAGTCATCAGTGGCACTGATGAGCTGCAATACCAAAGGCAACCTATAGAAATCAGTGGTGCTCTTAAGCTGCAATACCAGACACAGCCTATAGACAAGGGAGGCGCTGTGGCAGGCCCTTTAGGACCCTTGTAGACCCCCTTTAAGCTTTACTAACACAAAGTGGTCCGAAACTAGAAGCACTTACAGAGGAGTCTCCGGGCGTCCTCACCACATCCCGCTCTCCCGGTTTCTGGATTTCTCTCTTATATTAATTGTCGTCAGTCCGGCTTCCACTTTCCATGAATTCTTCCCCAGATCGGGAGCTGGGAGCGCTGCTGGACGTTACCTTCCCAGTTCTGGGATCGCAGGTGACTGGGAGCACTGGGAGCCCAGTTTGTTAGACTCCATTGTCTGCGTTTCTATAGCACCGAGGCCGACAGGGGACGGAATAAAGACTTAACCATTTCATTACCGCGCAGGGACTGCACACAGTGTCAGAACAGTATCTATAGTGCAGTGTGTCAGCAGCCCACTGCTTAAAGGGTTAAAATGTCTTCATGCAATAAATGTGGTTTTGTATAGAGGTTGCCGACAGGGTTAACCAGCCTGGGGGGTGGGGGGAGGGGTAAACAGAGCTGCTGGACCCTCCCCACAAGGGAAATTTATCAAAACTGGTCTGGGTTTTCTGTTTTTTACATTTCCGTTTTTTACCTCCTGCCTTCCCAGAGCCATAACTTTTTTTTTTTTTTTCTGTTCACATAGCCATATGAGGGTTTGTTTTTTGCGGGAAAAGTTGTACTTTCTAATGGTATAATTTACTATTACATACTGTGTCGTGGGAAGCTGCGAAAACTTGCAAATGGGATGGAATTGGCAAAAAAAGCACGCGAATCAGCCACAGTTTTATGGGTTGTGTTTCTACAGCGTTCCCTGTGCAGTAAAACTGACCTGTGTTCTTCATTCTCCGGATCAGTACGATTACAGTGATACCACATTTGTGTAGTTTTTATTGTGTTTTATTCTTAAAAAAAAATAAAAAAATTTGGAAAAAACTATTTTTTTTTCTTTGCATCTCCATATCCTGACCCCCGGACTCTTTACAGTTATGTCTACGGAGCTGTGTGAGGGCTCCTTTTTTTGTGCCGCGATCTGTAGGTTTTATTTATACCATTTTGGGTTGTGTATGACTCTAATCGCTTTTTATTCAATTTTTTGGGGGTTGAAGCAACGAAGAAATGGCGAATCAGCCATTTTGCTTTTTATCTGTTACAGTGTTGACCGTACGGGAAAAATAAGTTTATTTTTTAATAGTTTTAGGCATTTTTTGACGCGGCGGTGCCTATGATCTTTATTCTTCTATTGTTTCGTTTTAATATGTTAGGTGATTTGAACCCTTGCTTACTGTCAGTGAATGGAATTCTGCTATAGAGAATTGAGAAAACTGATCAGCCCACAGGGGGTTAAGGCCCCATTCACATGACCGTATTTTTGGTCTGCATCCGATCCGTATTTTTTGCAGATAGGATGCGGACCCATTCAAAGGGGCCACAGAAAATGCAGACAGCGCAGTGTGCCCTCCGCATCCGTATGTCCTACTCTGCTCCATTTTGCGGACAATAGGCATTATTACAAAGGATCTGCCAAAAAACAGATGCAACACGGACACTACATGGACGTCATTCGTATTCTTTGCGGCTCTGCCTTTTATTGCTTTATGGAGCTGAATGTTTGCTCCTAGCGGGAAAACCTGCCACTATCAGGGATCTCTGAGGGCGGACCCTGCTGTTTCCCGCTGGGAGGACGCACAATGGCGGACAACGCTTCCAGAGGGTGTGAGGAGTTGGAGGTGGCCATGCAGGAGCTCTGCTGCCAGGAGGAGCCTCCTCTGCTTCTGTGGTGGGTGACACTACAACTCCCAGCATGTCCAGGCTGATATAAAGTGATATCCGAGGACAATACGGGGAGGAGGTATAAGAGGGGAGGGCTAGAACTCCCAGCATATCCAGGCCGATATACATTACGGGGAGGAGGTATAAGAGAAAGACTCCAACTCTCATCATGTCCAGGCCATTATTATGGAATAACAGAGGATATCACAGCGCGGAATACAAGAAGAGAGAACTACCACTCCCAGCCCGTCCAGGCTGATATAATGTGATATCAGAGGACAATACAGGGAGGAGGTAAAGGGGAGCGGTGCACTACAACTCCCAAGGTTTCTCAGGCTCTCCAGTTTTGAGCTCCGCCCCCTACACTCATGTTGTCACATGTTGGTGATGTCATCATCATTCCCTTCTGATCTCCACTGCTGAGCTCCACCCCCTACACTGATCACATGATAGTGATGTCATCACAGGTCCTTCAGCTCTTGCACTGTAGCAGATTATAGGTCCCAGAAAGAGGTCATGTCCAGGAAAAATAGGAGGTATGGTCACCCTAAGAATACAACTAGTTAAAATGGCGCCTGCCATGCTTCTGGAGGAGGATTCCATATATAAGCTCCACCTGTGCAGAGCTTGTCTATTGCCCCGCCCACATCAGGGGGCCTGAGGAAGCAGCAGCATGGAGCCTCCTCTTACCATCCAGCACAACGAAGTAATCCCCCTGACACATGAGCTGACATCCTCCTCCACATACCTGCCTCATAGGAGGAACTAGGGTGGCCACTTTCTAAGAGGGAAGGTGAGCGGGGGCAGCTGCTTCTCTCCCCCTCATACAGCCGCAGGGAGCCATGTCTGCGGCTCTAGTGACTGACTGGGGGTGAGAGAAGCCTCAGTCAGTTGCTGCAGCTCACTGAAAGTGTGGACATCCCTGTGTCCGTCCAGGCCCTGCGCTGGACGGAGGGAAGGGGGCCTGAAAACCGGAGTCTGGACCACTAGGAGGAACCCCTCCAGCAGTCTGTGCCGCTATGTGGAGGAGGCCTCCGCAGCAAGTCGGTGTCTGTGCCGCTATGTGGAGGAGGCCTCTGCAGCAAGTCAGTGTCTGTGCCGCTATGTGGAGGAGGCCTCTGCAGCAAGTCAGTGTCTGTGCCGCTATGTGGATGAGGCCGGGGCAGGGTCAGTAGAGGGCAGGGTCAGCAGAGTCATCTCATTATCATTAGAGGGCAGTTTCAGCAGAGTCATCTCATTATCATTAGAGGGCAGTTTCAGCAGAGTCATCTCATTATCATTAGAGGGCAGGGTCAGCAGAGTCATCTTATTGCCATTAGAGGGCAGGGTCAGCAGAGTCATCTCATTATCATTAGAGGGCAGGGTCAGCAGAGTCATCTCATTATCATTAGAGGGCAGGGTCAGCAGAGTCATCTCATTATCATTAGAGGGCAGTTTCAGCAGAGTCATCTTATTGCCATTAGAGGGCAGGGTCAGCAGAGTCATCTCATTATCATTAGAGGGCAGGGTCAGCAGAGTCATCTTATTGCCATTAGAGGGCAGGGTCAGCAGAGTCATCTCATTATCATTAGAGGGCAGGGTCAGCAGAGTCATCTCATTATCATTAGAGGGTGGCATCAGCAGAGTTTTTGTATCAATACAGTATGCATGCAGTGTGCTCCCACTAGTGGCAGCTGCAGGTAATACAGTGCCTGTATGAAGTGAATCAGGGGATTTGGAGCTCTGACCCATATGAAAACATAATAGTGTTGATGATCACAGAACTGAAGACCTAAATCAGAATGTTGTTCATAGCTCTAGAAATGATTTATATAGTGTGTGGCTGATAGAGGGTATTTAGACCCCGTAGGCAGAGGCCGATGTGGATGTCAGTGCTATATCGGCAGTGGGAGATGAGTGATATTACACAGTAGATGGGACCCTTGTCTGGTTACACTCGTGTATTATACAGCAGTGTGTACATTACCTGGCGCAGCAGTCGTTAAACCATAGGAGTTTGCGGTTTATTGCCGTGTTGACCCGTGGTGAATGGACGGTCTATCATCTGGCGTCTTACCGTATGCAGTGAGCTTTTCCTGCACATAACTTTTTAGGATCCAAAAAGAATGATTTTATGAATATGGATCGACTTCCCCCAACAAATGGGGACTGTATTTCCTCATTTTCTGGAAATATATCTTTCCCTTCAGCTCTATATATTAACATGGAACATGGCTTCCAAATTTCCTTTAACGGGCTGGCTGTGAAATCTGCAGCCAGAAGTTTCCTCAAAGTTTCCATTCATTGTGCAGTCGGCTAAAGGTGAAGCCACTCTGAATATTCGGTGACATTATTAGTACAAATATTATTAGTGCGAGAAGCCAGAGAGCGTCCAGCATTCCTCCCAGGGTTGCTCTGGCCGCTCACACCTCGGCCATGGATAGTTAACTCTTTTGTATCCTCTGGATGGGGGGTTGTGGAACCCCCCTCTACTGCTCTGAAGTGAGACCAGGCGAAAATAAGAACACTGTCCCTTTAATCAGACCCCTCCCCTTCTGACATTTCAGCTGAAAGATGGAGCCAGCCAAACTGTGAAAGGTCCCTTCTTCTCTGCAAGATTTCGACAAGACTGTTTGTTTCACGGGTTTGCAGAAGCCGCTACAGACTGAGGAAACGATGAAGGATTACGATATGTTTTATTTCTTGATATTCATTTCCAGCGTTAGTGTCCCTTTAAATCACACACTGGGAATGCTAAAAGGGTTCTTACCAATAATCTGTCCTCTGGATCGATACCCAGGACCCCCACCGATCAGCTGTTCGAGAAGGCACCGGCGGCGCGACCTTCTCTCTGCTCACCTAGCACAGCGCCGTACATTGTATAGTGGCAGTGCCTGATATTGCAGCCCAGCCCCATTCACTTCGATGGGGCTGAGCAGCGCCTAGGCCATGTGACTGATGAACGCGACGTCACATGGCCTAGGGAAAACTGTGAAGAGTGGCACTACTACGAACGCTGGTACTTTCTCAAACAACTGATTGGAGGAAGTCCCTGGTGTCGGACCCCCACCTATCAGATACTCATGACCTATCCTGAGGCCGGGTCATCAGTAGAGCTCGGAAAACCCCTTTAAATGTTAAGATTTTCATAGTACCCAAGATATCCTCTCTCTAACCACTTGAAGTAGCATTTACTTGAGCTGCAATAACAGACACAACCCACATACAAAGGTGGCGCTGTTTCTAGAAAAAGGGCAGACATGTTTTTTAGATTTATTTTATACAACCCCTTTCAACATGAGATGACCAGTCTAACGAGCCCAGTATGCTAAAGGGATCGTCCAGTTTAATTTGGATGAGCTGATTGCGGAGGGGGAGGGGTGTAGGCCAATCAGTGGGGGGCCGATTGTAGGAATCAAGGGGCTGCAGCACTGATTTATTGTTTGCTGTATATCCCTACAGAGCTGCGCTCATGGTCATGTGGGTAACTGCTGAGGTCCATTCAATTTAATGGAGCCATCTGCAAATCCCTGCATAGCTGATGTCCACATACCCTGATCTTCAGGGAAAACTATGAGGGGGATGTAACTCTGAGGCAACTCTGATCTTCAGGGAAAACTATGAGGGGGATGTAACTCTAAGGCAACCCTGATCTGCAGGGAAAACTATGAGGGGGATGTAACTCTGAGGCAACCCTGATCTGCAGGGAAAACTATGAGGGGGATGTAACTCTGAGGTAACCCTGATCTGCAGGCAAAACTATGAGGGGGATGTAACTCTGAAGTAACCCTGATCTGCAGGGAAAACTATGAGGGGGATGTAACTCTGAGGTAACCCTGATCTGCAGGCAAAACTATGAGGGGGATGTAACTCTGAAGTAACCCTGATCTGCAGGGAAAACTATGAGGGGGATGTAACTCTTAGGTAACCCTGATCTGCAGGGAAAACTATGAGGAGGATGTAACTCTGAAGTAACCCTGATCTGCAGGGAAAACTATAAGGGGGATGTAACTCTGAAGTAACCCTGATCTGCAGGGAAAACTATGAGGAGGATGTAACTCTGAAGTAACCCTGATCTGCAGGGGAAACTATGAGGGGGATGTAACTCTGAGGCAACCCTGATCTTCAGAGAAAACTATGAGGAGGATGTAACTCTGAAGTAACCCTGATCTGCAGGGAAAACTATAAGGGGGATGTAACTCTGAAGTAACCCTGATCTGCAGGGGAAACTATGAGGGGGATGTAACTCTGAAGTAACCCTGATCTGCAGGGAAAACTATAAGGGGGATGTAACTCTGAGGTAACCCTGATCTTCAGGGGAAACTATGAGGGGGATGTAACTCTGAAGTAACTCTGATCTGCAGGGAAAACTATGAGGGGGATGTAACTCTGAGGCAACCCTGATCTTCAGAGAAAACTATGAGGGGGATGTAACTCTGAGGTAACCCTGATCTGCAGAGAAAACTATGAGGAGGCTGTAACTCTGAGGTAACCCTGATCTGCAGAGAAAACTATGAGGAGGCTGTAACTCTGAAGTAACCCTGATCTGCAGGGAAAACTATAAGGGGGATGTAACTCTGAAGTAACTCTGATCTGCAGGGAAAACTATGAGGGGGATGTAACTCTGAGGCAACCCTGATCTTCAGAGAAAACTATGAGGGGGATGTAACTCTGAGGTAACCCTGATCTGCAGGGAAAACTATAAGGGGGATGTAACTCTGAAGTAACCCTGATCTGCAGGGAAAACTATGAGGGGGATGTAACTGAAGTAATACTGCAGCCTCTTCATTATTGAGATCGGTGGGGGTCTCTTTTGTCATCCCAGGGGCTGATTTAACTTTGATGTACAAGTCTGATACTATGGCTGCCTCTCCTGTAGACCAGGGTAGGAGCTTGCCGATCTTCACTCAGGGGTAACATTGAGTCTACTGCCCTAGCTCTAAATACCTTGGCACCCCCTCCAGCACCCAGTACCTAAGGCAAATGCCCCATCAGCGCCTCCTGCTGTAAATAAGCAGTAATACAATTGAATGAAGGTAAAAAAAGGCCACACACAGACATAAAACACAGACTTGTATTTCCACTTCTGCTGTATAAAACATAACACTTTGTGCAAAACTCATAATACAAAACTGTCAACGGCTGCATCTCCCCCCTCCCCCATAATTACAAAAAAAACTAGTATTTATATACATAACCCGACAGTGTGAAGATCAGAATAATATCAAAAATACGGTCTGAGCAATGCTGAGTGGTTTTCATAAGAACAGTTCATATTCGCTACAAAATACGGTTCCAAAAGATTTATACAAGTTAAAAAAAAACGGCACAAGGGGAGGTAAGTACCAGACTGTAGATAGGCAACTGCGGTTCACTGGTTGCTACTATATTGTCACCTGAGCAACAGGAATGTTTTTGTAGGTGTCCAAAGATAGTGACTCTAAGAGGAAAAACAAAAACATCTGGATATATTGTATACAGCAGCGGTCACCAATCGGAGGCTTTTAGGGCATGCTTGGAGTTGTAGTTTCAGCCCAGCTGGGAAGGTTGGTAAATATGGTATGGAGTGTAGTGTACTCTTTAAAGGGTAACTCCAGACACAACTGATGGAGCAGAAAATTTCCCTAAAATACCTGACAAACCAATTCCGCCCCCCCCCCCCCCAAACAAAATATTTTTCCCAACATGCCTCAGGTTCTAGCAGATTGCTTTTCATCATTGGAGGAGCTTTCTCTTGGGGATCATGCACACGGCGGGCTTTCTCTTGGGGATCATGCACACGGCGGTTGCACAGCATTTCCCGTATTGCGGCCTGCAAACATCGGCCGTGTGCACCCCGCATCATGGATGCGAACCCATTCACTTGAGTGCTTCCGTGGTGTTTCTGTCCGTGCTTCCGCACCGCAAAAAAAAATAGAACATGTTCCATTTTTTTGCGGTATGGATAGATCACAGACCCATTCAAGTTGAATGGGTCTCGATCCGTCTGTGGAATCCGCACAGATGTTGCAAATTGCGTTCCCCAATGCACGGAACGGCTGACCAACAGTTGTGTGCATGACCCCTTATGCTCGGTGTCGCCACCTGCAATGTATTTTGTATGTGAAGTGGGGGAAGGGAAGCGACAACTGCTCTGAGTCCATTTCTGTTTTGCAAAAGAAGCTGTCACTATTTAAGCCTACTAATATAATACCGTCCCCACGGAAACATACGGATTAGGAGGTGAATTATCTGACTGGTATTATTATTACAATATTAGACTTTTATTCCACCTCTCCCCCCATCCTCACACACCTTAAAGGGGTTTTCAGGGATTTTAAGGCCTCATGCACACGACAGTTGTTTTTAGCGGTCCGCAAAATGGGGTTCCGTGATCTGTGTCAGTTTTTTTGGTTCCGTTGTGTTTCCGTGGTCCGCCAGAAAAAAAGGAAGGAAAAAAAAGTGTAATTTTAATATCTCCACCCAGGATAATGGAATATATAGGCAGGTCATGGACGCGGATGACAGTCGGATGTGCCTCCGCATTTTTTCACGGTCCCATTGACTTGAATGGGTCCGCAAACTGTTTTTCGCAGACAAGAATAGGACAGGTTATATTTTTTTGACGGACAGTAATCACCGACCACGGACGCAGAGGACAAACGGTGCATTTGACGAGTTTTCCACGGACCCATTGAAAACCAATGGGTCCGCAGAAAAGCACGAAAAACGGCTCAAAGGACACGGAATCAAACAATGGTCGTGTGCATGAGGCCCAATATTGATGACCCATTTTCAGGTTAGGTTATCAATATCAGATTGGTGGGGGTGCAACTCCTGTTATCACCGCCGATCAGCTGGTTGAAGAGAAGGCCACGCTCCCAGCGAGTGCAGGCTTCTCTTCATTGTTTACCTGCTCTCTGTCGACATTGCAACGGTGATCAGGTGTAATTACAAGAAGCCGTCCCATTCACTTCAATGAGGGTCTGCCGGGGCCGCTGGAAGACGCTTCCCTCACACACTAAAGAATGGACAATCTAGTGAGAACTTACCTGTGAGGTGCGACTCTCTGCTTGGCTCGACGGCTCAGGTCCCAGAGAGAAGCACAAAGAAGCCTCAAGCCGGGCGGCCGCTGCTTCCGGTTTTTCCACGATAGTAAGAGACACTCATGATAGACATAATGACAAACGCGTCCCTATAGAAGCCTCCCAGGAGTCACACCTCACAGGAGAGTCCTCACTAGATTGTCCATTCTTAAGCCTACATTCACACAACCATGTCTATTTTGGGGGTCCAGAAACATGCACATGCGCAAAATATGGATGCGGTCCGTGTGCATTCTGCTTTTCTTTGCGGACCAATTGACTTCAGTGGGTCCATGGTTCATGTTTTGCGGACATATTCTACATTTTTGCGGAACGGACGTACGGCTGATGATCCATGTGCTTTCTGCATCCACATGTCCATTATGCAAATAGATAGAACACTTGGCTGCGAAATGCGAACTACGGACCCATTGAAGTCAATGGGTCTGCAAAAAATGCGGATGCAACATGGACAATATCTGTATTTTGCAGATTCGCAAAATACATATGGTTGTGTGTGAGGGAAACATCTTGCAGTGACCCTGTCAAGATGGTGAGCTCCAGAGGGGGCTCATGACTAAGGATGGTTCACATATGCGCTTTGAACTCCGGCGGATGAACAGACTGCCGGAGTTCACTGAATCCGTCATAGCCGGCTACCACCGTGCACTGCCGGATCCACATTCACTGTAGTGGGATAAAGCTGGCATGTATGCCAGATACAGTGAATTTCGGCAGTCTGTTCCGCCGCCACCACCGGAGCAGACTGCTGGAGTTCAAAGTGCATATGTGAACCCATCCTAGGGCCTTATTCACAGTCAGTGTTTCATCAGAGATTGTGAGCTAAAACCAGGTGTGGAGGCCACGCAGAGATCAGGCAGAATGGAAAGATCTGCACCTGTTCTGTTTCTTTGACCTCGTTTTGGCTCACAATCACTGATGGAAATCACTGATCAAACACTGATGTGTGAATAAGGCCTAAAAGTGTATAAAAAGTGAGCCACCGACGTAAGCTCTCTGGGAGGCTGATTTGTATAGGGCAGGTTCTGGCAGTAAAGTTCACTGAGTAAACTGGAAAGCAGCGAGTGCTTGGCAGAGGACGTGGCCCCGGCACAGGGAGCGGCGCCGTCTTGCATTCTGAGCTCCGACACTAAACGCCCCTTTGTAAGATAACCATTAGGGATAAGTGAATCAACTTTGGATGAAACATCCGAAGTCGATTCGCAGTCATACCACTTGGAACCGAACCCGAGTTCGGGAAATGTTTTTTTTTTTTACAGTAAAAATTTATCTATAAAGTTTTTATGCGAAGTCTCGCGAGACTTCGCAAAGTAATAACTGCTGCTCATCTGAGCCAATACGTTCTAGCGAGCGCTCCGGACAGTATTGGACCAAAATTTTATGCAAATCGACTTTGGATGTTTCATCCGAAGTTGATTCGCTTATCCCTAGTAACCATAAAGGCTGTTTCACATAAAAGCTCCGTTCTGGACTAGCAGGAGCTCTCAGCATTATCATGATTTATAACGCTGCGTGCCTCTGCTTGACCTTACTTCTACGGAATCATACTGACATAAAGCTGTCAGTGTGAGTCTGTATCTGTAAGGTCAAGCAGAGGCACGCAGCATTATAAATCAGTATTTCCTCCAATGGACTCGCTCGAGTGAAACAGTCCTAATGCTGATGTGACCCTCTGTGACAATGAGATCGACACCCCGTTCTAAAAAGTAGGAATTGGCCAAAGTGGAGAGCCCCTTTAAAGGGCCGTGGACTGCTAAGGAGACAATAAGTCCGGCGCTACCCTTACATTTTCCAGGCCTGGATCCATTACTGGTCAGAACAGGAGGTGGGCTGTGACAAATGCCATGGGTGGATGGAGTCTTGTCCTAACAATCTAAAAAGATTACTGTAATGTGGTCTTGTGGTTGATTGATTATTGAAATTTCACTGTACAAGGCTAAGGACCAATATTAGGTTAGAAAAAGGCTTACCGGGGTTTTCCAGGTCTTGTATACTCAGGGTAGGTCATCAATATCTGACTGGAGGCGGTGTGACTCCCAACCAGCCATTTTACATCGGTCACGTGGCCTTTGCTCAGATGAGTCCCACTGAAGGGAAGCTGCAATACCGAGCATAGCCACTGTCCAATGGACAACGCACTTTCACACTCGCATTTTGGCTTTCAGTTTGTGAGATCCGTTTCAGGGCTCTCACAAGCGGTCCAAAATGGATCCGTTTGCCCTAATGCATTCTGAATGGGAAAGGATCCGCTCGGAATGCATCAGTCTGCCTCCGATCAGTCTCCATTCCGCTCTGGAGGCCACCTGCAGCGTTTTGCTGTCCGCCTGACGAAGCGGGCCGAACGGATCCATCCTGGCACACAATGTAAGTCAATGGGGACGGATCCGTTTTCTCTGACACAATCTGGCACAATAAAAAACGTATCCGTCCCCCATTGACTTTCAATGGAGTTCATGACGGATCCGTCTTGGCTATGTTACAGATAATACAAACGAGTGTGAAAGTAGCCTTAGCTGTGAGGGGGGCTTGCGGCACACACCGGAACCCCCCAGCCTCTTCAAGTTGCTGAAAAACCAGGCGTCCTGGGAGTCGGACCCCCACCATCAGATATTAATGACCTATTCTGAACATAGGTCATCAATATTAAACACCCAGAAAACCCCCTTAAGAAAAAATAAAAGATAGTACTTTGCTTTGAAGGTTTGTTTAAATTGAAGGGCTTGTTCAGGATTAGACAACATTGCTGCTTTCCAAAAATAGTGCCACACGTGTCCACAGGTTGTGTGTGGTATTGCAGCTCAGCCCCAGTCATTTCAATAGAGCTGAGCTGCAATGCCTTCAACACAAGCTGTGGACGGGTGTGAGGCTATTTTTTGGAAAGCGGCCATGTTTTCTAATCCTGGACGGCCCCTCTAAGTATTCATACACTGTGCGCAGAGGGCAGGCATCATACACTATAGAACTACATGTCATTATTTCGCCCTGTTGGATACAACCCCCAATGTTTTGCTGCAGTTTTGGACAAGGAGTTGATTTTCAAAGGTCGGATTTTGCATGGAACGCTGATGACAATGACCAAGGGATTACATTCTGCAACCCATGGCTTTTTAATGGGTCTCGTCTCACTCAAGATTTTTGGCAAATATCATAGATGCATATATATGAAATTAAAGGGGTTGTCCAGGATTGGAAAAAAAAACATGGCCGCTTCCTTCCAATAACGAGGTTAACACCAGTCTATGGGTTGTGTTTGGCATTGTAGCTCAGCGCCATGGAAATGAATGGGACTAATCTACAATACCATGCACAGCCGGTGGATAGGGTTGCCAGTGGTTTTGGAAGACAACAGCCATGTTCTTCCAATCCTGAGATCCCGTTTAAAGGCAATTATCTAAGGCGATGACACTGATACGAAACGATAGAGTCACCAATTTCTAAACTGCATACAAGTCCACCTGTTGAGGACAATAGTCTAACTTCACAGAAGATACATGAAGGAAACATCCGCGGAACATCTGGAATGACCTCTGTTCAATAAAAATACTTTATATAAAACTTTTTTTTTTCTTCTTAAAAGGTCCATTCGATTGTTTTCCTGCATATAGTATGTACATATCTACCACAAAAGAAAAAAATATTACAGCTCTGCTGAGATCATTGAGTCGTTGTGTCCATGGAGGTCCGAGTCTTCCAGTAAGGAGGACTGTTTCATGTCCACTTTGTACGGTTTCATACCTTTGCTTCCAAAGGACTGTACTCCTATACTACTGGGATGGCTCTGCATAGACATATGGGATAATAAAGGGATGTTTGCATCCTGATTGGATCCTGAAGAGGGTAAGCTGGTCACATGACCAGTACTTGTTGACCCGCTTGCACTACTTGGAGAGCGGCTCTTTGGTGGTGGGCAATGCTGAATGACTCTTGGTGGCCCAGGTGGTTGGTAGTGAGCAGTTGGGAAAGCAGCATATCCTGGTGGGATGGGGTATCCATTGATGGGTATGAATCTTTGATTTTGAGGTAATGGTGGCCCTATAAAACCAGTAATCTGGGCCTGTGGCATTCCTTGTGCTGAGAAAATAAAATTAGGATACCTCTGATTGCTCAAATTGCTTACCGGGCTAGCACTCAGAGATGTGGTCTGCGTTGTGGCATTACCTCCCGACGGCGTCGTGGAGCTTGTATGGCTCGAAAGTCCTTCCCATGACCTCAGCCTCATGTGGATATCCTTGAACCTCGGCCTCCTTGATGGTATCTCCTGCCAACATTCAGTCATGAGACTGTACATTCGCGGTGGACAGTCTTCAGAACATGGAAGCAGTTGCCTCTTCCTGACCATCTCGATGACTTCTTGGTTACTGAACCCATAGTAGGGTTGAAGACCAAAGCTGAAGATTTCCCACAACACCACTCCGTAAGACCAGATGTCTGAATCGGTGGAAAATTTCCCATACATGATGGCCTCCGGAGGCATCCATCGAATAGGAAGAAGGGACTTGTTTTGGACTCTGTAGTAATCAGCCGAGTAGATTTCTCTCGAAAGTCCAAGGTCGGAAATTTTTACATGAAGTTGCTCTCCAACTAATATGTTGCGAGCGGCAAGGTCTTTATGGACAAAGAAATGACTTGACAAATACTCCATGCCGGCTGCGATCTGAACAGCTATGTGGAGGAAGTCTCCATGGTCGAGGCTTGACTTAACCGTCCCATCCTCATCGCTGCTACAGCCAACGTCCGAATGAGGGGACCTCATAATGAGGAATTCATGTAGATCCCCAAGATTCATGAACTCGAACAACATGCACACCGGCTGCTCCTGGGTGACCACTCCAAGAAGACACACGATGTTGGGATGGTGTAACTCCGCCATGAGAGACGCCTCCTGCTGGAACTCTGCCCACTGCTGTGGATTGTTATAATCCTTCAACGTTTTGATGGCTACAAGTTGAGCGTGATCCATCCCTGGGAGGTAGAGGTGACCTTTGTAGATCTTCCCAAAGACACATTCCCCCAGCTCTTCCATGAAGCGCACCGCAGACAGGGGGAGCTCTTTAGCCTTGGTCTGCAAATGTAAAAAAACAGATGAAAATCAATGACTTGGGAACGTTTCCACCCAAATAGTATACATCACCCTGAATGCTTCTGTAGGGAGCTCTGATGCCATTTCTGAAGAGCTGCTCAGTCACCAGGTCACCCGGCCTGCTTACACAATTTCTTTATTTCTCTTACCTCCCTCTTTACTCTCTTAAAGGGGTTATGCCATGACTGATGCAAAAAATGAAAATCAGACATCATAGATAATGATAATCTCTTTCTAAGGCCTCATGCACCCGGCCATTGCTGTATTGCGGCCTGCATACGGCAAGTCCGCAATACACGGGCACCGGCCGTGTGCACCCCGCATCACTGATGAGGACCCATTCACTTGAAGAGAAGTACAGATCGGAACCCCATGGAAGCACTATGGAGTGCTTCCGTGGTGTTTCTGTCCGTACCTCTGCACCTCAAACAAAGAACATGTTCAATTTTTTTACGGTGTGGACGGATCACGGACACATTCAAGTTGAATGGGTCTCGCGGCGTCCCGGCCGCCGCATGGATGTTGCCCGTGCATTGGGGACCGCAATGCACGGAACGGCCGCACAATGGCCGTGTGCATGAGGCCTAACCAAGCTAAAAAGAGCCCTGCACCTCACATGGATCCAGAGATCTCCCATTTATTGCTCCCATTGTTCTGCTAGATTTATTTCAGACTGACGGCTCAGGGGATATGTCCTTTTTGGTGAATAGAGCCAAGGATGGGTGTGCCCCTCAATAAATTTGCCGTATCTTCCTCCAGCTTACTGTGGATTAAGATTGGCGTATAAAAACGCCGCCCTTAATAAATCTCCCTCTCCCTCTAGGAGGCTATCCTGTAAGCCAGAGCCTGACTTTTTAATGGCTTGGACTCACAGGATAGCTACCTCAAATAGGTGGCAGTAAAGAGACAATTTCTTTAGTATTATTATATCCTCGGGTAATACATGAATTACTCCATACTCATTATACTGCACCACATACAGCTTCCTCCAGGGGGCAGCAGTGTGCTCAGGTTTCTTTGAATATCTATGGCGAATTCCTAGGCGTCTATTAATAGGCGTCTATCAAACGAGCTACTGGCTGCAATTATAGGATGGAAACTTTCCGCCATCCGACGTATCAACAAACAGATTCCATCGTGTCTGCAAAACTACGTCTGCATGAGATGATGAGGTTTATACTCCTGCGTACACAACTAATCAGTCCTCTCTCGGCGGGAGTAGTTCTGTATGTCAGATAAATGGTGGGATCTATGGCTGAGACCCTATCTCTTCTTCTGTGGTTCCCAAGCTTTTACAAAACTACAACTCCCAGCATGCCAGCACGGTTATATGTGACCTCTATGGTTAACCCTTTCCTGTAAGGGCATGTGGAGTTTATAAAGGGAGACGGGTCAGTGCAGAGAGGATAATTACTACTCTTCAGATACAAGAGGGGCAGGTACCCCCTTTAATAAACCCCCTTTAATTTCCCTATTACTTTGTGGCTCCTAACAGTGCCGCATCCCCTGCTAAGGGTCTGAGAGATCGGACCCCCACAATCATAACATGATGGCATATGCTAGTGACATGCCAACACTTTATGATTTGGAATACTCCATTAAGAAAGGGGGTCCCTTATTTAGGACCACAGAGCAGATACAAAGAGCGTCTCTCTCTCTGGAGGACCCAGCTTGTCCAGGCATGACAGACACCATCAATGATGTCAATCAGCCCCGTGTAATTCTCAGTTTCCCCTGCGGAGGCGCTGTGGAAGAAATGCCAGGTTCTCCCAAAGACTACAGCGGATTACTTGGTGGTCTCAGCAAGTCTGAGAGACCCTTCCAACAAAATAAGTTGTATAAGGGCTCATGCACACATCCGTATGTATTTTGCGATCAGCAAAAAATCCGTGTGCATTCCGTATTTTGTGGAGCGGTAAAGCCGGCCCCTGATAGAACAGTCCTATCCTTGTCTGTTATGCGGACAAAAATAGGACAGGTTTTATTTTTTGTGCGGAGCAGAAATACGGACATACGGAAACGGAATGTAGACGGAGTAACTTCCGTTTTTTTTTTTTTGCGGACCCAATGAACTGAATGGTTCCACATACGGTCTGCAAAAAAAAAAAAAAACGGAAAGAAAATATGTTCGTGTGCATGAGCCCTAAAACAGACTTCTACAGTTTAGAGGTATGCAATAGAGATGTGTAGTGCTTCTGATCAGAAAATCGGGAAGCACATGATTTTGTGTGAAAAATTAAAAGGGGCTTTCACCCAAAATGTACAATAGTAATTCTTTCGGCCCTCATGGCCCCACAGCTCCTTCTACAGCGGAGATCCCCCCCCTAACAAGACACAAGCCTCCAATTTTTCTCCAATTACTAAACTATCGGCCTGGTGTAACCGTACCCCGGTGCAGTCAGTGACCATGTTACTGCCTGATTTCTCTTCACACAATTAGTAAGGAGAGGATATCAGACCCAGGTACTGAAATATGGAGCCAGTTAAGTGCACCGCCACGTCAGGAAATTAGCTGTGTTGTCGGACTCCAGATGGTTTACGTTACACGAATCCTTTAGGCCAAACTTGTTTACATCTGGCATATTGTAAATTATATCCCAGTAATGAAAGCGAGGTGACCTCTCCTTCACCTCCGAGCCGGCCGGCCCTAACCCACATCACAGGGGCCCATTAATACAACCAAATCCGTCAAGACTCGGCGCTGCCGAAACATGTGCACAGAGACTAAGATAAGAGAAAGACAGAGACACACGGAGAACGTCTTCATCTCAAAGGGGCTGTCTCATCTTGGGATGGGCCATCAATGTCAGATAGGTGCGGGTCCCACCCCTGAGATCCACACCTAGCTCCAGAGCGCATGCGCAGTGCGCTCTTTCACGTTAGGGGGCCCGTTCTGGAAATAGGTGTGGATCTCAGAGGTGGGACCAGGACCTATCTGACATTGATGGCCCATCCTAGTGATACAACATGAAAATATGAGATGACACAGCCCTGGAGGAACACAGAAGACCTCTTTCACACGGGCGAGTTTTCCGCGCGGGTGCAATGCGTGAGGTGAACGCATTGCACCCGCACTGAATCCGGACCCATTCATTTCTATGGGGCTATGCACACGAGCGATGATTTTTACGCATCACTTTTGCTTTGCGTGAAAATCACAGCATGTTCTATGTTCTGCGTTTTTCACGCAAAGCAGGCCCAATAGAAGTAAATGGCGCTGTGGGAAAATCGCAAGCATCCGCAAGCAAGTGATTTTCCCACAAGATTGCTAAGAAACGGGACCCGATCTTTATTATTTTCCCTTATAACATGGTTATAAGGGAAAATAATAGCATTCTCACTACAGAATGCTTTGTAGAATGTGGATTAAGGGGTTAAAAATAAAAAAATGAACTCACCTTATCCACTTGATCGCGTAGTTGCGATCTCTTCTCTCCAAGCATTAGCTGCCAGCTAAAGGACCTGTGGTGACGTCACATCACATGGTCCAATCACATGGTCCATCACCATGGTGATGGACCATGTGATGAGCTCGGTGACGTCATCACAGGTCCTTTAGCCGGCAGCTAATGCTTGAAGAAGACAGAAGAGATCGCAACTACGCGATCAAGTGGATAAGGTAAGTTCATTTTTATATATTTAACCCCTCCATCCATATTTTACTGAGCATTCTGTATTTAGAATGCTATTATTTCCCCTTATAACCATGTTATAAGGGAAAATAATAAAATCTACAGAATATACTCAACCCAAAACCGGACTTCAGTGATGAAGTCCGGGTTCGGGTCTGGGTACCAAATATGCCGATTTTTCCCACGCACGTGCAAAATGCTTTGCACTCGTGCTGTAAAATCACGCATTTTCCCGCAACGCACTCGCCTCTTATCCGGGCGTCAAACATGACGCCCGTGTGAAAGGGGCCTAAAGAGGTTTTATCATCCCAGACATTGTTGGCATATGTCGCCAATGTCAGATAGGTGCAGATCCTACCTCTGGAGCCTGCACCAATCTCCAGAACAGGCCCTAGAAAGTGAAGGAGACTGCACCGTGCATGCTCGGCGTGCTCTCCATTCATTTCTATAGGACTATCGAAAATAGCTAGGCAAGCATGCAGTATTATAGTAGTTATATTCTTGTACATAGGAGCAGTATTATAGTAGTTATATTCTTGTATATAGGAGGCAGTATTATAGTAGGTATATTCTTGTACATAGGAGCAGTATTATAGTAGTTATATTCTTGTACATAGGAGCATTATTATAGTAGTTATATTCTTGTACATAGGAGGCAGTATTATAGTAGGTATATTCTTATACATAGGAGCAGTATTATAGTAGTTATATTCTTGTACATAGGAGCATTATTATAGTAGTTATATTCTTGTACATAGGAGGCAGTATTATAGTAGTTATATTCTTGTACATAGGAGCATTATTATAGTAGTTATATTCTTGTACATAGGAGGCAGTATTATAGTAGTTATATTCTTGTACATAGGAGCAGTATTATAGTAGTTATATTCTTGTACATAGGAGGCAGTATTATAGTAGTTATATTCTTATACATATTAGCAGTGTTATAGTAGTGATATTCTTGTACATAGGAGCAGTATTATAGTAGTTATATTCCTCTACATAGGAGCAGTATTATAGTAGTTATATTCTTGTACATAGGAGGCAGTATTATAGTATTTATATTCTTGTACATAGGAACAGTATTATAGTAGTTTTATTCTTTTACATAGGAGGAGTATTATAGTAGTTATATTCTTGTACATAGGAGCAGTATTATAGTAGTTATATTCTTGTACATAGGAGCAGTAATATAGTAGTTATATTCTTCTACATAGGAGGCAGTATTATAGTAGTTATATTCTTGTACATAGGAGGCAGTATTATAGTAGTTATATTCTTGTATATAGGAGCAGTATTATAGTAGTTATATTCTTATACATAGGAGGCAGTATTATAGTAGTTATATTCTTGTACATAGGAGGCAGTATTATAGTAGTTATATTCTTGTATATAGGAGCAGTATTATAGTAGTTATATTCTTGTACATAGGAGCAGTATTATAGTAGTTATATTCTTGTACATAGGAGCAGTATTATAGTAGTTATATTCTTGTACATAGGAGCAGTATTATAGTAGTTATATTGTACTTATTCTAGGGAATCTATCATGTTAATATCGGTTCTGACTGTAATACGTCTTTAAAGTTTTAAGGCATTAGGCACATGTTGCATTGGATTTGGAGGTTGGTTGTGATTAGATATTTTTTCAGTGATGTCTGTGTTTCAGGATAATCATAGTCATAAACTGTAATGTTTTTGAAGAATTTGCGGTTACGAAATCAGATTTTGTTATACTTTGAGAAATCACGTTTTGTGTCTGTACATTATATTTGCGCCCGTTGGGTTCATGTAAGTGCACGATATTCTGCATCAGATTCATACACAAGGTCAAAATTGTGATAATTGGTAACAGAGCAGGTTTACACCGGATGATTGCTATTCTGCGACTAGATAAATATTCCTCAGACTTTTTTTAGCCCCATCTGTGAGTAACATTTCACTACATCATTCGGCATGCAGATTCCATGGGATCTAACACCTGCTGGATTATCAAACAGCAAATGGTTAAAAACAGCTTAGAGAAGAACCTGGCAGCTTTTTCCAGACATAACCACCTACCTAACCATGCCCACAAGCCAATGTATAATAATAATAAATTGAACGCTATTACGCTTTACGCTATCTGCGCTGACTGGGAGTGCACTAGAGTAAATGCACCGCAGGACAAATGCTGCTTCTGAAGAGCCTGCCCAGTGTTAATACATTCACGATGGCAGTATCTATGCTCCTTATAGGCTACATACACCTTCAGGGGCAATTTTTGTTTATGATTGCATTTTACTAGTTTTAGGCTAAAAGTAATTTTTTCAGTTGATTGTTATTAAAAATATTCAACCGTTCTGCCACAAAGGGTGAACTGTTTGTCTAGCTTTGTGAACTGTACTTTCACTTTGTGCCTGTCCTCTAATAAACCTGATCTCTAAATTATTAAGAGGTCATAAAAACTTATTTAAGAGTCATTTTTATCAGTAAAATAAGAATTGAGCTATAATGAGAGTTTAGTCGGTCAGAGATTAGAGCTGAGGAGCCGTCAGCACAGCTGCTGGACGGGAAACAGAAAAGATACAGAGAATGCTATTAGAGAATCTCAAGGCTGTACAGAGAAAGGGACTCAAGATTTTTAATAAATACTGTGGTAAGGTGCAGGGTGCCGTCCTAGATGGCAGGTACGTGTCACCGAGGTTGCTGGCCTCGGTGAGGTGAGAGCCGGGTTTTTGTCTGCAGCAGCTAGTGCTGTTTGACTTTGTTAAATAGCATGGCTGCAAAGCCGATCCGGGCCGGCTCTTACTGGGAGCAGCTAAAGAGTAGGGTGGGTGGCTGCTCCCCACGGTCCAGTCCGAGTTTTGGGCTGGGTTTATAAACTCAGCCAGCACCACCAGCTGAGAGGGTGATTATCCTGGAGCTGCTAACAGGGCTGGGAGTTCTCTGTCCTGGAGGAAAGAGCTCAGCAAGGAGGTATTTTGTTCCTGGCTACCTGAAGCTGGATTCTCCTGCGGCTGGGCCGACAGCGTGGTGCGAACCTGCACCTACACCTCCCAGGTGACTGAACCTGTGTTGGACTGTTTTTGTTTGGCTACGTTATTTCCGTTGTGTGTGAACTGTCACCAAGAGACTGTTTTTCATTTTGTGTGCAAGTGTGAATAAAACACTGTTTGTTGCACAATCTGGACTCCTGGTTTTGCCTCTAAACTGCACCCGCACCGCTGTCTACCAGAGCGACTCCCACATTTGGTGTCGGATGCGGGCATGCGCAGTGAGGCTGGCGTGAGCGCCGAAGTTTTGTTTTTCTAAAGTGTATGGAATATATTAAGCCAGCAAAGCTGCAAGCAGGAGTTTCTGGCAACATGGAGGCTGCTGTGAAGGCTCTCATAGAGGCTAACGTGCAGCAGCGGGAGACCAACCAACTATTGCTACAACATGTGATGGCGTTACAGGCGGCAGGAGCGTCCCACCACGTCCATGATGCCCGGAAGCGGTCCGTGCGGCGATCCCAAAAATGACCCCCGCAGGCGAGCGTTGAGGCGTACCTGGCGGTTTTTGAGAAGGTCGCCGTGAGGAAAAAGTTACCCCGTGACCAGTGGGCTGAGGTGGTCGCTCCGTTCCTGGCTTCCGGACCCCAGCAGGTGTTTTTCGACTTGTCGGACGACCAAGCGGCAGATTATGACACCGTGAAAGGAGAGGTCCTAGCCAGACTGGGCGTGAGCGTGCTGGTCCGCGCCCAAAGAGTCCACCAGTGGGACTTTAAAACGACTGAACCCGCTAGGCCGCAGTACTACGATCTGCTGCACAGGCTGCAAAAGTGGCTGCAGCCCGATCTACTAAATCCCACTGCCATGCTGGATCGACTGTTGGCGGACATCTTTTGGAGGGCCCTGCCTTATCCCCTCCAGCACTGGATCGGCCAGGTATCGCCCACCAATGCCCTGGAGATGGTCGAGCCTGGTGGAGCGCTACGAGGCCACCAGAAACCTGCAGGGGACTCTTGCGGGGAAGGGGTCAGTCAAACCCGGAGGCCTCTGCCCCAGTTCCGGCGTCCGGCGACAGAGCGGCCTGCACGGAATATACCCCCTGCGAGTCCGCCTCCCGTGGTATGCTGGAGGTGTCAGGAGCCAGGCCACATCAGGGCCGACTGTCCGCATCGGGATGAGCCGATGGATATGAACTACGAGGGTCGTCACTCCCTGTATGCACGGAAGCTGTGCGCAACTGGCACCCGTGAGGTGCAGGACCATAACCACCTGTGTCAGGTAGAGGTGGGAGACTCTCTGGCGGTGGCTCTGCTGGACTCCGGGAGTTTAGTCTCCCTGGTAAGGGCTGCCCTTGTGCGGCCTGCGGAGTATACTGGCCGTAAAGTCGAGGTCCTGTGCATCCACGGAGACCTGAAAGACTACCCCACTGCACTAGTGACTTTGTCCACCGCGGCTGGTAGGTGGACCCACGAGGTGGCTGTCGCTACTAAACTCCCACACGAACTGATACTTGGGAGGGACTTCCCGGTTTTCCGGCGCTGTGGCGGTAATAAAGGTATCTGAGGGACCCGAGACAGGGGTGACCCTAGTGGAGTGGCCTGATACCACTGGAAGGCCAGAACCCTGGGAGCCCGAGTCTGAAGGGCCGGCGGTAGGGGTGACCACTGCTCCAGCGGTAGAGGGAGACAACCCCACTGAGTGTAATGGTGGGAGACACGGAGGACTTGCCACCGGGACCTGAGTTGGCAGACCTCAATGTCTCCGGGGAAAATTTTGGGACCGCACAACACCGGGACCAAACCCTAACCAGGGCCTGGGAGAATGTGCTGGAAATTGATGGGAAACCCCAGAAACCAGGGGCTGAATTAATGTTCCCACGATTTATTGTTCTGCAGGATATGTTGTATCGGGTGAGACCAAATCCGAGGCGAACCTGTTGAACAGTTGGTGGTGCCCACAGCGTATCGCAAGCTTGTCATGGAGCTTGCCCACCAACATGTTCTTGGGGGACACCTGGGGTGGCAGAAAACCCAGGACCGCATACTGCAGCGATTTTATTGGCCCAGTGTGTTCAAGGAGGTAGAGAATTATTGTAAGTCCTGTCCGACCTGTCAGATAACTAGCCCCCAGCCACATTTCCGTAGTCCTCTGGTACCTCTGCCAATTATTGAAGTACCGTTTGAGCGAATCGCGATGGATTTAGTGGGCCTGTACCAAAGTCTGCCAGGGGCCACCAACACATTCTGGTAGTTCTCGACTATGCCACTCGGTATCCGGAGGCGGTGCCTCTGCGACATACCTCAGCTAAGCTCATTGCCAAAGAGTTAATGGAGATGTTTTCCCGTGTGGGCCTGCCAAAGAGGTTCTGACAGACCAAGGGACCCCTTTTATGTCCAAAGTAATGAGGGAACTGTGTAAATTGTTGCGTATAAAGCAGTTACGGACGTCCGTTTACCATCCGCAAACAGACGGTCTTGTGGAGAGGTTTAACCAAACTCTAAAAAATATGTTAAAGAGGGTGGTGTCTAGAGATGGGAAGGACTGGGATCTGCTTCTGCCCTATCTCATGTTCGCAGTGCGAGAGGTGCCCCAGGCCTCTACTGGGTTCTCGCCCTTCGAACTGCTTTATAGCAGACACCCTCGGGGCCTGTTGGATATCGCCAAGGAAGCGTGGGAACAACAGCCTGTCCCCCACAAAAGTGTCATTGAGTATGTCGCCCAAATGCAGGAACGGATGGAAAGGGTGTTGCCCTTGGTCCGGGAGCATATGGAGGCAGCGCAACAAGCCCAGAGTAGGGTGTACAATCGTCAGGCTCGGGTGCGGGACTTCAATCCGGGAGATCGGGTTTTGGTTCTGGTACCCACCCTTGACAGCAAATTCCTAGCTAGGTGGCAGGGCCCCTATGAGGTGATCGAGAAGGTAGGGAAGTAAATTACAAAGTACACCAGCCAGGGCGGCGCAAGCCGAGCAGGTGTACCACGTGAATTTACTTAAGCCGTGGAAAGATAGGGACGCGGCCGGCGACCACAGCCCCGGCCAGGGCTTCTAGGTGAAAAGGGTCCAGCCCCACAGTTCGAGGCCTGTGAAGCCGTAACCACGGTAAAAATTGCAGACAGCCTATCTTCCAAACAAGTTCAGGAAGTCAGGGAGTTCCTCAGTCGGAACACGGATGTGTTCTCGGACCTCCCTGGCCGCACGTCTCTCATCCGACATGACATCGTCACTGAGCCTCAGGCCAAGGTCGGTTAAAACCATACCGGGTACCCGAGGCTCGGCGGCGGGCCATCGCGGAGGAAGTGCAGTTAATGTTGAAGCTTCGATGTCATTGAGGAGTCGAAAAGTGAGTGGGCCAGTCCCATAGTCCTAATACCCAAGCCGGATGGGACGTTGCGGTTCTGCAGCGACTTTCGCAAGTTAAATGAAGTATCCAAGTTTGGCGCGTATCCCATGCCCGAGTAGGCGAGCTGGTTGAAAGTTTAGGACAAGCCCGTTATTTTCTGTGCTGGACCTCACTAAAGGGTACTGGCAGGTACCCTTAGCGAGTCGGCTAAGGAAAAAACCGCATTTGTTACCCCGCGGGGCCTGTATCACTACAAGGTGTTACCCTTTGGCCTGCATGGCGCCCCGCCACTTTCCAAGGTTAATGGACATAGTGCTGCGACCACATCGTCGGTGCGCCTCGGCCTACTTAGATGATGTAGTCATCCACAGCACCGACTGGGAAAGCCATTTACCCAAGGTGCAGGCGGTAGTGGATGCCCTGAGGAAAGCCGGACTGACCGCTAACCCAAAGAAGTGCTCCATAGGGTTAGAGGAGACAAAATATCTGGGATATGTAATTGGGCGGGGAGTCATCAAGCCTCAGGTAAATAAGGTAGAGGCAATACGGAGTTGGCCCCGACCGGTCACCACCAGGCAGGTAAAGTCGTTCCTGGGGATTGTGGGGTATTACATGAGGTTTGTGCCCCACTTTGCTACTATTGCTTCGCCATTGACAGAGTTGTTAAAGGGGCGTAAGACAGGGATGGTCCGCTGGAATGAGCAGGCGGAAAAGGCTTTCTCCGCCTTGAAATCGGCCCTGTGTGGGTCCCGGTTTTGGTGACACCCGATTTCAGGAAGGATTTCGTAGTCCAGACCGACGCCTCTGAGGTTGGCCTTGGTGCGGTACTGTCGCAGGAAGTCAACGGGGAGGAGCATCCCGTTGTCTTCCTCAGCCGCAAGCTCACCCCAGCAGAGACTAGGTACAGCATAGTCGAGAGAGAGTGCCTGGCCATCAAGTGGGCACTCGAGGCCCTCCGTTATTACCTGTTGGGCAGAAGCTTTCGCCTGGTGACCGACCACTCCCCACTCAAGTGGATGTCCCAAGCCAAAGAGAGGAATGCCCGGGTCACCAGGTGGTTTCTGTCTCTACAGAATTTTAAATTCACGGTGGAGCACAGAGCGGGCCGGTTATTAAAAAATGCAGGCAGCGCTCTCCCGGGTACACTGTTTGTCCTGTGTCCACCCCTCAGGGTTGAACAAAGGGGGGTATGTGGTAAGGTGCAGGGTGCCGTCCTAGATGGCAGGTACGTGTCACCGAGGTTGCTGGCCTCGGTGAGGTGAGAGCCGGGTTTTTGTCTGCAGCAGCTAGTGCTGTTTGACTTTGTTAAATAGCATGGCTGCAAAGCCGATCGGGCCGGCTCTTACTGGGAGCAGCTAAAGAGTAGGGTGGGTGGCTGCTCCCCACGGTCCAGTCCGAGTTTTGGGCTGGGTTTATAAACTCAGCCAGCACCACCAGCTGTGAGTGTGATTATCCTGGAGCTGCTAACAGGGCTGGGAGTTCTCTGTCCTGGAGGAAAGAGCTCAGCAAGGAGGTATTTTGTTCCTGGCTACCTGAAGCTGGATTCTCCTGCGGCTGGGCCGACAGCGTGGTGCGAACCTGCACCTACACCTTCCAGGTGACTGAACCTGTGTTGGACTGTTTTTGTTTGGCTACGTTATTTCCGTTGTGTGTGAACTGTCACCAAGAGACTGTTTTTCATTTTGTGTGCAAGTGTGAATAAAACACTGTTTGTTGCACAATCTGGACTCCTGGTTTTGCCTCTAAACTGCACCCGCACCGCTGTCTACCAGAGCGACTCCCCACAATACCAATTGAAAAAATAATTTTTAGCTCAAAATGAATATAATAATAATAATAAATGTCCCCAAAGGTGTACATAGCTTTTAACCCCTTAGTGACCACGCACATTTTTTTAAAAAAATTGCATTCCAAGAGCTATAACTTTTTAGTTTTTTCATCAATGTACTTGTATGAGGTCTTATTTTTTGCAGGACAAGTTATAGTTTTTAATGCACCATTTTAAGTACACATCAGTAAAAAGGCGTATTAGTGGTCACTAAGGGGTGTTTTTTTAAGATAGATTGTTATGGCATATCAACTATGAATAATGGGAAATTATGCAGTTTAATGGGTGACTCAGTTGGCAAATTATTCATCTTAATTTGCAAAAAAAAAGAAACCCCAAATCATCCAAGTGATTTCCTCAATTGGACCCTTAAAGAGATATTCTCAACCTGCACATTTATGGCGTAGCTTCTGTTCTCCACCTACATGGAGAATGGAGGAGGCACGCTATCTCAGCTGTTTACATGTCTCCCGCAGAAGCGAATGGAGAGATCTCTGCTCATGTGCGACCACCTCACCCAGATATCTTACCAGGCAGGCCGGGGACCCCATTCTCCATATAGGTGCAGGACCCAAAGGTGAGACCTGCACCTATCGGACATATCCTGTGGAAGTGCCATAAATGTCTACATTGCGAATACCTCATTAAGGCAGTGGGGTCGGTCCTGAAACTTGATTTGGGCGAATCAATCCCCAAACTATAAACGACTTCATCATACGGAGAATGAAGGACTTTGACTTCATAAGATATGGAGATGTCGTAAGACAACCTTCAGCCCTCAGTATAGCCTGTGCTGAGGGTTCCCAATGAACGCAGTGTCTCTTACCTTTGGTTTATACGCATTTAACATGGACATCTCAACATTCTGCCCGCGGACATGCTTGGGTTGTCGCTGCACTGCTGGAGAAGACGTCTTCTGGTTATTGCGACAGATGCAAATGAAGAAAAACAGCAAGGCGATCGCCAAAGGGATTGTGACACTTGGAACCAGGATGTACAGAATCTCCATTTTGCTCTTTTCTTTGGAATCCTGGGTATCTAACATTAAAAAAAAACACATAAAATGAATTAAAGTTCCCACTAATGGCCTTCAGAGCCCACAGAGAAAAGGTGTAGATTAGGAGACCTTCCAGAAGAAATAAGTAGAAGTAATTAACTACTGGGAGACTTATGATAATGAGGCCCTTTCTGACTTCTGTTAGGTACAGCATCATCATGGCGGACCCAAATCTACGTGAATGTTCACATATATTCAAGCTGGAGACGATGTTAGATATTGATGTAAATTATCCTGATGACATCACAGAAATCCGAAGATGACGTGTGACCATCAGAATGTCCCAGTAGTACTGGCTCAGGCTTTCGACCTTTAACCTCAAACGATCAGATCTCAGCCCAGAAGTAAAGCCGACCATACATATCAGAAAACGGCTATCCCTCCCGATCACCCTGTACCTCATATGGATCCAAAGATATCCCTATTTATTGCGTTCTGCTAGATTTATTTCAAACTGGCAGTTCATTGGTGTGTAGTTTCTCAGGGGGCATGTCCTTTCTGCCACAGCTCTCTCCCTATCACAGCTCAGGTGGTGTGTCCTTTCTGCTGCAGCTCTCTCCCTATCACAGCTCAGGTGGCGAGACCTTTCAGCTGCAGCTCTCTCCCTGTAACTGTCACAGCTCAGGGGGGAGTGTCCTTTCTACTGCAGCTCTCTCTCAGTAACTGCCACAGCTTCTAACAGTATATACTGCTGGTGGCAGGATAGAACTGAGCATGTGCGACCACCACAGTGATGTTACTGAGGTGGACAGAGAAATAAGAGACAGATTTTATTTAATTGGCTATGTTACATTTTTTAATTACATGCAATTACAAAAGTATTCAGATCCGGTTGCTGTTTTTAAAACTGCAGAATATCTTTCATGGGACAGACCCTTTAAGCTTAAATTTTACAAAAAAATGTAAACTTTGTAAATAGGAGACTGATGGATCTGACGTCGTCATTGCGGCAGTAGCCTTGAGAAATATGTACATGAGGCTTCCTATAGAGCAAGTATAGAATCAGCATTGTAGATGGAAACCACAAGGTCACAGATGGGAAACGGGCAGTAATGGGACCAATTAGTGCCGTAACTGGGGCCCTTCCGCAATGTTAGCAATGGTTTGGGCCTGAGATATCAGTGCGGATATTTTCTTTCCTTGTAAACATCTACAGTGAGAATATTTGCTGTAATTTCGGGACTTGCTGCACACATGGAGCAGCGGTGAAGCTTTGCCTTGTTGGGGAATTTCCTGTTTGAGATGTTGTGGCTTTCAGATCCCGGCTGCGCTCGGCTCCTCAGCAAGGCTCGTTTTTCATGTACTACAAAGGCCGCCTGTGTCCAGGGGCAGCCGCACCGCACAGTAGCACCGCTAACACGAAACAGGCGCCTCCCTCTCTCCACAATAAAGGGGCATATCGAACTTCCAGGCAGAGGGATGTGTATGGTGCGTGCTATCGGGGGTATGACTGGAGATTGCAGGGGGTGCTCCCTCCCCCCAAATAGTTACTGGAAAGGTATTCCATGGGCCGGTTTCTGAGCAATGTGGCTGTTATCAAGTCTGCTTTTACCAAACTCCGCTTAAAGGGGATTCTGGTTATGTCATCCCCGATCCAGTGGATAGGAGATAACAGTAGGATCAGCGGAGGTCCCACCGATGGAACCACGACCCATCAAAACAGGGGACCCGTGTTCTCCATAAAACATTGTCAAGCATGGCCTATCACTAGGATATGCATCAATGTCAAATAGGTGCGGGTTCAACCTGTGGGACCTGCTCCAGTCTCCAAAAGGGGGCCCCCAAAGTGAAGGAGAACCCATACTGTAGCTCATTCATCACTATGGGAGTACCAAAAATAGCAGAGAGTGCACCCAGCTGTATTCAGAAATCCCATAGCTTGAAATGGAGAGCGCATCGCGCAAGTGCAACCACCGCTCCATTCATCCTGTGGCTCTGCTAAATTTGGATCTCCCATAACAATGAACGGAGGGTGGCCATGCATGAGTGGTTTCTGTCCGTTCACTTTACTGGCGGTAGAAGTGGGTCCCAGACAAGGGACCCGGGTATATTAGACATTGATGGCATATCCTAGTCAATGCCTGAGATGGGAATACACCTTTAGAGTCTATGGGACTGCCAGAGATAGCGGAGTACTTTCTAGCAGTCCCATAGAAATAAAGGGAGCATTGATGGGACTGGGACCCACACCTATCTAACAGTTAACACCTATCCACTAAATAGGGGATAATGTCTTCTAATTGAAATACCCCGCTTAAGGAAATATTCTCAAAATTGTATAAAAAACCTAAAAGGTGCATTGTATGGTCATAGACAACCCCTTGCATCAGTAGCAATCACTTGATTCTCCCTTAGGGACGTTGCCATCAGCTGCTTGTTTTCCCTGCAGCGGCCACTACAGGTTAAATGTAGCATTACATGCAGCCATTCAAATACTTGGCCGACCATGTAACACAAGGATTGTCTGCGGTTCTCCTCTCTGGCACTTAGTATTTGGCCTGCTTCAACCTGGACAAACCCTCCAGGTTCCTCCACTATGTGTCACAATACCCCATCATACATGTGCTAGACATGGCAGAGGGTAATGGGGATGAGGGGTTCAGCCTGCGAAGGAGTGACGCTCATGCAGGCTCCATTCCTAGGCAGACACAGATCCCCAGCACTTGTCACAATAGGGTGCGTATCCATTAGGAGGGTGTGATAAAAAAACGTTATGGGTCTCCACTTTTCAGAAATTGTACTGCTGCCCTTAGTTCTCCACATGTGGCGCTGTTCCTGTTATTTATATCTGCCACAGCTCTCCCTGCAGGGGAAGTCAAGCCTAGCATTTCGCCATAGTGATAATAATGTTTTACGGGGCAGGCTTGTTCGCAGTGGACCGGTCATAGGTCTTTCCTACATAATCCACTACTAATCCACCTCTCCCCCTGTTACTCCTCTACCTCTCCCCCTGTTACTCCTCTACCTCTCCCTATGTTACTCCTCTGCCTCTCCCCCTGTTACTCCTCTGCCTCTCCCCTCTGCCGGTCCCTGCACTGGCTCCCCATTGCCCAGCGAATTCAGTTCAAAATACTAGCAAATACATACCAGGTCGTCCACAACCGGTCCCCTCCCTACATCTCTGAGCTACTTTCCCGATACACCCCCACACGCAATCTCCGATCCTCACAGGACCTCCTTCTCTTCTCTCCTCTTATCACCTCTTCCCACAATCTCCTCCGGGATTTCTCCTGTGCTTCCCCCATCCTCTGGAACTCTCTACCCCAATATATCAGACTCTTACCTACAGTCAAATCCTTCAAAAGAAACCTGAAGACCACCTCTTCAGACAAGCCTACAACCATTGACCCTGCTGCCGCTATACCGCCATGACCAGCTTCACCCGCACCTACTGTGTCCTTCCCCCATACCATGTAGATTGTAAGCCCTCGTGGGCCGGGCCCTCTCTCCTTCTGTACCAGTCTGGAACTTGTCTTGTTCATGCTTGGTGCAATTGCCTGTATTATGTATGTGCACCGCTTATCCTATGTACAGTACCATGGAATGAATTAATAATAATAATAATAGTGCCGTTTACAAGGGTCACTCATGCTTACCGCAGGCTGGGATGTCGCACACCTCGTGCTTGACGTTTTCGTCCAGTGTGAAGCACCAGGGAGCTTCTCTCTGATTTCCGGGGTTCCTGCAGTAGGAATGACCCCCGTTAAGCTCCGGGTAACGCATGGCGTTAAACATGTGGGTATGCGGATACTGGGAATTCCACGGCTGACACTGACGTCCTGATTTGGTGACGCTCACCGTTCCCCGATAATCAACCCCGCTGCCGTTGTAGCATTTATGGTCTGCAACGAGAACGGGCGCATTAAAGTAATAATCTGAACAAAAAACTATAAACGAGGAGTAAAATCCGACCAATCAGAGATCAGCTACAAGGAATCTGGAGCAAGAAGACTAACTGGTTCCATGGACGTCGTGGACCCTCATCTTGCGGTATGTGGTAAAATAGGAGCCATGTGTTGCTGTGCGGAGGGGCGATTATGTAACATAATGAAACGATTGAGTCCGCGGTTTGTAGCAGATATCAAATTGCCGTGATCAAGAGCTGAGGCTCTCAACCGTTTCGGAAGATGTGATAGTAAAAAAAATTACACATGGCCCTGTTGTGCTGTTCCGTAAAAAAAAGTCTGCAGGCTTTAAGGTCCTCATCGAGATAAGATGGACCATGGTATACGGTAATAAAAGGTGGACAAGTGGGCATAAAAAGATACAGGTGGTAACCCAATGTTTATAGTGCTGAGCAGCTTGATGGGGGCGGGGCTGCGGTGTGATTGACGCATCTGTTGACACTTCTGAGGCATATCTCGGGGATTCCAACATATTTGATGGCAAGAATGGCACAGCATGCAGCAGTAGTCTTCTCGTCAAAATGACGGACACCATGACGAAACTTATAAGGCAATGAGGTCCACTGGGCGCCATTGGTGTCCGTCATATGGCGGATCTGGCAATGGAAGTGTGAACAAAGCTTAATCTGTCTCTCAGATGAGGTCATCGGAAGCACTTACTTTTATTGATCGGGTCCGCTATGGGTATTCCGATCCGTATACAGTTACTGGCCTCGGGGCTGTCCGGCTGCGGAAGGTCCTCACAGTTGGGTAGTTTTAACGTCCTTAAAATCATCGGGTTGGATCTGGCGAAGATGTACTCGGCCTGACACAAGACGTTCTCCAGGATCTCACACTCGTCCCGGCACAGGTCTCGCGGTTTGGCCGACGAGGATGCTTCAGAGCAGTATGGGAAGGCGTAATGGCAGAGAGAGGGGATGGCAAACTTCGAGCACTTATCTGAGAGGTGATTGGAAGTACCGATCATTGTGAAGGCAGCTGAAATAGAAAGAATGGGTTAATAAGCTAGGGGGAAAAAAAGGATTCCTAGGAAACAGTGCCACTCTTGTTCTGGCGGCCGTGTCTAGTAATTCACTTCCGTGGCAGAGAGCTGCCATACCAGACATAACTCATGGATAGGCGTGGCGCTGTCACTATGTGAGAACATAGTGGAATTTAATGACACTTAAATATGGATAGACTGGGAAGAAAACGCGTCAACTTTATCACAGCAGAGCACGCTGTGTAATAGATTCATCGTATCTTGCAAGATATGCTAGATACTTTTCTGTTCCTTACATCGCCTCTTGGTGGCTTACTCTGAACCAGTACCTTGTGTCAAAATTATGGGGCATGCCCTCAATAAATCTGCCACATTCTAGAAAAAAATTGGGGAGATTTAGCAAGACCAGAACTTTCTGTGCCGCTCTTGGTATCCTCTGCGCTGCCGGGGGATGAGCCTAATTTATGACAAGGCGTAGGCCCTACGAGGCATAGTCATAAATTAGGCGCATCCTTCAGCAGTCCATTCGCCTAAACAGAGCCCTGAGCTGCTGTAGAACCCTGGCTTCATTTGTGCCAGAAAACTGGTGTAAATGAAGAAAATTTTGTCTCCGCTAACGAAATTAAAAAAAATAGAACATGTTCTATTTTGTCCGTTTTTACTGACCAACAGCCCCCATACAACTGGAGGGGACCGTTACCATTCCTCTGAAAGGTATCAGTGAAAAAAACATGCATTTAAAACGGATGGTTTTGCCGTCTTTAAGATTCTGTACTTCTTTGTCACTGTCGTGTCAATGTAGCCTTAGGCCTCATGCACACAAACGTATTTTCTTTCCTTGTCCGTTCAGTTTTTTCGCAGGCCATATGTGGAGCCATTAATTTCAATGGGTCCGCAAAAAAATGGAAGTTACTCTGCGTGCATTCCTTTTCCGTATCTCTGTTCCGCAAAAAAATAGAACATGTCCTATTATTGTCCGCATTATGGACAAGGATAAGACTGTCCTATTAGGGGCCGGCTGTTCCGTTCCACATAATATGGAATTCACACGGACGCCATGCTTATTTTTTGCAGACCGCATAATACATACAGTCGTGTGCATGAGGCCTTAGTGTTTTTGAATCCTTGGCTTATGCTGAACCTGGGACCCTGTTTTATTTGGTGTGTTCCTTTAAGAACCAAGAAGTTAAGTACAAAGGGTCTGTCACAAAGTATTAGAAGGAACTAAACACTGACATAAATCTAAACACTATTGTCTGCGGCTGGGAAAGCTGGGTGAGGTTGAGCACAGTCCTGAATGCCAAATCTGCCTATTAATGGAGCGAGATGTGATCTGCGGATGCATTACGAGGCAGGAGTCTGGGAAAGCAGAGTGATGTCACATGTCATACAAGTATATCAGACTTCTTAATGGATAAATATCGGAAAAAAAAAGGCAAACCCAATGGTGTCTGCACCTGTGATCTGGTTCTCTATTTCTCCCTGCATGTGCAGAGACTCCATGTAGATGGTCCGGTTGCCGATGAATCGAGCGCAGGCAATTCCTCTGTACGGTTGGCAGTAACCGTCTTCTTCAAACTCATCCCTGGTCAATATAATAATTATTAATTATAAAAATGTATGATAATAAATATATGATAATAATAATACAGATTCTGATCCACCACTAGAGGGCGCCAGAAAAAGAGTTCAAATCAGAGCTTCCTTCCTAAAACACAAGAATCCATCAAGTAGCATGAGGGGTAAAATACAAGGGCAGGAATAAGAATCACCCACAAAGTCACCTTTATTATTCTGCATAAAATTCAATAAATCCACATCGAAGATATTCTCATATAGTGGGGTATTATAGGACTCCTGGGCCTAATGCAAAATTCTACACCTATACGTGTGTCCTCTGAGGTGGCAGAGGGAGGTCAAGCTCCCCTATGGGACCAGGGGGCTACCTCTGCACCCCCTATAGCTGCGCCCCTGTAGTGGCTGTGAGGCCTCGTTCTCATTCTGATTTACTGCCCTGAGCGCTTTTCAACTTCAGTGAACCTTAAGATCAGCAGACCAGTCAGCCTTTGACCGTAAATTTTGTTAATTAGCTCCCATAGAGTGTCAGTATGACCCCTAGTCAAAGGACCTACTGGTATTCTGGTCCTTAAAGGGCCACACACTGCATAATCCGCAACAAAGAGAAAATGGTTACAATTGTTGCAGATGCCTTTTATGCAGAATGTTACTTTTGTATATTTAATCTTCTAATTAGACGGATGCAGAACCAGAGAAGCGGATGACATTTTAAGAAATGCCATCCACGTTGTAAAAAAATAAAATAAACTTAAATCTTAGGAACGGATTTTAAATCCACAGTGTCAATTTATGCTGCAGATTTCCATAGTGGATTTCACACTTTGCAATGTATAAGGTAAAATCCACGGCAGAATGTTCTCTGCTCAAAACTCGTCCCCTGTGGCTGTCTCCTAAATTTTCCGACATAACTGCTAGACTCCATGTTGACAGTTTGTTACAATGTATCAACACAGTTATACTATATCAGTCTGGACTCCAGAGAATTGTCTAGACTGGATACAACTGTAGCAGAATCTCAGCAGTGAAAAGTATCAGCTCAGGATAGGTAATAAACTTCTGGATGTAAATTAAACCATTCCTATTCGCTGACAGCAAGCAGGGACCGTGAAACGGCGAGGAACTGAAACACAGTGAACTTATTAGTATTCAACGTTTAAACTTTAATCGGAAAATGAAGGAATGAAAATAAATCTAATGAATGACATAGTTTAGTCTGGTGTAAATGCTGCAGAACATGCTGTTGACCAGCAGAGGGCAATAAAGATTTATGAAGTCCTGCACCCTGAGAACTTGCCGTAGATCAGCAGAATTTTGAATGCAGCTCTGGATGTAACAGTTGCATACAACATGATGTCACTCAAGTAATGCAGGGCTAGGCCTCATGCACACGGCCGTATGTATTTTGCAGTCTGCAAAAAATACGGATGACGTCCATGTGCATTCCGTATTTTGCGGAACGGAACAGCTGGCCTCTAATAGAACAGTCCTATCCCTGTCGGTAATGCGGACAATAACAGGACATGTTCTATTGTTTGCGAAACGGACATACGGAAACGGAATGCACATGGAACGGACACGGAAAGAGAAATACGTTTGTGTGCATGAGGCCTTATACTCGGGGGTCTTATGGCAGGGGAAAAGTTTATACTTTCTTACAGAACTGGCGCTCGGTCAGAGCTTTGTAAGTGACTGCCCTTAAGGGCTCATTCAGACAAACATAAGGGCTCCGTGCCTGTGCTGAGGACGGCAAATCGTGGTCCGCAATATACGGGCACCGGATGTGTGCACTCCGTGCTGTGGCTGCAGACCCATTGACTTAAATGCCTCTGAGATCCTCAAAATACGGGAAAACATAGGACATATCCTATCTTTTGCGGTGTGGAGGCACGGATCAAAAACCCATGAAAACCCTTCCGTGGGATTTCGGGTCCGTGCCTCCACACCGCAAAAGATAGGCCATGTCTTATCTTTTGCCGTATCTTGCGGATCGCGGACCCATTAAAGTCAATATGTCCGAACCTCAGCACGGTGATCGCATAGCCGGTGCCTGTGTATTGTCGACCCGCCATTTGTCGTCTGCAATACGGTCATGGAGCCCTTATGTTCGTGTGCATAAGCCCTAAAGCAGGAATAGTACGCTGGTAAGAACTGAACTGAGGGAAGTGATACGACAACTCTGGCGCAGCATACAGCCTGAATGACTGGATTCTAATAATCCGTAACAAAAGAGGGGCATACAGGAGATGCCAGGCGCATTCTGAGTGCCCCAGTGATTATACCGCCTGTTGGCACTCTCTACAAGGTGAAATGCATCAGGGTGACGTCTAATGGCTGCTTTGTGATGTGAATGCAGTTTTGTTTTTTTTTGTCTCCTGTTTGCATCATGTTTTAGCCAAAGACTAAAGGGGAGTCCGGGCTCTGAATTCCTGGCTGCCCTCCATGCGAGTATTGTAAGACCTTCAGGAATGGAGGGCTGGACGAGCAGACAAGAAACGCGTTGTGTGGTGCTGGGTGTTAGGACACAGACGATGAAATCCCTCTCGTCTTCATTTCCCTTTTCCTCCATAGGCTTTAGGCCTCGTTCACATTTCTGTGTCCATTCGATGTCCATGGAAAATCCATGTTTCACCCATGAAAAATCCGTGCGTCAGTATTTTTGCCTTGCGCTTGTCATCCGTATTCCATGGACACCGCTCAGCTGAAAATTAACCAATGGTCCTTGAAACACTGACAGAGGGGGCATTTGCCCCGGGTCTGCCACCATTTAGGGGCTTCGACCGACTTGTCTCTGCCATACTAAGGGTGCATTCACACGACCGTATGAATGGGTCCACATCCGTTCCGCAATTCATTTCATTGGGGCTGCAAAAGATGCGGAGAGCACACCATGTGCTGTCCAAATACGAAGTTCCGTTCTGCGGCGCCGCAAAAAAGATGATAGAGCATGTCCTATTCTATTCGGACAAGAGTAGGCACTTTCTATATAGCGCCAGCCATGAGCAGGTCTGCAAAACACGGACCGCAAAACACTTACGGTCGTGTGAATTCATCCTTACCCTGAGACAATCTCTTCAAATGATCAGATGGCGGAATCATACCTTCATGATAAAGTACTGCTATATGTTTACTATATGGCTTATATTATACAGCTGATCTATAGCCCTGACCTATAGCACTGTATAGCACCATGACATATGTTAAATCTGACACCATATGGTGGCATTATTTTGTCGCAGGGTGACACTATTATTTGGGTGGTATTATGACCGTATTACTTGGCACACGTTGGTTTACAAGTTAGGTGTGATGTGTGTGTCCTCTTTTTAAAGGGCCGTGAGCCTCCAAGTCTTAAAGGGACAGCAGACGCACAGGTTGCATTCATATACGGTGCGGGCGGAACATATGAGGTCTGGGCTCTCATCCCCTCCTGCACCAATTGTACAACTCACAGCCTGGTATACACATGCCCACAGATGGGGGTCTGATCGCCATCTGTGACTGAGCGTGCCAAATCCTGGCAATGACTTTTATTACCGACTGCTAATTATTTGTCAGACAGCGCTTGTAAACCTCCGCAGTTTGATGTTATAGAGCAGAACATCTGATTTACATTCGTCCACAGACCCGTTTACAGCCGCGCAGTAATTACGGGACCAGATGTACCGCGATCCCGGCTTCTCCTGACGAGAATCTCATTAGATTGAGCTCAAATGTGTCTCAAGATGTAATATTTTAGGTGTGGCCCAAATAAGATTGTCGCCCTCCTCCGGCTAGGCTGCCTGCTCCTCGTATCCCTTAGGTCAGGGATGCCTAACCTGCAGCCCTCCAGCTGTTGTAAAACTACAACTTCCACAATCCCTTCTGTAGACCGATAGCTGTAGGCTGTCCAGGCATGCTGGGAGTTGTAGTTTTGCAACAGCTGGAGGGCCGCAGTTTGGTCATCCCTGCCTTAGGTCAAGGCAATCCTGTGTGTGACCCTAATCATGGGACATGGGTTATGGGACCTTTTACTCCTTTTGCTGAGTGGCACCCAAAATGGGGAACCTTTCTGGTGAATGACATCGCACCCCTGGCGGTCTATGGTAGCAGGTTCTACGGCAAGCTTGCCCCATATTCCCTTGGCAAGGATCCTACCACCCATAAGAGGCTGGCCTCCCTCTGTCTAGGGACCCCATAAGTGACCTCTATGTACTTATGCCTAGTCATATAAATGGAGTGAGTCATGTTTAATGGGGTCCCCTAGGGCCATCAATATTTTATAGATGGGGGTCCAACCTCTGAGCCCCCCATGTGTAAATTCTGCACAGAAGTCATTGTGTTATTTCCACCTAGCCCCTGGAATCCAAGAGCTGGGAATGACAATTCCTCCACTCCATGGTTCATATACGTATAGGGCAATTATATGTAAGACTCCTCAATCTATACCACCAAACATCCTGGCACCACTTTACTATACGGCACTGCTGTCAGGGTATAGGCGGTACTATTACTCTCCATGGTCCTCCTTCCCAAAATGATAATGTCAGCCCCTGATCCAATGTTACCTATGTGCAATGAGATAACACTACCCCCTGGCACACCCGGCCGGCTGGCATGACTCAGGGAGTGATGTCATCGACCAGAATTTTCCGGCTCATGAGGTAATGTGATTAATGAATCCAGTGGAGGAGCATAGGAAAACCCCTTCCTCCACAGTGCACTGATGGCTCATGTGAGAAAAAGGGGCATGTAGTGCCCAAGGGGAGTCCACCACTCTGCCTCCACCATGATCTAAATTGGCTGGATCATTATTAGAAGCTATGTAATCTTATTATATGGACATTACATAGTTCTGTTATTTTGGCAGTATATGACAGTGCTGTATGGCTTTATTATGTAAGCACTATATGGGGGTATTATGTGGGCACTGTATATTATTAGATTTAGTACCACAGGGACATCTTAATCCAGCATTACGCTCTTTTCACACTGTGCCTTGTATGATTTTCAGAAGAGGAGCGTCATGTGACCAGATTCCCAAAATGCAGATCCACTCAACTTTGGAACAATAAGTAACTTTCTCCTACAAGCAAGTTATTTGTAATTAAAGGGGTTTTTCCAGGTTTTTAATATCTGTGACCTACCCTTAGGGTAGATAATCAATAACTGATCACTAGGGTTCCGACACTTGGCACCCCCGCCAGTCAGCTGTTTGAAGAGGCTGCAGCACTTCGATGAGCTCTTCGGCCTCCTCAAAGTTTATTAAGCACAGCGCCATGCATTAGATAGTGGCTGTTCTTGTTATTGCAGCTCAGCCCCATTCACTTCTTTAGGACTGAGCTGCACCTAGGCCATGTGACCGTTGAACGTGAGATCACTGGCCTCTTCATACAACTAGTCGGTAGCTGCTGGGGCACTACTGGGGGCACATAACTACTGCAGGTGCTACAGGGGGCACTATACCTCCTGGGGCCACTAAAGGGGTGCAGTGTTAGTAATGGGGGTGCTATAGGGGACATTATAACTGCTGGGGCACTATATGATTGGCTTTTCTTACTACTGGGTGTACTGTGGGGGGGCATTATTACTGGGGGCTCTCTATGATTGACTTTATTACTATTTGGTGTACTGTGAGAGGGGCATTATTACTACTGGGGGCTCTATATGATTGACTTTTCTTACTACTGGGTGTACTGTAGGGGGGGGCATTATTATTACTAGGGGTTCTCTATGATTGGCTTTATTGCTACTTGGTGTACTGTGGGGAGAGGCATTATTACTACTGGGGGCTTTATACGATTGGCTTGTAGAATGGCTTTATTACTACTGTAATAGGAGGCATTATTACTATGGGGACCCTATGTGATTGGCTTTATTAATACTGGGTGTACTGTGGAGGAGAGGCATTATTATTAGTGGGCACAATTTAGAGGGCACTTATTAATGGCGCACCCTTGCGGAGCTTTATCACTATTGGGGGCACTATTACTAATGAGGGCACCGTAGGAGACAATTACAATTGGTGTGATTTTGGAAATCAATATTACTGTGTGGGGACTATCAGTACGGCACTATTATTTCTTCAGGATAGTATCTGGGGGCAACTAGTAGAACAGTGGGCACGGGGTGGCAGCAGGATGACATTTTGGGGCACCAGGAGGGGGAGGTTGATGGGAAAGTGAGAAATCCATGATGTCTGTGTGATAAACTTTGCAGAGACAAGACGCAGCCGAAAGGTGTCATCATGGCGGTCTGCACCTAATGGAGAAGATGAAGAAAGAGAACGTCTACATCAGACGAGACATCACCGAAATTAACAGGTATGCGTTGCTATAGTCTCCTTTATATTTGATAGCACTGAATGTAATGTCAATCTAAATTTGCCTATAGCAATGGGGTGGGGGGTATATTGTGCCGTATACTTTGGAACAGCCGAGGGCTTTTGAGCCACTTCATCTGCCCCCGGGTACGTGGTGCATTATGCGTCTGGAGCACTACCCCATTACTAATCCTAGCAGACGCCGATGATATGAGTGTTTTATCTACGTTATTTACCTGAGTGATATGTCAGCACAGAACTGCTGACAGCGATATCTCTCCGAAATTAAAAACTGATGTGGAATGTATGGCAGGAGAGATAAGCTCGAGCCTTTCAGCACTTTTAATTACAGCTCATCTGGCTGATGGCTCTCGGCGACTTGTACGGTTCTGACTCCAAAACGGGGCAGATTTATTAAACTGTCTGAAAGAAAAACTCTGTTACTCTGTTACCCATAGCAACCAATCACAGCGCAGCTTTCATTTTTCAAAAGGGACAAAAGCTGTGCTGTGATTGGTTGCTATGGGCAAAAAGGTGTTTTTATAAATGTCTGACTGTGTAGGCCTCAACCAGACGACAGAGTGGGCCCAAGGTCTAGGAGGTTCTGTAATTGGTTGATATGGGCAACAAAGACACCTTTGTAAATGTCTGACTGTGTAGGCCTCAACCAGGCGACAGAGGGGGTCCAAGGCCTAGGAGTTTCTGTAATTGGTTGCTATGGCCACAAGACACTTTCAATAATTTCTGACAGAGTAGGCCTCAACCAGGCGACAGGGGGGTCCGAGGCGTAGAAAATCTGTAATTGGTTGCAATGGGCAACACGATACTTTCATAAATCTCTGACAAAGTAGGCCTTAACCAGGCGACAGAGGGGGGCCTGAGGCCTAGGAGTTTCTGTAATTGGTTGCTATAGGCAACAATATACTTTCATAAATCTCTGACAGAATAGGCCTCAACCGAGGGAGGTCTGAGGCCTAGGAGGTTCCTTCTAACTCCCAGCCAATGGAGGTGTCCTATTTACACGGCTGTCCCTGTACAATCATAAGAAACCTGGTGGCTGCGAGGGGTTTCTCCCAGCTGGAACGCTTTGGAGCAATGCCTGCCCGCCAGTTCCTACTAAGCCCCGCCTAATTTTATCACCACCTTTGAACAGTAGCGAGAGAAGTGAAAACTCGCAAATTATGGCCAAAATGTAGCGTGTGTCATAATTTGCTAATTTTTACGCGGAAGTATAATATAAACTAAGACAACCTCTTTACATACAAACTATGGGGCTATATGGACGTCATATATAGTGCAGGGTTTCCTACAACCCTGAGACTTTTTATCTGCATCCTTCATTCTAGGAAGTTATTTATAAGATCCCGACGCCGATTTACAAGGTCTGTGGGGCTTAAATGCAAAAAACGGCAACTTCACGATATCTCAGACCCTTGATTACATGGAAGATTTACATACGTGCTCTCAGTAGCGCTGTAATGAAAGTCGCTGATTACAATTCTATGATGTCAAGTCTAATTACAATAGACCCACGCTGAGACAAGTCAGATTTGTACCGAGACGTAAACATCGGCTGTGAAAGGTGACATGTTAAATGTCCAAATTAAAGGGCGGTCTGCCATCTAAGAGACGGTAAGAAATCGCGCCAGCATTGTGTGAAGACTTTATTTATTGTAGAAGATAAACATGGAGACTGTAAAAAGAGAGCAAATGCAACACCTAAAATACTGTACACGAATATTAGCACTAGTAATTAGATATGGAAATTCCCCAACCAATGATATTCATATAGTTGGTTATAGGGGGAGGGAGGGGGCACAGCATATTCTTGTACATAGGAGGCAGTATTATAGTAGTTCTATTCTTGTACATAGGAGCAGTATTATAGTAGTTATATTCTTGTACATAGGAGCAGTATTATAGTAGTTATATTCTTGTACATAGGAGCAGTATTATAGTAGTTATATTCTTGTACATAGGAGGCAGTATTATAGAAGATATATTCTTGTACATAGGAGCAGTATTATAGAAGTTATATTCTTGTACATAGGAGGCAGTATTATAGTAGTTATATTCTTGTACATAGGAGCAGTATTATAGAAGTTATATTCTTGTACATAGGAGGTAGTATTATAGTAGATATATTCTTGTACATAGGAGGCAGTATTATAGTAGTTATATTCTTGTACATAGGAGCAGTATTATAGTAGTTATATTCTTGTACATAGGAGGCAGTATTATAGTAGTTCTATTCTTGTACATAGGAGCAGTATTATAGTAGTTTTATTCTTGTACATAGGAGCAGTATTATAATAGTTATATTCTTGTACACAGTAGCAGTATTATAGTAGTTATATTCTTGTACATAGCAACAGTATTATAGTAGTTATATTCTTGTACATAGAAGCAGCATTTTAGTAGTTATAGTCTTGTACATAGGAGGGAGTATTATAGTAGTTATATTCTTGTACATAGGAGGCAGTATTATAGTAGTTATATTCTTGTACATAGGAGGCAGTATTATAGTAGTTATATTCTTGTACATATATGGCAGTAGTATACAAGTTATATTACTGTACATAAGGACAGAATTATAGTAGTTTATCTTGGATGTAAGATAGCTTGGGTGCTTCACTGTTTTCGGGACTCCCCTAACTGCCAGTTTAGGTGTCAAAGGAAAGGGTGAAATGCCTACTCATCCAGTTACCTAAAGACATCATTCTCCTACCCTTTGGCGTTTGCCCTCTACAGACCACATGCATTCCTGATAATTTCCTCTTAATTACACAAGGTTATTCTCCAGGAGTGTAAATAAGGCTGTAAACACTATTTGTGGGGCAGGTCACATTAATGATCGTATTAACCACGGGAGTCAATAAGAGCCTCATTTAAAGGGCAATTATTTATTTCACCACAAACGACCTAACCACAATTAATCACATCTCTTAGAACTGGCTTAAGTTTTTTTTTCCCTCCCCTCTGGCCTCACATGCTGCTGGTAATAATAATGTATCCGCCATGATTTACAGCCATTAATACATTTATTGTACTATAAAACTGGAGATATGTTATAACTGTTAATGTAATGCATCGTATGTCAGCTCCAGGCAGAAAACAGCTCAGTAAGAATTAATAAAAAAGAACCTGACGCCACTTGTACAGTTCCTCTAAACAGGGGCACTTATTGTATAGAAACTGCTTTATGAAGGAACCACAGCTGCACATTTCTCCTGGTGAGAATGCAAAGTACATCTGCAGGAGTCCCGGGCACAGAACCGTCCCCTCTGCTCATCATGTGTGGCTGTTTAACCAATCACATGGGGAAAAAGTGCCCCTACATGTCTCCTCTATACCTCTGCAAGCGTAATTTGCATTGGCAGCAGGTAAGATTTCAAGGCTCCTTACTTCCGTACTCGCTTAATGCTGTAAGCAGTCTCTGTGCAGACCCTAAATAAGCAGGGAGTACTGGGAGATTTCAGCTCTGAAATAAACAGAATAGTAAATGCAGCTCTGGAGTATACCACAAGCCATAACTCGGGATCAAGACAGGATAAGTAATGTATGTACACAGTGACTGCACCAGCAGAATAGTGAGTGCAGCTCTGGAGTATAATACAGGATGTAACTCAGGATCAGTACAGGATAAGTAATGTATGTACACAGTGACTGCACCAGCAGAATAGTGAGTGCAGCTCTGGAGTATAATACAGGATGTAACTCAGGATCAGTACAGGATAAGTAATGTATGTACACAGTGACTGCACCAGCAGAATAGTGAGTGCAGCTCTGGAGTGTAATACAGGATGTAACTCAGGATCAGTACAGGATAAGTAATGTATGTACACAGGGACTGCACCAGCAGAATAGTGAGTGCAGCTCTGGAGTATAATACAGGATGTAACTCAGGATCAGTACAGGATAAGTAATGTATGTACACAGTGACTGCACCAGCAGAATAGTGAGTGCAGCTCTGGAGTGTAATACAGGATGTAACTCAGGATCAGTACAGGATAAGTAATGTAATGTATGTACACAGCGACTCCACCAGCAGAATAGTGAGTGCAGCTCTGGAGTATAATACAGAATGTAACTCAGGATCAGTACAGGAAAAGTAATGTATGTACACAGTGACTGCAGCAGCAGAATAGTGAGTGCAGCTCTGGAGTATAATACAGGATGTAACTGAGGATCAGTACAGGATAAGTAATGTAACGTTTTTACAAAATGCCTGTAGATTAATGTAGTAACAACCAAGTAGTCACAATACACAAATAATATTTGAACCAGAAGAACACATTTAGAATCCTCTTATTTCTATTACCACCTTAAATGAGGTCATCTTGGCTCCATCAGTACGTAGATTACCTTCTACAGTATCAGAATTTCCTTTCATACTTTTTTATGGTACACAACTGGCGCGCTGTCGTGGTCTCAGTCCCAGGTGGCCTTGCAAGGGTTAAATGACAGTCCTAACATGTTTACAACAGCGGCTGCGCTGAGCAGAGTTAATGCAGCGCCGAAGCCACTGGACAATTAGAGTCCGGCCCACATCTGGAATTCATCTCGAGTCTCATTTCTAAAGAGCTGCCGCAAGATTGCTGCTTTCCCAATGACAAGTGAATGAGTGTGCGGGAGAACTTCACATCTCATTGATTATAACTTATTAAACACACAGCTCTAACTGCTTCTCCCAGAATGCTTCATTAACTCAACCAGAGCAGAACTCCCCCTCCCCCCACAAAACATATATTTCAACTGGAAAATGATTGAGGTTTATGAACTCGAAAGGACACAGCAGACTGAGCCCAGTCCGTACGTGATTTACATTGAGAAGCCGGTTAATAATCGCCAATGGGGCTTTTTAATTCCAAAGTCAAAATTATATATTAAAGGCAAATCTGCCCGAGCTTTACTAATTATGCAATAATATATCATTAGGCGTCCATTATTCCACCCCGCAGCTACATTCACACTGCATGATCACAGGCATGATTTGCTGATACCGTAACCTGCATTCCTGCAGTGTTGCTTCTTAAAGGGGCACTAAAACTGTAAACAATCGAGAGATACTGGCTGTAATATCTTCCTCTTTCATGATCCTGCTTATTGTCATAATACACATCCATCCATAAGGGCAAAGATTTGACAAAGCCGTCTTCATATGGCGCCTTGGAGACATACATTTTGTTTCCCTTTATCTTCACATTCTATTACTACTTGGTAAAAAGTGGATTTTAGGCTGTTTTTTTCTGTGGCTGAGAGGCAACTTACTGCTGCAGTAACCTCCCTCCCTGCTGTGTCTGTAAGAGGAAGTGGCGTAGGGATCGTCATAGCAATGGCTATGGGGCCCTACGCCACTGAGGGCCCGGGCCGCCAGCTGAGGATTTAGGGCCGGCGCCTCTCCTCCCCGCCCAGCGCCGCCATCTAGCTAATTTATTCACTGCACTTGCCTGTGTGAAATTAAAGAGAAGCGCCGAAATCCCGCACAGGCGCACTGGCAGAGGCATCGGAGTGCGCATGCGCCGTCTTCCTGGCCTCTGCCAGTGCGCCTGTGTGAGATTACGGCGCTTCTCTTCAATTTCACACTGGCAAGTGCAGTGAATAAATTAGCTAGGAGGCCGGGAGGAGATCTGTGGATGACACTGCTGGGGGATCTGTGGGTGACACTGTTATGGGGGATCTGAGGATGACACACTGTTATGGGGGATCTGTGGGTGACACTGTTATGGGGGATCTGTGGATGACACTGTTATGGGGGATCTGTGGATGACACTGTTATGGGGGATCTGTGGATGACACTGTTATGGGGGATCTGTGGATGACACTGTTATGGGGGATCTGTGGATGACACTGTTATGGGGGATCTGTGGATGACACTGTTATGGGGGATCTGTGGATGACACTGTTATGGGGGATCTGTGGATGACACTGTTATGGGGGGATCTGTGGATGGCATTGTTATGGGGAGATCTGTGGATGACACACTGTTATGGGGGATCTGTGGCTGACACTGTTATGGGGGATCTGTGGATGACACTGTTATGGGGGATCTGTGGATGACACTGTTATGGGGGATCTGTGGATGACACTGTTATTGGGATCTGTGGATGGCACTGTTATGGGGGATCTGTAGATGACACTGTTATGGGGGATCTGTGGATGGCACTGTTATGGGGGATCTGTGGATGATACTGTTATGGGGGATCTGTGGATGACGCTGCTATGGGGGATCTGTGGAGGACACTGTTATGGGAGATCTGTGGATGACACTGTTATGGGGGGATCTGTGGATGGCATTGTTATGGGGAGATCTGTGGATGACACACTGTTATGGGGGGATCTGTGGATGACACTGTTATGGAGGATCTGAGGATGACACTGATGGGGGATCTGTGGTTGACACTGATGGGGAGATCTGTGGATGACACTTAGGGGGGATCTGTGGATGACACTTAGGGGGGATCTGTGGATGACACTTAGGGGGGATCTGTGGATGACACTGTTATGGGGGATCTGTGGATAACACTGATGGGGGATCTGTGGATGACACTGATGGGGGATCTGTGGATGACACTGTTATGGGGGATCTGAGGATGACACTGATGGGGGATCTGTGGATGACACTGATGGGGGATCTGTGGGTGACACTTAGGGGGGATCTGTGGGTGACACTTAGGGGGGATCTGTGGGTGACACTTAGGGGGATCTGTGGATGACACTTAGGGGGGATCTGTGGATGACACTTAGGGGGGATCTGTGGATGACACTTAGGGGGGATCTGTGGATGACACTTAGGGGCATCTAGGGAGGGGTGTGGGGATGTTGAGGTGAGAGGTCCTGGAGGGGTGCTTGGGTGGGAGCTCTAGAAGGAGTGAGAGGTCTGATAGGTATGTGGGGGTCGGAGATCCGGGAGTGGCGGGGCATCATTTTTTTTTGCTATAGGGCCCAGTCATTTCTAGCTACACCCCTGGTATACTGTGTCTATTCATAACGCTGCTAAGACCATTGAACCAAAGCAAACCGTGCTTTGTAGAAGACCAGGGGTGGACTGGCCATAGACCCTACAGGGAAATTTCCCAATGTGCCAATATCAAGGGGGCTGCACAAGCCCTTCTTACTCCGTCGGCCACTTACAGAATAATCTGATGCTCTCAGCATAAATGAATGCTAGTGGCATCAGGTACTTATACACCTGGCTGGTGGCTCCAGATGTCCTCCAGAGTTCAAGTCCTCAGGACGGTGATACAGTTGAATACTGCAGCGGGCACTGAGTATTTTGTGCTGCACTGTGGTATTTAGTTCTGCGGGGGCGGTATTTTGAGCTGTTCTATAGTATAGCTGGCCCCACCTACTGATGTTATCTCGACTCTACCTACTTGTATTGCCCCACCATCTTTCATTTTGGACCCACCTACAACATGGGGATACTTTTAGGGTTTTTTCAGGGCCATTGTAAATTCCCAGACCAACAAGATATGAGTCACCCCCCCACAAAGTGAATTTGATGAAATTGGTTACTAGTGTTGAGTAAGGTCATGAAAATTTTGATTTGGCTGCTTCACCGAATTTCACAAAGAAAGCGCATTCCTTTGTAGTGGGTGTAATGATAAGGAACGGCAATCTCGCCGCCCCCCATCAATGAACCTCTCAGATGCCACTTCATCACTGATCACGGCATGTAACGCTACAATTGAGGTCTTTAAGGGGTTAATCAGGGTAAAAAAAAAAATGCATACTTACCTTATCCATTTGCTAGCGGAGAGGCAGTTGCGGCCATCTTGATTGAAGACACTGTGCGAAATCTTCCGTGATGACCTCAGATTTCAAACTGTATCTTCAATAAAGATGGCCGCAACGGCCTTTCCGCTAGCAAATGGATGACCTGTGTATGTTTTTGGGGTTTTTTACCGCCATTTCCGGAAAATTAGATTCAATATCACGAAATGCAAGGAAATTCTGCCTCGCAGCATATCATATTTTTCCTGAAATTCTAATCGAAGTCACTTTGCTTGGCTTCGACTTGCTCAGCCCTACTGGTTACACACCTGACTGGCGTCTGTAATGGATCATTGCGTGCTTTTGTGGATTTGGATGTTGTTTTTTAATGTTTGATTAAAAAGTAAATTTTAGTCAAAGTATTTTGCTGTGATGCAGTGTATCATGGCCGCATCGGGTTGATCATCCTCCAATTCCGAGGAGGCAAATGATACATGCCGGTGACTGGATTTAGAAGCCATGTATGAGCGCAAATCCGGTTCTCCATCTTGACCTGGACCGCAAAATGTACACACGAGAGAGTCTGTGAGCCCCATAACGAAGACGTGTTCTAGTGCTGGCCGCACTGTGGTGGAGATGTAATGTTTTATGCATCGTGTAACATATGTGGAGGTCGGTTTCTTTACTTCTTGTGCTTTTTGTCTCTGGGATATTGGTGCAAATCCAAATGCTGATCCGTAAATGAGCTCCTGGAGATGGGTTTATCTCAGAGATTTCCCTGTCCTGCTCTATGTCTTTCTAGCTTTGTATCAAATTTCTGGATGTTTTCATCCTGCACGGTGGAGGAAGAAGATTGCTGGAATTCCTGACCTGTTGCATGGACAAAGAGAAGTTACCGCTGAACCGAAAATCATTCCGCTGGTTTCTTCTCTGGCATCTACAAGGTTATTTTAAGCCAATGCTAAGAAAGAAATCTAAAGAGATGTGACTACTGGGGAAGGAGGCGCTAAGAAGGGCATCCAACAGAGAGAGCTATGGCTTCCAAGAGCAGTTATTCGATTCCATGTCTTCATGGGTGGTGCAGACCTTAGAGATGGGGTCACAGACAAGCAAGGACCGGGTCTTCCGGTATGGCTTCAGTTTGCGTCCAGTTTACATTTTGCTAAGTTCTCTCTTAGTCATGCATGTACGCTCAATGTTAAAGGGGTGCATTAGACTAGAAAATGATGGCCTATTTTTAAGACAGGTCATCAATATAAGACTAGTCTGGATCTGACTCTCGCCACCTCTGTTGATCAGCTCATTAGAGGAGCTGTGGTATTGCAGAAAAGGCAGACATTTAAAACCCCCATAAATTGCCCGGAATAAATGACAGCACAAAGAGCATCCCTCTTCCTGGGGAACCAAGTAGGTCCATGTATTATGGGGGCACAAATTCCTTTCAAGAGGCAGCATGTCATCCCTTATTTCCCCTGTGGTGGCGCTGCAGGGGAACTGGAGACTTGCTGTTAGGTCCCCCTGCAGATTACAGCTATTTGTTTAGGGCTCCATCGATGGACCTCCTGTCATCAGCTTCTTTTTTTTGTGAAACCAAAATATCATGTAACAAAAATAACAGCCCCTTTATATATTTAAGGATGAGCACTTGAGTAACACCTACTGCTTAAAGGGGTTGTCCGTGGTAGATATCCCAAATTTTATAAACTCAGGGAGTTCTGGGTTAAAGGAGGGTGTCCTCTGTTTAGGATCCTCATCTTTGACCAGATTGTAGAGCGTTTATGAAGGGCTCTTTTTCTGGCGGACCCCCCCCCTGTCCTATATTACACAGACAATCCATTGATATGAATGGACATGGTGTAATACTTCCTTTACTCTTTGGTGGCGCCGCGCTGCAGGGAAACTCAACACTTACTTGCAGGTTTCTATACTTTTTCTTATTTTGTGATCATCTTATTTTCAAAAGACCCTTCTACAGATGCAGTCTGTGTGCCATCTGCATGTTTTCTTTTTTTTTGCACACCCATTGACCTCAATGGGTCCGTGGTCCGTATTTTGCAGACACAGAGGAAATTTATCATGATGAAATATTTAAAGTCAGTTTTGCTCGAATCTGCGTTGGAATACTTTATGCCACATTTATCAAATGTCTTATGTTACTTGATAACTTTGTTTTATCCTTAGACCTAAGACTTCCAGTTTTCCTACTCAACCTCCTACTGGAGTGAGATTGCCACTTTTTAGCGACTTAAAAAAAGTCTCAGTAATAAATCTGGAGTGAATCTCTTTAACATAGCTAACCGTACCCACTTTTCCAGCCAAATCACAAAACTGGAGTGAGTAGTGTAAAAATGCAAAAAGTTGCACATTTTTGCGCAAGTAAGTGCAAAAAGTCACGAAAGCCCTATTTTTCCAACTTTTTGAAGGTATGATAAATCAGGGCCATCGTCTATCTTTTTGTACAATGGACATACGGATGCGGAAAACACACATATTATCCACGTGCTTTCTGCATCTGTATGTCTGTTCTGCAAAACGGTAGAACATGCCCTATACCTGGACCCAAAATGAGGACCACAGACCTATTGAAGTCGATGAGTCTGCAAGAAATGCCCACGCAACACGGACGGCATCGGTATGCATGAGGTCTAACAAGTAGGGAGAACTTCTTTAATATAGAAACCACCGCTGCCCCAGGGGCCAAACAACGACCTCCATACTCACTAGGAGGGCACCGAGTCATCGATGAGCATGTAATGTGGTTCAATGTAAACACGAGCGTATATGTGAAAATGATTTTGCACGACCACAGACAAAACCACATCCCTCCCGTTGTTAACAAGATCAATTAAACCAAGATGGTTTAAGCACCATTTATCCAGAAGGTAATGGAGGCGACTGCATTAAGCGCTCCGTCCTCCGCATGGTTTTAATTATAGGGGTATATTATGTAACACCTGGTAATTGCCTTTTTTTGGACCTCAATTCTATTTTAATAATATGATGGGACAATTGGTTACTTTTACCATTTCCAACTATTATAACCTTAGAGGGTAAATTATATTGTCAGGCACTTTAAGGGCTTTTTAAATGCTTTATAATGCACGGCCGCAGAGGAAAGCATATTGGTCTAGCAGAGATTTTACGACCCCATTTAATGTTTTTATTAGGTCAGATAAACATGTTCCCCGGCCGCTGGGACTGATACAAAGGTTCCTGCACTGTGATTGACACGTCTCTACAACAATGGCCTGCATTGTCACACCAGCACGCCCATTGTTCTCCTCGGTCCCCTATTATGTTTCGCGGTGCCCAGGTGGTCCTGGAAGCACAAACACCATCCTGATTAATGACATCTGAAAGAAGCTAAAATTTCCAAAGCACTAATCCTCAAGGAAGGAAAAAAAGGAATAGAAATGAGTCTTTCGGAAGTTCACACCAAGACCACAGTAAATCTTAGGCAATGAAAATATTTTAGATTTTTTTTTGAATATCTTTGTACTGGAAAAAATGTGGCATTCCAGTAATTGAAGGATATTGATTGATGATTGGTGGGGGTCTGACTGCTGGGGCTCCAGGTGGCTTCTTTCCAAGTGCTGCGCCCCGTTATAGTACTGTAGATAGGGCTGCAATATCTGTCCCTTGGGTCCACAAGTGATTAAAATACCCCATTTAAAAAGAATTTCTAGATCTTATTTTTAAAAAAGTCATCAATAACTATTAACCTTTGATTGGTCCCATGGGAAACTGTCCGTGCTTCTCATTCCTATTTCCGCAGGATGCAGAAAACAGATTGAGGGCCGCTCTTCAGCTTTTGTCTGCATTTGACTGCTCATGTCTAATATTTTTATTATATTGTTTCAACAGCCTCTGTGGCCATATGCAGTACTGCACGTACAATAAAAATTACAAATTCAATACTTTGCAAGGAAAACTGTTTTGGGGATCTTTCACTAAAACAGAATAACATAGCAGGCTGTGGTGTCTATATATAAATGTATCCGGGTGGCATCAGCAGCATGCGTGTATGTAACGTAAACTTTACATTTCCGTGTTGCTTATTTTCTTCTGTCCTTCATACAATGGGTGGATGCTGGAAAAAAATACTTATGTGAATTTAGGATAAGCTAGGGTGGAGAGCCACCTGGCTGATCATTAAAGCCTAATTCCTGCAAAAATATAGCGTTGCAGGGTGGTCTCCCGCCGGCCCGCACCGCACTGCACTGTATCCTGACCTGTATTCTGACATACACACATCGTCAGGGTGTAGTGCACATAAGCGACATCAGGAGGACAGTGGTGTGTGAAGAAGAGGCTGGAAGAACTGTGGAGTGTCAGCAGTGCCCCTAGCAGGAAAGGTAAGTATTTCACTGGCGCTGGGGACTGATGGCTAGGAGGGGGAGATGGTGGCACTGGGGAGTAACTGATCACACTGGGGGGAGCTTAGGGCATTAGAGGAGCTGGTGGCATGGGGGAGCTGATAACACAGAGGACTGATGGCACTGGGGGCGCTGATGGCACGGGGAGGCTGATGGCACGGGGAGGCTGATGGCACTGGGGGGGGGGAGATGATGGCACTAGGGGAGAGCTGATGGCACAGGGAGGCTGATGGCACTGGGGGCGCTGATAACACAGAGGACTGATGGCACTGGGGGCGCTGATGACACAGAGGACTGATGGCACTGGTAGGAGCTACGGGCAGTAGAGGAGCTGGTGGCATGGGGGATCTGATGGCACAGAGGACTGATGGCACTGGGGGGGAGCTGATCGCACTGGGGCGCTGATGGCACTGGGGGGGGGGGAGCTGATGGCACTGGTGGGAGCTGAGAGCATTAGAGGAGCTGGTGGCATGGGGGAGCTAATGGCACAGAGGGCTGATGGCACGGGGGAGGGGGGGCTGATGGCACTGGGGGGGAGCTGATGGCACTGGGGGAGCTGATGGCATGTGGGAGCGCTGATGGCACAGGGGCGGGAGCTGATGGCACTGGGGGGAGCTGATGGCATGGGGGCATGGGAGGGGACTGATGGCACTGAGGACTGATGGCATGGGAGCTAAAGAGTTTTTATAAAAATAAACCTTTTTTAATTACTTTTTTTCTTATTAAAGTACAGGGTGATTCATCGTTTGATTAATTGGTAGAACACTTGATTACTAAAATAATCAATAGTTGCAGCCCTACCTAAGACCACCAACTCATTGTGCATGGCAGATATGTACAGGACACGGCCCACAGTACACGCAGGCTATAGCCACCTGTAGATTGTAAGCTCCAGCGTGCAGTGCCCTACGTCCCTGTGGCTCAATGCTTGCATACATTAGAAATAACAGTATTGCTGCCAGGGGCCCTGAGGGCCCAGATGTGACTTCTACCTCTGCGCCCCTATAGATCCAACACTGAATAATAATAGCGCTAACAATGATGATAAATTGTAATATGGCTGAGCTGCTGACATCTGAGATATAAGTCCTTGTCTGATCCTATTAAGTTGCTTCTTGGGTTCCATTAGCGAGAGGCCAAATATAGTAATTAAGTCTCATTCGGCTTGAAATGTAAACCATTCAGGAAGAATTCTCTGTCGCTGTTATTAATTATCTCCCGGCTATTTGCTCATCCACATCAGAAGAGTCCGGGTTATGTCCCCCCCCTACCCCCACCCCATGCATGACCAAGCAGAGACAAATACGGATGAAACAGACTGAAGCCGCAGCCAAAATAACCCGGCTCAGATATTCTCAAAATAAGCATGAGAAGAAATTGTCATAAAACGGCAAGAAGGCCATAAAAATGTAGCACTGAACCCCCAGCGTGCTCTGACAAGTGCCTTTATGGGTTAATAAAACGTAATCAGTGTATAATGAAAAGTTCTGCAACTTTGTAATATACGTTTAGGGTCATCTACTAAACTGTCAGGGGCTGGAATCGGACTGCCGAGGATGCGCCTAATTTGTGATCAGGTGTGCGCAGGGGCTAACAAAGCCCCACATTAACCACTAGTCCTTGATTAATGACCCCCGTTGTGTTTCAATCCTTCACTATTTTCAAGTTATCTGCTGCCTGTCGCTGAATAGAAAGCTTCATGCTTATCTACAGAGGCTAAAAAGCTTTTTAAAAACAAGCACATGGCTTGTTACAGTGTCCCAGAGCGCTCTCTTCTACTGGAGCTGGCCACCTGTGTCATTTGGCCTCTGGATACAAGCATGCTTCTTTTCACTGACAGCAAGCGAATATCTTGTATGAAAAAGCAAGGTAAATTAGCAAAGCGCAGAACTACAAAGAATGAAAGAAGCCATTTGACTGACAAACAAAATCCAGAATCAGATCTGTACGCAGATGATATAGCTTATGTACTATGAACTGTTTTACAACCGGTGGCTTCCGAGCTTTTCTGATACTACTACTCTCAGCATGCACTTGCAGCTTCCAGAGGACCTGTAACCTCCCATGACTTGTCTATTTTACCAACTACTTGCATTCCCAATTAAATAACAACTCTGGGGCACCCATCCATATGACCCTGTTTTGTTCTATTCCTCTATTATACCTTCAAGAAGTTATAAATTCATTGCTAACAGTTTGTAATAAAGGTCCAACTGGGTGTTACCAGTTGGGGGGCGCATCCCAGCACAGTCTAACACTGGTAGCACTCATTGGATAATGTCAGACTGTGCGGGGACACTCCACCAGCTGTTAACACACAGCTGCACCTTTATCTCAGACTGCTGGCAATTCACTTATAATTTCTAAGAGTACCTTCACATGGCGGTTTGGTTTCAGGCATAGAGTTACGTTCCGTCGGGCTCTATGCCGGAAAGAACTCTTCAGTTTAGATAATACAACTGCATGCATCCTTTGAATGGATCAGCTTGTTTTACTTTACCTATTTTATTCAACATTGTCAAAGCGGATTCGTTTTGAACTCCATTTAAAGTCACTGGAGGACGGATCCGCTTTCTATTGTGGCAGAATGTGCCAGAGAAAACGGATCCGTCAGACCCACAATGTAAGTCAATGGGGATGGATCCGTTTTCTCTGGCACATTCTGCCACAATAGAAAACGGATCCGTCCTCCAGTGACTTTAAATGGAGTTCAAAACGAATCCGTTTTGACAATGTTGAATAAAATAGGTAAAGTTAAAACAAGCTGATCCGTTCAAAGGGATGCATGCAGTTGTATTATCTAAACTGAAGAGTTCTTTTCCGGCATAGAGCCCCGACGGAACGTAACTCTATGCCTGAAAACCAAACCGCCAGTGTGAAGGTACCCTTAGAAATTATAAGTGAATTGCCAGCAGTCTGAGATAAAGGTGCAGCTGTGTGTTAACAGTTGGGGGAGTGTCCCCGCACAGTCTGACATTATCCAATGAGTGCTACCAGTGTTAGACTGTGCTGGGATGCGCCCCCCAACTGATAACACCCAGTTGGACCTTTATTACAAACAGCTAGCAATGAATTTATAACTTCTTGAAGGTATAATAGAGGAATAGAACAAAACAGGGTCATATGGATGGGTGCCCCAGAGTTGGTATTTAATTGGGAATGCAAGTAGTTGGTAAAATAGACAAGTCATGGGAGGTTACAGGTCCTCTGGAAGCTGAAAGTGCTCCGCATCCCAGGACAGAAAGAAAGCCGCAGCATGCTGAGGTAAAAACGTTCACATACTGAACGAAAGACCTGATGCATCCTGAACGGATTTCTCTCCATTCAGAATGCATGGGGATAATACTGATCAGTTTAAAGTGTGCAGGTACCCTAAAAGGAATAATAAAGTAGCAGAACAACACAGAGTCATAAGAATAGATTCTCCAAGACTGTTATTACATGGGGAATGCAAGTAGTTACTAAGACATGTCAGTAGAGGGGACAGCTCCTCTTTCAAGCTGACTGACAGTCTCTGAGACTTTGTTTTAAGAACACTCAATCATTAACTTTGCCCTGGCACTCCCTGTGCATGCTGAGAGTTGTAGGTTCGGCTTATAGGTCCACAGCTAAGTGTTTGACTTCTAATACCCAGCAGGAATTCTTAGGCCTCATTCACACGGGCGTCGTGTTTGACGCCCGGAGAGAGGCGGGTGCGTTGCGGGAAAATGCGCAATTTTTCTGTGAGAGTACAAAGCGTTTTAATGCGTTTTTTAGATGGAAGGTCCTTTAGATGGCAGCTACGCGATCAAGTGGATAGGGTGAGTAAATTATTATTTTGTTAACCCCTTAATCCACATTTTACTATGCATTCTGTAGTGAGAATGCTATTATTTCTCCTTATAACCATGTTATAAGGGAAAATAATAAAGATCGGGTCCCATCTCTTAGCAACCTTGCGGGAAAATCGCACTGCATCCGCACTTGCTTGCGGATGCTTGCGATTTTCCCGCAGCCCCATTCACTTCTATGGGGCCTGCGTTGTGTGAAAAACGCACAATATAGAGCATGCTGCGATTTTCGCTCAACACAGAAGTGATGCGTGAAAATCATCGCTCATATGCACAGCCCCATAGAAATAAATGGGTCTGGGTTCAGTGCAGGTGCAATACGTCCACCTCACACATTGCACCCGCGTGGAAAACTCGCCCGTGTGAAAGGGGCCTTAGGCTTTTAATGGCCCTTAAAAATAGCACCCTCTCAGAAGCTGGGCAGGTGACATAGCTGCCGGGTGCCTGCTGTTTTACACAGCAGACACCCTTATTCAAATATCTGTGATCGGTGATAACGCTTATCATGGACATTCAATTCCTCAGATGCTGTGGTCAACTGCGATCATGGTACCTGAGAGGTCTTTCCCCGGAAGCGATGCTCTCCTGGGGCCCGAACGGCTCCTCCCCACTCTATCTCGGGATAGAGGGAGCTGTTCGGTTTCTGTGGCAGCCTCAGGCCTTCTGAATGCTCCAAGGCCTCCCATAGGCTGCATTGATAATTCATTGCATTCTATGGGAAGAGCAATCTTACATTTGCATATTAAAGACCCCAGGGTGGACTTAAAAGAAAAATGGCTGATTTGCCATTTTTTTCTTCACTTTACCTCCCAAAAAATTGAATAAAAAGTAATCAAAAAGTCTTACGTACTCCAAAATGGTATCAATAAAATCTACAGATCACCCCGCAAATAATGAGCCCTCACACAGCTCTGTAGATGTAGATATAAAGTTACGGAGTCAGAATTATGGCGATGAAAAGAAAAACATTTTTTTTCTAAAGTTTTTTTTTAAGTATTAAACCACAAGAAAAACTAATTGTACTGACCCAGAGAATGAAATTAACAGGTCAGTTTTACCACATAGGCAACACAGCAAAAAAGAAACCCATAAACCTGTGGAAGAATTGTAAATTTTTCCCTAATTTGGATTTTTTTTCTAGCTTCCCATTATATTGTATGCAATAATAATGGTGCCATTAGAAAGTGCAATTTATCCCGCAAAAAATAAGCCGTCATTTGGCAATGTGAAGAGAAAAATAAAAAAGTTATGGCTCCAGGAAGGCAGGGGAAACGTAAAAAAGGAAAATGGAAAATCGCAGGGTCTTGAAGGGGTTAAATGGAGTTGTAGAAGTTCCAGCAAGTGACTTATGAAACATCTGCTATTAGGGTCACTAAGCCCTGACACCCAGTAGAGCGGCTTTTATGTGTTGCATGTCAGTTTTAGCACTCCGGGCATCACTAGGAAACATAAAATCCGAAACATACATGCATATTTGTCAAAATCAAAATCGTACCCCTGTAGTGCCAGGGAAACTGGCAGGATATTAAAGAGAAAATATCTTGCAGCGTCGGCCGTTGGAGGCAGCGAGTTTGGCAGCTTTCAGTAACCACGTCAGGGATATTTTTGCTTTATTAAATGAAAGGGGAACGGGAGGGCAATGAAAGAATAGGGGGGAGCTATGAAGCCGCAGGCTGGGGGTGGCGGGGTAATGGCGCATAACCATGTGGGAGGCACCCGGGCTGATATAGAATACGTTCACGCAAAGCATCCAGCTGTAAGAGGCTGCGATATATAAATGTTTTCAAAAATCCAAATCTGCATTTAACATTGTTCTATAGCGCCCCCCTCTGGAACAAACTTACAATGAGTAATTTGCCGATACTTTGTTTCACTTATCTTACAATCATCTTGAGTTTTATACTGATGAGATATTCTGGGAGATGAGATCGGCAGGGGTCCGATGCCTGGCACACCGATGATCAGCTGTTTGAGGAGGCCGCATGGCTACGGTAAGCACTGCCGCCTCCTTGCTGCCTACCAAGCACAGCGCCATCTATTGGATTGTGGCTCTGCTAGGTATTGCAGTTGAGCACCTAGGGACTGGGACTGAGCTGCACCTAGGCTATGAACGTGACGTCACTCGCCTAGGAAGAGGTGGGGGTTGCTGGGAGTCAGACCCACAACGATCTGTGGACAGGTCATCAATATCAAAATCTCGGACTCCCCAACGTTTTATACTCCAGTCGCATCCAAAGCTGGATTCAAAATGTTACTGGCTAATGACAGACAGACTTAAAGGGGTTGTCTCATCATGGACAATGGGGGCATATCGCTAGCATATGCCCCCAATGTCATATAGTCATAGTCCTATATCGAGAACGGAGCCCCAAAAGTAAAGGAGGGCGCACTGTGTATGCGCAGCCGCCCTCCATTCATTTTCTATGGGGTCGGCGCTGGCTCGGCTATTTCTGTCGGCCCCATAGAAATGAATGGGAACAGGGGCCGCGCATGCACGGTGTGCTCCTATTCACTTCTATGGGGAGCCAGCTTGGTGGTGGCCGGACCGGAGTGCTCCGTTCTGGATATAGTGTGGGACCCACACCTATCAGACAATGGGCGCATATCCTAGCGATATGCCCCCATTGTCCATGATGAGACAACCCCTTTAAGGCTCACACACACTGCCATATGTCTATGCTGTATGGATCTGCTCCGGACCCTCAATATATCCTTACATACAACCGGTCAACAGTTCTAGCATGTTCCGTCATACAGTGAGACAGAGAGCTATTCTGCCCTTCATACTACAGGATGCTGAGGTTTGGGTAACAATTAAATCTTCTATTAGGCACCACTGTCCAGACATTGAATAAGAAGGGGCTGCGGGGAGATGTGAAGTCTGTCAGCCTGAGAGCGAACAGAAAATCAGCAAAACTTGTGGGCACAGTTTTAGAAGATGTGATCGGAGTATAAGGCATGATGCAACCCACGATAGGATTCATTGGCATCATTATTAAACTTTTCATGTAGAAAATGGAAAAGTTAATGGAAGAGGATGTTCAAAGTGGAGTTTTCCTTTAAAGGAAATGCGTCGCCAAAAATGTCTTCTGCCAGTTACAACCAGATAGTGACACATCTTTCTAATCCGTTTTTATTTTCTGATTACCGATTTTTTTATTTTTATAAATTCTATTTCCAGATCATGATTACGAGGACGGCCATCTTGCCTGAACAGTTCTTACAAGCATTTAGAAGGCATTAAGAAAATTGCTTTACGGCAGCCCCATGGTCCATAGACACAATGGGGAGGAGGGGACCTCATCGACTTCTATGGGAGAGTTTTCTGGGCTCTGTGACATCGTACAAGGAAAGAATAGATGCGCTCTGACAGTCCCCTATTGTGAATGGGGAATCCGGTCTTATCTTTCATTCTAATCCTGCCTGTAATGATATCACCTCTGTGTATAGATAAGCAAAGTGATCTGTACAGACCAAGAAGTGGTGTCTATTATTAGGCTTAGTGGTCACTGCCAAAACTGCAGGATTTTATGTTTTTTTGTTTAAATACAGATATTGACATGGAAAATAAATTTGAAACAAAATCACCAAAAATTCTTTAAATAAATATAAACGTTAAACCTAAAACATGCATTAGACAGTAGGTTATTTTTTGATGATACATTCCCTTGAAGTAACAGGATTCTATGTAACAAGTCAGAATTCAAAGAATGTGTTACTTACACAGAGCCAGGACTTGCTGTAGGAGGGGGACCTGGAAATGCAACGATAAGGAGTTTAATTAATCCAAATGATAATTACATTAATGTTGCTTTCTGTTCTCTTCTCAAAAACTCACCAAATTTGACAAACAGGACCCCGGTGGTGGAGACAGTCTTCCTCCCATTCGTGGCCACACACTGGAAATATCCGGTATCGGTTGTGTCCAGGTTTCGTATCCGCAGCCTGGACCCATAATTAGTGGCACGGAAGGATATCCTGCGGGGTTCTTGCACGACAGGAGCATCGTTTTTCAACCATCGAATGGTAGGGGAAGGATTCCCTGACACCCTGCAGTGCAACTCTGCCGTCTGGCCCAGCGACGTTGTTATATTATTCATTGGTTCATCAAGCGTCAAATAAATATCTGTCAGGACAAACCAGAGGACGGAGAGTGTTACAAAAAGTTACATAGTTGCCTTGTGTAGAAACTGTTGATTGAATCCTATTGCACTCGTCCCACCCTCTTGTACACACCTGTCAAAAGAGCTGTCAGCCGTTGAGCTGCAGTTTACATACAGATAGGATCTATATAAAAAGCTGAGATACTTTGTAAATACATTGTGTAAAAAGGGTACTTTCACACTAGCGACCCAGCTATCCGGCAGGCTGTTCGGGCGGGTGAACAGCCTGCCGGATCCGCCATGCCGCAAGTATCTGTGCACTGCCGTGCTGCCGCTCCGTCCCCATTAACTGCCGTCTGTGCACGGCAGAGATCGTCGGACTAAAAAATCGGACCTGCAGTACTTTTAGTCCGGCGATCTCTGTCCGTGCACTGCCGTGCTGCGCCGTATCCCCGCCCCATTAAAGTTAATGGGGATGGAGCGGCAGAAAGGCAGTGCACGGGTACTTACGGCATGGCAGATCCAGCAGGCTGTTCACCTGCCGGAACAGCCTGCCGCCGGATAGCTATGCCGCTATTGTGAAAGTACCCTAACTTATTTTGTGCTGATATTGTGTTCTGGCTGTACTGATCTCCAGTCAGCAAGCTTCTTGTCAGACACACCCCTAATAGTTTAGCTATAATTTGGGGAAAATGTTTAGCTTTTTTCATCAGATTTCTGTACAGTATGAAATCTTTCTGCAGACCCTGCTGGTTCAGTAATATGCAAAATAAATGTGGAGCCCCAGTATTGGGTCTACAACACAATGAAAGCCAGATATCCCTCAAAGGAAGGAGAACCGAGCAAAGGGGTGTCTCCATTACAGAGATCACCAAATCCACCATATTAAGTGGCCCCTATGTCAAGATCCCGCTTTTTTACAAGCTTTAAGGATGAGACGGGGAAAACCTAAGCTGGGTATCCATCCACAGACAGCTGTTTCGGGGTGTTGCCCCTCATCAGTGTGGAGTAGGATTCTGGCTAACCTGCTGGTTCAGTGTCTTCACAAATTACCCCCTGTTCATTTCCATTCCAATAACTTCTCCCCCATTTCTTTGCATTCTGGGAGATGTTTTCCTAAGTAACCTACCACAAGGTAAATCCTGAGTGGAACAGACACTGAACAAGCAGAGAAATGTTTTTGGACCAAGTTAGAACATCAGTAACACCGGGTGTGAATATAAGACACAACGAAAGCAGATTAACAGAACAGTATTTTGAAAGTTGCTCAGCATTGTACATAGATAATATATAGCTATGAAATAAAAAACTGATCACAGAACAACAATAGAGACTTAAATCTTGAGGAACATAGCAAAGAACTTGTAGATCATTAGGCTATGGACACCTTTAGGGGTATTTTTATAAGGGCATTTTACTCATTTTGGGCTAAAAATAAATTTTTTAAATTGGTCTTTATTAAAATCCTTTAGTCATTTCTGAGTTACATGGGTTAAACATCGGTGTGTTTGTAAGCTGTCATTTTCTGTTATCTTTTAATCCTGTCATCTGACAGTTCATGTGTAGCTGTTATCTCTGATCTCCTGACCTCATAAACACTTATTTAAGGCCTCTTTCACACTGGCGTTTTATCTTTCCATCCTAGAGTTCCGTCCTCGGGGCTCTAGGACGGAAAGATACTGATCAGGATCATCCCAATGCATCCTGAATGGAGAGAAATCCGTTCAGGATGCATCAGGATGTCTTGAGTTCAGTACTACGGATCTTGCTCCGGCCAAAAATCCTGAAGGCATGTCGGAAGGAGGGATCCAGAATTAATGCCCATTGAAAAGCATTAATCCGGATCCGGCTTTAAGCTAAATGTCGTTTCGGCGCACTGAAAGCATTTTGAAGACTGATCAGTCTTCAAATGCTTTCAGCTGTCTTGCGTTGTGACTGTTTCGGCGGGCATTTCCGGTGACGGAAGTGCACGCCGGATCCTCACAACGCAAGTGTGAAAGAGGCCTAAGCCATATTCATATCAGTTTAAGAATTGAAATTTATCACTTTCTGTTTTCTTTTAATCCCGTCATCTGACGGTTCATGTGTAGGTCTTATCTCTGATCTTCTGAACTCATAAACACTCATTATAGCTCAATTCTTATCAAACCAATAAGAATATGGTGAAAATAAGTGTTTATGAGGTCAGGAGAGCAGAGATAAGAGCTACACATGAACCGACAGGTGACTGGATTCAAAGAAAACAGAAAGTGACAGCTTGCAAACACACTGATCTTTAACCCATGAGAAACTCAGAAACAGCTGAACATTTTTAATAAAGACCAATTGGAAACAAATTATTTTTAGTAAAATGCAATTATTAAAAAAATACCCCCAAAAGTGTACATACGATGTTAACAACTTGCATTATATCCTGCAGTTCACACAGGTGCCTTCTGTACAGATTACTTTCCTGTAGACCCTGCTGGTTCAGTATCTTTACCAACCATGCTGAGCCTAGTTTTTATTCCAGTAGCCTTTCACCAATTGTGTTTCATTCTAGGCCACCAGTACCAATATATAAATCATGATTCGAACAGACACTGAACAAGAAGGGTTTGCTTGGAGATTTTTAGCCTACAGCCAACCGGAAACCAGCATAATGGTTTGCAGAACATTGTTGCTTGGTATTAGAATATAGAATGTGCAGTGTATATCTGTACAGTGAAAAACAATGGAACGGCAAAGGTAACGAACATCATGCGACACGTACAGCATGTAACCAACATGAAAATGTTACATATTGTCTCAGTCTCATATGGATTCTATTTTATCTGTTGTATCATATGGATACATTGTGTCAACATAGGAATGTTTCCCATGTCAAAATAACACGCGGGATGACTAATAAAGCTATCCTTGTTTAATTCCTACTAGAAACTGTCTGTTTAATAGCCTTCTTGGTTTTTGCCAAGACAAACGCTTTGGACCAGTCTCTAGATATGACATGGACATCAAAGCCAGGGGGATCACATAAAAACAGAAGCTTCCCAGAACCAGTCAAACAAAAACTTATTTTTCCCTTTCTTCTTGGCGCTGTGGCCACATTGTTCAGCTGCCGGCACCATGTGCGTCTCTTTTATGTCAATCTCCAGCTATTCCTTAGGAAATGAATACTTTTGGTTTGGCTCAAGACTGCGCTGTAAAACGGTAATAATCCCTGATTTTGCCGTGATTGTCACCAGACCATCTTAAGAACATGCCAAGACAGACGGCTTCGTCAGGAGGGCCCTGATGATGGGACCTGGCAGATTGAAGACTTATCCTGTAATTCTACGGTAATGAAAAGCCAGAATGTTCTTCTAATGATCGGCAATCTTTACTTCATTATCCGAAGACACTGAACACAAGCTCCGGCGTCTCCAAGTAATCTTATCAGGAGACCGGACAGGGAAGGGTGGCCAAAAAATGATTCAACCACTGCAAGGAGAACTCACCAAACAAATGCACTGTAACACAAGAGTACCCATAGTGGCTGCACCTGGGCCCCAAAAATAATGGAAACAAAAAAAAAGTCCCCCTTGGAGACTGGTAACAGAAATGCGCATGATGGGGGCCCTGCTAGATCTTCCATTAGATTCTCAACTCATTCAGTCCTGCATTGATGTAAAAAACAGGGCAGAAGGATCGTAGATATATCCTCGTACATAGGAGCAGTATTATAGTAGTTATATTCTTGTACATAGGAGGCAGTATTATAGTAGTTATATTCTTGTATATAGGAGCAGTATTATATCAGTTATATTCTTGTACATAGGAGCAGTATTATAGTAGTTATATTCTTGTACATAGGAGCAGTATTATAGTAGTTATATTCTTGTACATAGGAGGCAGTATTATAGTAGTTATATTCTTGTACATAGGAGGCAGTATTATAGTAGTTATATTCTTGTACATAGGAGGCAGTATTATAGTAGTTATATTCTTGTACATAGGAGGCAGTATTATAGTAGTTATATTCTTGTACATAGGAGCAGTATTATAGTAGTTATATTCTTGTACATAGGAGCAGTATTATAGTAGATATATTCTTGTACATAGGAGCAGTATTATAGTAGTTATATTCTTGTACATAGGAGGCAGTATTATAGTAGGTATATTCTCGTACATAGGAGCAGTATTATAGTAGTTATATTCTTGTACATAGGATCAGTATTATAGTAGTTATATTCCTGTACATAGGAGCAGTATTATAGTAGTTATATTCTTGTACATAGGAGTCAGTATTATGGTAGGTATATTCTCGTACATAGGAGCAGTATTATAGTAGTTATATTCTTATACATAGGAGCAGTATTATGGTAGTTATATTCTTGTACATAGGAGTAGTATTATAGTAGTTATATTCTTGTACATAGGAGCAGTATTATAGTAGTTATATTCTTGTACATAGGAGGCAGTATTATAGTAGTTATATTCTTGTACATAGGAGTAGTATTATAGTAGTTATATTCTTGTACATAGGAGCAGTATTATAGTAGTTATATTCTTGTACATAGGAGGCAGTATTATAGTAGTTATATTCTTGTACATAGCAGCAGTATTATAGTAGTTATATTCTTGTACATAGCAGCAGTATTATAGTAGTTATATTCTTGTACATAGGAACAGTATTATAGTAGTTATATTCTTGTACATGGGAGCAGTATTATAGTAGTTATATTCTTGTACATAGGAGGCAGTATTATAGTAGTTATATTCTTGTACATAGGAGCAGTATATAGTATTTATATTCTTGTACATATGAGGCAGTATTATAGTAGTTATATTCTTATACATAGGAGCAGTATTATAGTAGTTATATTCTTGTACATAGGACCAGTATTATAGTAGTTATATTCTTGTACATAGGAGCAGTATTATAGTAGTTATATTCCTGTACATAAGAGCAGTATTATAGTAGTTATATTCTTGTACATAGGAGGCAGTATTATAGTAGTTATATTCTTGTACATAGGAGCAGTATTATAGTAGTTATATACCTGTACATAGGAGCAGTATTATAGTAGTTATATTCTTGTACATAGGAGGCAGTATTATAGTGGTTATATTCTTGTACATAGGAGGCAGTATTATAGTAGTTAAAGTGTTCCTTTAGTAAGAATTGTCAGGAAGAAAAGAAAATCCCAGCATTTTAGATGTGGGCATTTGCTATGTATCTTAATATGCACGAATTTCTGGCACAATACTCCCTAAATGGTATAATTGTAGGCAAAAAAAATATAAAAACAAATTACAATAATTATGTTATTATTTAACGCCATCATTATTTCCAGATTACACTGTTGAAATGTGGCAGAGATTTTCTTCTTTAAGGGAAGGGGATCAAATCTGTATTTTGTACAGTAATTGAATCGAAAATGTATCAGGTTCCGTCACGGTTTGGTTGTTGAAAGCCATTTTGGGCCCATATTTTTATTAGAATCAGGCATAACCCCTTTCCACAATGAATAATATAATAGGAATGATGTAGATATAGTGGTCCAGGATTGCTAGTAATGGGTTAATGTGTTGATAATGGTCCAGTACCACTTTGTTAAAGACCTTCTCCTTCCTTCATGTACCTTATCCTCATCCAAGACATCTGCAGCGACTTAAGTCCTTGGCACTTGACTCTGCATGATGCGAGCTCTACCAATCCACAGTCCTCCATTCACTTTCACCAAAGAGAGTTTGGCTCGAGAGCCCGAGTCCGCAGCCAGTGTAATATGCCTGCCAGCGACTTCTCTATCTCGATCTTAAGAAGTAGTAAGAAAACCCAGTAATTAAAGCCCAAAGCTGAAATACTAATTATTTTGTGTCAAAGCGTATCTTCTCTATGATAAATTTGGATTTACACATTTCATAGAATTTAACTTTCTTCAGTTAACCTTATATTTACAGTATAATTCCACTTTTAATACGATTTCAAGACTTAAATCTGCATAAAGAACGGAGTGACTTTATCAATACTTTACTTTTCTGTTTTTGTACCGATTTTGAGTTATTTTATGTTTTTTTTTTCTCCATTTATATTTATAGCTGCTTTCAAATTTCCTTTGGTTGCCGGTGGAAACAGACAGAAGTTTAGCTCCACCCCACCGACGGTCATGTGACCTAACAAATGAGCTCCTGTGCAACATTGTTGCAAGGAGCAGATCTTACATTAAAGTTGTAGAAGACCGAGGATGAAGCTTCGGACTAGCAAAGTGATGACATCTACAGGTACTGTAGAGAATCTATACCTGGGCCCCCACCTCACCGCCTACAATTTCATGAGCTTCACTTGTATAGTGAGATCTGTACAGGATACTTACATTACTGTGCAGAAATCATAGCACCACCTTCCTATAATCCTGCTTTCTCGTGTGGCTATCGACCCCCAAGATCTGGAGAGCCATTGCAATTGCTATGTCTGTAGCTCTAACATTCACTATGTTGGAAGTATTCAGATGTTCTACAAAAAGTTAAACATATTACCTGGACTATATGTAGAGTAGAAGAAGAAATCAAAATGGCACCCCCTTGTGGAGCCAGTTCACTGGACCACATGACAAGTCCTTCTCATCTTTTTCTCCAGTATTACAAAAACATGGCCACTTTCTTCCAAAAACAGCGCCACAGCTGTCTACAGGTTGTGTTTGGTATTGCACATCAGCTCCACTCCTTTCAATGGAGCTGAGCTGCAAAATCAAACACATGTAGATGTGATGTTGTTCCTGGAAGAAAGAAGTCATATTTATATAACCGTTTGGAAAGACTAGAACGACCTCCAAGGTAATTCTTCTTAGGGTCATTCAGGGCACTGGGATTGCAATGGCCTCGTGCCATATAATTCTGCACTTAATACCCGATAATGAGAAAGTGAGAACAGAATGTTAGAAACGTTTGCTATCTAAAAAATATATTTTGCATTGACATAAGTATTCAGCCCCTTTACTCAGGACATAAGAATTCAGACCCTTTACTCAGGACATAAGTATTCAGCCCCTTTACTCAGGACATAAGTCATTCAGCCCCTTTACTCAGGACATAAGTCATTCAGCCCCTTTACTCAGGACATAAGTATTCAGCCTCTTTACTCATGACATAAGTATTCAGTCCCTTTACTCAGGATATAAGTCGTCAGCCTCTTTACTCAGGACATAAGTATTCAGTCCCTTTACTTAGGACATAAGTATTCAGCCCCTTTACTCAGGAGATAAGTATTCAGCCCCTTTACTCAGGACATAAGTCTTCAGCCCCTTTACTCAGGACATAAGTATTCAGCCTCTTTACTCAGGACATAAGTATTCAGACCCTTTACTCATGACATAAGTATTTAGTCCCTTTGCTTAGGACATAAGTATTCAGCCCCTTTACTCAGGACATAAGTATTCAGACCCTTTACTCAGGACATAAGTATTCAGACCCTTTACTCAGGACATAAGTATTCAGCCTCTTTAACTCAGTAACATAAGTATTCAGACCCTTTACTCAGGACATAAGTATTCAGACCCTTTACTCAGGACATAAGTATTCAGACCCTTTACTCAGGACATAAGTATTCAGCCTTTTAACTCAGTAACATAAGTATTCAGCCCCTTTACTCAGGACATAAGTATTCAGACCCTTTACTCAGGACATAAGTATTCAGACCCTTTACTCAGGACATAAATATCCAGTCTCTTTACTCAGTGACATAAGTATTCACACCCTTTATTCAGGACATAAGTCTTCAGCCCCTTTACTCAGGACATAAGTATTGAGCCCCTTTTCTCAGGACATAAGTATTCAGCCCCTTTACTCAGGACATAAGTCTTCAGCCCCTTTACTTAGGACTTAGTTGAAGCCCCTTTGGCAGTGATTCCAGCCTCCGGTCTTCTTGGAGATGATGCCACAAGATTTCCTCACCTGGATTTGGGGATCTCCTTCCATTCTTCTCTGCAAATCCTCTGTCAGGTTGGATGGGGGCCGTCGGTGGACAGCCATTTTCAGGTCTCTCCAGAGATGTTCCATTGGGTTCAGGGCTCTGGCCAGGCCACTCAAGGATATTCACAGGGTTGTCCCTAAGCCGCTCCTGTCTTGTCTTGGCTGTGTGCTTAGAGTCATTGTCGTGTTGGAAGGTGAACCTTCGGCCCAGTCTGAGGTCCAGAGCTCTGGATCAGGTTTTTATTATGAATATCTCTGTACTTTGCTCCATTCAACTTTCCCACAGCATGATGCTATCCCCTCCATGCTTTACTGTAGAAATTGTATTGGGCAGGTGATGGTGCTGGTTTCCTCCAGACATGACACTGAGAACTGAGGCCAAAAAGTTTAATCTTGGTTTCATTAGACCAGAGAATTTTGTTTCTCACACTGTTTTTCTTTTTGCTGAGGAGAGGCTTCTTTCTGGCCGCTCTGCCATAAAGCCCAGATTGGTGGAATCTGCAGTGATAGTTGACCTTCTAGAAGTTTCTTCTGACTGCACGCAGGATCTTTGGAGCTCCACCAGAGTGACCATTATGTTCTTAGTCACCTCTCTTACCAAGGTCCTTCTCCTCTGATTACTTGTTTGATGGGACAACCAGCTCTAGGAAGAGTCCTGGTTGCTCCAAACTGGAAACTCTCAGTGCAGCAGAATTTTTGTGCCCTCCTTCAGATCTGTGCCTCCACACAATCCTGTCTCTGAGCTCTACAGGCAGTTCTTTCCTCCTCATGGCAAGGTTTTTGCTCTGATACACATTGCCATCTGTGAGACCTTATATACACAGGGTTGTGTCTTTCGACGTCCTGTCCAATCAACTCCATTTAGCACTGATGACTCCAATCAAAGTGGAGAAACATCTCAGAGAAATCGGAGGCCCCAGAGCGAAATGTCAAGTGTCATAGCAAAGGGTCTGAATACTTATGTCCAGGCAAAAGTTGTTTTTTTTCCTTTTTAATAAATCTGCAAACATTCTGCTTTCACCTTCTCATTATGGGATATTAAATGCAGATTGATGGGGAAAACTCGATTTGTTTTTAATTTTAGCAAGAGGAGCAACATAGCAAAATCGGAAAAAGTGAAAGGGTCTGGAGACTTTCCAACTGCATTGTAGGACCAGAATGGGAGCCACATTTTATTTGCCTCCATGTTATGTACACCCTTGACCGTAACGATATCCAGTTTGGTCTAATTCCTCTACATATTCATATTTTCCAGCCCTATATCGCTGGAAACCTCACCTCCTCTAGACTCGCACGTCCTTTCTTCTTGCTTCCTCAGGCAATTTCTCATTCTCTGTACACCATTTTTATTGCCAGTGGTTAAAAGTTGAGAAAAAAGTTTCATTCTGTCCACAAATCAGTAAAACTTAAGAATAGTAGAGATATATCGTTGGCGATAATGTCTTGTGATGTATGGCGAGATTCATGGCTCTCTTATGTATAGTTCTGCTGTAACACTCAACATAAATATTGTTTAAAGCCTGTAAATGGATCAACCACAAAGCATGAAATGTATGGGAAGAGCCGTCTCTGGCACGAGGAGAGCTGCGAGCCTTCAGGAATGGGGCTCTTTCCTCACTAATGAAAGAAGTGTTCCCAACAGTGCTTTTTTTTTTTTTCTGCTCCAAAAAATTGGCTTTTTAGTGGGTTCCTCAACATTTTTCTTGGCTCATCTTCTCACCAGCAGAGGAGACAAGGATTTCCTTAAAATGTATCAATCCTGGTGTGACTTCCTTAAAGAACATTAAAAGCTGTTGCGTTTTTTGAGGAAAGGTATCAGACAGGTACTGCCTTGCACTGAAGATGTATGGGGGAGGGGGCGAGAGGCAGCGCTGGGAGTAGTTGTTCCCCTGCCAAGTTCTAGACTCATGGTCTGAAGTGATGTTGCTGGCCACCAGTTCTTTCCTGAATCTTGATGTTTATGTGAACATTTAATGAGTTCCGTGCTGTAAGCATGAATCAATGTAAAAGCTCGGAGCAGCGAGCGGGGACAGTGAACTGATTCTGCAGGGCCGCAGATCTCAGTACAAGCTGTGAAACAACAGGGAATCAGAACAAAGAAGTACGTGTAGGTTCAGGAGGGGCCACAGATTCTGTCAGGGCACGGTGCACTTTTTTTTCCATTTCATTGCAAAACACTTAGAGCATTTCCAGTCACTACTCAGATAAAGATCAATGATGCAGTAACATTCCTCAGTTATATTGTAAAGATATAACAGAAATAGATTTTCTTACTAATTATCACTCCCATATTGTCTCAGGATAGCACTGGTTAAATAATCTCGTTCTACTGGGAGAAGTGTTTGCTGTGTGCTCATTACTGCTCCCTGTCGGGTAAAAAACTTTGTATCAGCTACCATAAGGAGTGAGGGAAGAGGGGTGACACATGCTCTGAAAATACTTCTAGATCACTGTAGCGGACTGGACCCTGTACCAGAGTCTGCCCCAGTTTCCTGGAAGGGACTGCTTGCTCGCCTCCTGCCCTGCGACTATGGCCCCATGTATGCTTGTCCTGTTTGAGCGGTGATACCCCAGATAGCTCTGCTATGGAGCCCATTCGTATAATGAAAGACTATGGGAAAGACTTTAGCTCCATGGCAATTGAACTGGATATGTGTGGTCTGAGCGCCATTCAATAATGTGCGCTCAGACCTAAGCTATCTGGGGATATGTTGCATGTATATGTTTTATGTAGTAATTGTAACATTGTGTAATTTTATGTCCTTTTGCAACCATGTGCTCAATGGAGTCTGCCTCTATCCTTGGATATATTGAGCGCTCAGATCCAAGCCATCTGGGGATATGTTACATGTCTGTGTACTGTAAAGGGTGGGACATTGTATATTGAATAGTGATGTCTGTCCTATTGTCCCCACATGTGTATTGGCGATTTCCCTTTGTCCTGAGAGACAATTGAATGACTCCTCAATTGTCTCCAGGACAGAAGACATTGTGTATTCTCCTGCCTGTGATGATTACATTACCCATGTAGGGTGATTGTATCACAGGCAGAGGGGAGGGATATGCTGGGTGTGGTTGTCTGTATTGTCCCATTGTGTGTGATTGGCTGCTGTATCCCGTGTCGCAGTCTTCCTTCTGGTCCCCTAGGGGAGTGTCCACCAGGTGGGAGACCTGGATAAATACCGGGCAGGTAGCCCTCAATAAAAGGAGAGTTCCTGTTTAACCCTCAAAGTGAAGTGTCGTCTCATTATTGGGGGAGGAGTTATTGGATGCTGTTCCAGTCTGACTGCTAGGAGTGCAAACCTATTCGTATGGTTCCTATTCAACTGTCTACAGCATTCAGAGGCTTGAGAGGATTCGTAGGCTTCTCAGGTTCGGTGGTTGTGGTGTCGTCTAGAGCGCTTGGAATCCTCAAGAAGCGCTAGGAGCATCTTTCAACGGAGGTACCCAGTTGGGGTGCCAGGCGATCCGTTACAATCACAAATTTAGAAACCAATATGAAGGAGTGACCTGTCAAATGAAGGAAATATACCATATTGTTTAGACTATAAGACGCACCGAACTAAAAGATGCATCTAGGATTTGAAGGAGGAAAATTAGGAAAAAATATTTTCCATCAGACCTCAGAGCTGACCCCAAAATCAGACCTCCAAGCTCCATCAACCTCAGATCAGACTCCTCAACTTCTATCAGCCTTCTATCAGACCCCCAAGCCTCAGATCAGACCCCCCCCCCCCAGCCTCCATTAGCCTGAGACAAGCACCTTTTCAGCTCCCCAGCTCTCTAACACATTCAGATCAGACCCCCAATCAGCCTCGGATCTGTCCCAGTCGGCCTCAGATAGGACCCCCCAGCCACAATCGGCCTTAGATCAGAACCCCCCTAACCCCTATCAGCCTCAGATCTGCCCCCATCACACTCAGATCAGACCCCCAGCCCCAATCAACCTCAGATTGGAACCCCCCAGCCCCAATCAGCCTCAGATCGGACCCCCATCAGACCTCAGATTAGATGTTACAAAAAATAAATAAACTTACCTTGCTTCCTTATCTTTTAGTCTGAAAAATATGGTAACTACTAATAACTACTATAATGCTGCCACCTATCTACAAGACTATAACTACTATAATACTGCTCCTATGTACAGGAATATAACTACTATAATACTGCTCCTATGTACAGGAATATAACTACTATAATACTACTCCTATGTACAGGAATATAACTACTATAATACTGCCTCCTATGTACAAGAATATAACTACTATAATACTGCCTCCTATGTACAAGAATATAACTACTATAATACTGCCTCCTATGTACAAGAATATAACTACTATAATACTGCCTCCTATTCCTTTCAGCTTGGGAGAAGGAACTGTCCGTCTCCTTCTCTGACCCTGAAAGAGCTTTTATACTTACTCATTCCCATGGATTCAATCGCTGCATAAAGGTTCAAGCTAATTCATATAAGCTATTGACGAGGTGGTACAGGACACCTGAGTTTCTTCACAGGCTTATCCCCAGCATCCCTGACCGTTGCTGGAGATGTGAGGGGGCAGTCGGGTCCCTGTCCCATATATGGTGGGACTGTCCTAAAATGTTGCCTTTCTGGTCCGAGATTGAGCTCCTGATCAATAGGATTTGCAAGTCACAGGTCCGGCTAGACGCTAAGTTGATCCTTCTGTGGTGTCCCAATGATACTATCACCCCTCTAAAATTAACCTCCCCACTATGCTTTTGACTGCTGCTCGCCTCCTAATCCCGTTCCTATGGAAAAATACCTCCCCTCCGTCCATAGCTATGTGGCAAGACAAAGTAGACCAGCTGTACCGCTTTGAAGAGCTAGCCCATTGGGAATCTAATACGAGACCTATTTTCCTGAAGCTCTGGTCGCCCTGGACCACATTTAGGAAATTTTGACATGGTTTGGGCTCCTAACACGGCATTTTCCCACTCCCTACCCCTACCTCTCTTCTATCCCTTGTCTTGTCTCCCCCTACATTTGAGATTTATATTTTGTATTCTTTGCTGCAATCACAACATTTATATGCTGGCCCTCCGTGCTGCGCACGGACCTGCCTTCCACATACTGTCTATTTTCTGCCGCCAGCTGCGACTGGCCTATACTTTGAGATGTAAGTGCCTTGTGATTCTGTGCTATACTCTCAATAAACAGAGATTTGGTTAAGAATATAACTACTATAATACTGCCTCCTATGTACAAGAATATAACTACTATAATACTGCCCCCTATGTACAAGAATATAACTACTATAATACTGCTCCTATGTACAAGAATATAACTACTATAATACTGCTCCTATGTACAAGAATATAACTACTATAATACTGCCTCCTATGTACAAGAATATAACTACTATAATACTGCCTCCTATGTACAAGAATATAACTACTATAATACTGCTCCTATGTACAAGAATATAACTACTATAATACTGCTCCTATGTACAAGAATATAACTACTATAATACTGCTCCTATGTACAAGAATATAACTACTATAATACTGCTCCTATGTACAAGAATATAACTACTATAATACTGCTCCTATGTACAAGAATATAACTACTATAATACTGCCTCCTATGTACAAGAATATAACTACTATAATACTGCTCCTATATACAAGAATATAACTACTATAATACTGCTCCTATGTACAGGAATATAACTACTATAATACTGCTCTTATGTACAAGAATATAACTACTATAATACTGCTCCTATGTACAAGAATATAGCCACTATCATACTGATCCTATGTACAAGAATATAACTACTATAATACTGCTCCTATGTACAAGAATATAACTACTATAATACTGCTCATATGTACAAGAATATAGCTGCTATAATACTGCTCCTATGTACAAGAATATAACTACTATAATACTGCTCCTATGTACAAGAATATAACTACTATAATACTGCTCCTATGTACAAGAATATAACTACTGCAGAATAAAGCAGATTTGTGATTACGGTGCTGGGATAGTCAGAGGACAACCCCAGGAAGAGTCTTAGAAGCCATATTTGTTGGCACCCTGGTTTTCCTGTAACGTTTGTGATAATTTTTGGTTATGTTGGAAAACCTATGTACAGTGAATACTGTAAAATTCCTTACTTCTCACGCCATATGGGGAATTTCAGATGACACTGAATTTAGGACCATTTATGATGAATTTTAAGACTCTGGGTTCTCCAGAACATTTGGTGCCAGATTAACAAACCACCATCAATATGGGGGAGCCCCTCTCCCACACGGATATACACAGATCTTCACAGATCTTCTAGGATGTAACGTCTATTTTTCAGTGCACCAGCTCCATGAATTATGGTCTCCCAGATGTTCAGAGGGGTCTCCAGACTCAATTGATCACAAGAGAACAGTCGGAGTCTTTCACCTCCAGAACATGAGTGATCTGCTGTCACACGGGGTGCACATACATACGACACAGGAGGGGCTCATTTATAAGCTTTCATGAATATCTATACGCCTGACTTTCAATAATAAATATCCACATTAGATCTATTTCTTTACACCCCATAATTCAGCCGCTTTGTGTTTTCGGCTGGTGGATGACATTTCCCAGGCGGGAGGAATGTAGCAGAGCTGTGTGTAAAGCCATCTCACATACAACATGCTCAGTCACTGGAAAGATGGAATACCCTACTGGAGCTGGGAGTCTCCCACCTACAGTCCAGGCGCTGCCATAACTCACCAGTGCCCTGCCCTAAGTCATCAACATAGAATATTGTCCAGTTTTCTTTATTATATGCAAGTTCCTCCTTTACTTTCATGTTTTTTATTATGTTTATTTTTTTACATATTGTTTGGTTTGTAGCCTGTAGCTTGGGTTGAATGATGGTTTGGCTGTTGGACCGTACCCTACAACCCCCGAGCAAATGGGAAGACCAAGTGGTAGACCATCATCTGAACCTCCAATGAAAGCTTTGCCAGCTAATTGCTTCGCTTTGTCCCACTATGTGATGTCACAGCACTGGTCGATGATGTCACCGAGGAACCCATCTGTCCACCCTTACTACAACACTATCTATTCTGCCCAGGTTTTCATGGCCATTTCCAGTTGAAGTCTCCTGCAGCCAAACTATGGTGCACTGCAACACATGCGTACAGTACGGAGCGTGCACAGTTAAGGCTATGTGTAAAACCGTAAAAAAAAATGCAATATTGTATTTTAATGTATGGCTCCATCATTTTATATCACTTTAGTTTACTAGCATGTGTCCTCCTGCAACTTTGTTTTTTTCTTTTGTTCATTTTAAGCCATAAATTTATATAATTTGATACAACTGTAACATAAAAACACAAAACAACCCAAAATATTATTGTCAGTGTGCGCAAAGCTGATTCTTTAGTCTAGAAAGACTATGGTGTGGACGTTTTGGAGACACCAATGAGATGACTATTGCAATGCAATAGCCTAATTGCCCGGTGGTCCCGAAGATCCAGCCTTAGCCTGGACCCTTAGCTATTGGAATTTTACCGAAATTATGTGTCCACATAGTTTTAAACACAATGCAACAGCACTCTGCAAACAAATAAAGTAAAGTGTGTTTTTTTTTCTTCGTGTTTCTAGCCATGGCGGTGTGCCCCTTCGCATTGGGATGTGCTGACTGACCCCTTTTTCTTTGCAGTTTGTACCGGAGGTGTGGCTGACTCCAGTTGGTCTTGCACCCCTGACCAGCCTGTCTGCCCCATAGGCTGATTTTAATTAGAGTAAGTATAAAGCTGTAGCCTGCTCTCATTGTATTCATTGGAAGCCGTCTGGCACCAGGAGAAGTATAGAGTGGGCTCAGCATGCATGTTGGTACCTGCATTCCCTAGATTTAATGGAGGCCGTTGTGGCACCAAAATGGACCCAGCATGCATGTGGAACCTGCACTCCCTGAATTTTATGGTGGCCGTTATGGCACATAACAGGTAGTATTTAGTGTTAGGTTCCCGTCTTATAGAGATTACCTTGACGTTTGGCTGATGGGCCGAAAATTTTTATGCAAAATGTATTTGCCAAGAATTTCAAATTTAAAAAATAAGCGTACCATTAGCACCTGAATATTTTCTATAACTATGGCATTATTGTACTTTATTAGTTTGCAGAGTGCTGCTGCATTGTGTTTTATTTTTTCATGTAGTTTTAAATGCCAGATAGACAATCTGTGTGTATATATTATATGCTGACTGGTATATATATATAGTGAATATATAGTAATAAAAAGGCATCTATAAAACGTAAAACGGGTTTTTCTCTAACAGTCCCTACTTGTTCGAAGGGTCTAATGACAACAAGCTGATCACAAATTGTCCTCCTCCTGGAACCTCCAACAATCAGATGTCATTTGTAACGTGTTCAGTTTTCCTGCAGCGCCTCCACGGGAGAAATGAAGCATTACACATGTCCATTCAAATCAGTCGGATGTTATGTCTGTGTAAGGACAAGACAGGTCTTCCAGTACCAGAGATGTTCATTGCATCTGCTCTTCACTCTGGCTAAGAGATGAGGAACCAGAACAGAGGACCCCCCTCTACTAATCCCCAAATAGTGTGTATGACATTTTTTTTTTTAAACTGCACCACTGCGCCTGGCATCCAGCTGAAAAGGACTGGGAGGGGTGTTACAAAAAAGGCCTGTCTGTTGCAGAGAACATTATATGATTGGACATAGAGGTGCAAATGGAAAACTATGACCTCTTTATGGACACAATTATTATTATTTTTAACGCCATTGAATTTCGGAGTCTTTACACCAGTGCACACCCACAATGGGTTAATGCAGCGTAAACAGTTGTCACCCATGTTACATGCACCACATTGCCGTATACAGGAAACATTACTCATCGATTTCTGCCATAACTAACGCAGGACGTTTTATTTAGCCGATCCCATTCTTAATATGTTCCAAAATCTGCGTTCCGTTAAGAAAATGTTTTTGTTACTTGGAGAGCGCGTCGGAGCCCGTGCGTTTCGTATCTGTGTACAGTATATGTTATGTGAATTATGAGGCTGAATTATGATGTGTTTTGTGGGAGCTGGCAAAATATCAGAACGAAGAAAATATCTCAGACCGACTTTGCAGATATTGGCGAACGTTCCCAAGTTTATAACTGCTGACTACCCCATTGTTATCCTTTATGTATACAGATAGTGCTGACAGAGTCCGCGGCGCTGGACTGGAGCGGCCCCTGCAACAGCAGAGCATGCAATCTAATGGTAATGTCTACGCAAATTAGACTCAGCTGCTGTGGAATACACAAAGGGGAAGGAAGGAAAATAGCAGAAAAAGAAAGGGGGTCCCCTCCTGTCACCTCCACCACCCTACCTACAGCTAGAAGGACCTGCTGCATGTTTTCTGCAGCCTCTCTGAAGGAGAGAATGATGGTGTGGCCCTATAACCGGTCCCTCTCTGATTTACTAATGTTCCTGTGGGGAGAAGTACCATCGGCTGCACTCCAGCTTCCATATGCTCCTCGGGGGTGTATCTATAGGAGGTGCAGAGGAAGGAGTCACACCTGTTCACCAGTCCCTGAGGAGGACCTCATATGAAGACACCAGTGTCCTAAATGGGTGGTATGTTACAGGTCTTGCATTGAGGACCAGGTTCTTCAAGTTAATCCTTCGGGCCCCTTAGCTACATATGTCCATGCTCAACTGGGTAATATATGATCCCGCCCAAAGGATTACGTTTTGGGGTGCAGTTGGAATGTGTCAGAGGAAGGGATAAGGCAAAGTAGGACCTATGGAAAACCAACATGAACATGGGGAGAGCAAGCAGTGGTGTGATGGGGTCTGATGAAAAGGGGCCCAGTATTGCTTCACTCACTTAATATTTACTAAAGTTCTGCAATACACATGGAAAGATGGAAGAACGGGGACCCAGATGGGCCCAATTCCACCTGTACCATGAGGTCCCAGGATGGTGACCCAGATGGGTCCAATTCTACTACTATGGGGACGCAGCTTGAAGCTCCTGTGCCCCCTACCGGACCCCTATAGTCCTCCAAGCTGCAAAAAGCCTTTAGGCCGCAACAAATGTGACTGTAACCTCGGCTCTGCACCCCCATAACTAACCCGCTGGTCCCATTATGACTTTTTATGGATTTGAGTGAAAGAAAGTAAATCCATATGAACACCTCCTTTCAGTAGTCATGGGAGAATTGGAAAGGAGAGCAAAAGTTTAGCAAATGAATCAGGACCGAATTGAAATCTAAAACAAATGTAAGACACAATATTAAATTACCAATTAGCAGATACCGCGTCAAAAAGGAAACTGCGCCAGTGGTCATGTGATATGCTCCCCATAGTGGGCTGACATTAGGGCCTGTATGGGGCCCAGTAGCCGTCCCTCTCCCAACCTTAAATTAGACTTGTCCTAAAAGTTTGAGGGACTGTCCCTTTAAGAAATGGAATACATTGTTCCAATGCCCGATCCGTCTTAAAGGGCCATTACTCCTATTCTTTTGGGATGTGGGGCATGTGTTTTCCACATTCTCTAGACTGTTATTTCTCCTTATCTCTCGCAGACAGGCAGAGGAGCCCCCGAGGAGCATTGGGGAGCGAGTGTTATAATTTATCCCCCACTACCATGTATCAGAAGTCGGACTCTGGGAATTCCTGACATGCACACAGAGACAAACTTTTCCGATTATCTAGCAGTCAGCACATACCCAATCAGAGTCATGAGAGGCTGATGAAACAAAGGCTAATGTGATATCTGTCTAACACGATTAGGTTGTATAAGGTGATGCTCCCCCCCCCCCCATTTTTTTTTAATAAATGTTTGCAATTGGGTATTATTGCAAAACTCCTCTTGAGCGGCTGGAGATGGACCCCAGCTGGATGTGCAGCTGTACGCACCATCTGGGTCATCTTATGAAATGATAACACAAATATTAACAGGAGGTTAAACCATCTATTACGTGGTATGTTTTGCAAGGAAGAAGCATTTGAAGGGCAGTTCCATCCTGAGACAAAATGTACAATACCGAGTCCGATCAGCAGCACTGATCTATAGATATATACTGTAAAAGGTCTTTAAAAGGGTTGTCTAATTTGGGTACTTTCACACTAGCGTTTTGGATTCCGTTTGTGAGATCCGTTTCAGGGCTCTCACAAACGGTCCAAAACGGATCAGTTCAGCCCCAATGCATTCTGAATGGATAAGGATCCGCTCAGAATGCATCAGTTCGGCTCCGTTCCGCCTCTATTCCGTTTTGGAGGTGGACACCAATACGCAGCATGCAGCATTTTGGTGTCTGTCTGAAGAGGCGGAGCCTAACGGATCCATTTTTTTTTTTACAATGTAAGTCAATAGGGACGGATCCGTTTTCAATGACACAATATGGTGCATTTGAAAACGGATCCGTTCCCCATTGACTTTCAATGTAACTCAAAATAGATCCGTTTTGGACTTTGTCATTTTTCTTTAAACCTAATGCAAACGGATCCGTTCTGAACGGATACAAACGTTTGCATTATAGGTGCGGATCCGTCTGTGCAAATAAACAGACGGATCCGCACCAACGCAAGTGTGAAAGTACCTTGCGTTGACCAGAGCATCTACAAAGCGTGTCTCTCGCTCTGGAAGACCCAGTACAAACCATGCATCACACATTAAGCCCATTGACTTTAAGGCCTCTTGCACACGAATGTATGTATTTTGCGGTCTGCAAAAAACCGATCCGCAAACGGAACGGAACAGCTGGCCCCTAATAGAACAGTCCTATCCTTGTCCGTTATGCGGACAATAATAGGACATGTTCTAACCTTTAGCGGAACGGATATACGGAAACGGAATGCACACGGAGTACCTTGCGTTTTTTTTGCGGACCCATTGAAATGAATAGTTCTGCATACAGTTTGCAAAAAAAAAACGAACGGACACGGAAAACAAATATGTTCTAGGCTTCCCTGCAGTCAGCTTTTGGTTGGGAGATTCAAAAAGCAATTGACCAAAACTGACAACCCCCTTTAAGGGCATTCAGATCATCCCATAACGTACATTCTTTTTCAGTCGTAGAGGTAGTATTATAGCTACTAGTGGCGGAATGTGGTACTGCACGACAACTGCAAATGAAAATAAGAAGGCATTGTTCTTTAGTACCCAGAATGGAGCATTAAAGGGACTGTCCCCAGGTTTAACCTTATCTCCTTCTAACAGAATGGAAATAAGTATGGATGGGACCCAAACCAATGATGAGTCTGAATGAGTTGAGCATGACTGGCGCTCCATTCATCTCCATATACAGTTACCATTGAAATTAATAAAAGTTGTACAAATCTCCTTTTATTATGCTCCCATTATGCCAATTGCTTCATGTCGGGACCAAAAGAACGAGTCCAGCGCTGGTTCCCAGGCCACAGAGCAAGAGCAGTCTCTTGGTCCTCCTTCATAGAAGGTATGGCACTGCATAGATTTAAGAGTTAATAACTTTCTGCCACCACTAGGGGGAGCTTAGGAACTTACTAAATAGAGTTTACACCATGGATGCCCAACCTGCGGCCCCTCCAGCTGTTGCAAACCTACAATTCCCAGCATGCCCGGACAGCCTACACCTATTGGGGCATGCCTGGAGTTGTAGTCTTGCCACAGTCTGAGCATCCCTGGTGTACACATTAACCTGAATAATAGCGCAGTATGCAGACAGCTCCCTCTAGTGGCAGCTGCAGGCAGCCAAAATTGTATTGTTTAAGTACAGTTTGTCTCTGCAGGGAATTTGGAGCTCTGTATCAGTAAAACTGGGATCCAACTGCGATAAAAAGAAACCAATCAGCGCAGAATGTTATACCGCAATATATTGTTATATAGTGTGTGAGTTTGGGTCAATTGCATTTAGACCATAAACTAAATGAAGAACAATTTGCAAAATTGACACCGACTGCATATATGTATACATGTTACGGGCGGAACAAGATCTTAAATGTCTGCACCGTGCTGTGGATGCAGGGGATAGTTGGGGTCTATTAGCACTGGGCATTATGGAATGTAATGGAGAGAATTTAATGGCAAAAAAGTTCAAAAACAGCGACTACTCTGACACTAAGACATATGGCTTTTATTGACTTCGGCTTCCATTAGCCCAAAGTTTACCTGCTAAGCGTCTGGTTAACAGCAGTGTCATATGACTTCAAGCAGAAAGGTATAATGGGACAAGTCTCTTGACCTCTTCATCACTTAACGTCTCCAACGAACAGAAAAAAAAAGTGTTTGGCGAGCCCGGCAGGCATTATTAATATAATGTGTTTAATTAGTTATTTACGACCGCACAGTTTGAGATGAATGGATCCCAGGAGAATTACATTTCACTCGGGGTCTCCAGTCCTGGAAAACATGTGATTTGCGATACAGTATTGTGCGGCCTATAAATATTCATAGACGGGTAGTAAAAATACCAAAAAAATTATCATATTAAATGCTGTTTCCTCGACTCCTATGGAAAAGAAAACAAAAGGAGTAAATGTTCTGCATCTACAATAATGTTTAAATAAACTGCTGGTAATTTAGTGCTCGGGGCCGGGGGTCGCACACAGGCCTCGCTGGGAGTGATTTAGTAAATGGCTGAGAATGATTGGGGGGGGGGGGAAAGGGGGGAATAAAAAGGTTAATTGGGCGTTCAAGCCTCTGTTTGTGTTCCAGTTTATCGGATAGAAGTCATTTATTAACACAAGATTTAAAGTGACGGATAAAAAGTTCAAAAGTTTGGAAAGAAACAGAATCACTGCTGGAGCGATCCAGATTATATGGATTAAAGGGGCGGCCATCTAATGGGAATGTCGGGGCAAAGAAGGGTCGGCCTGTTGGATTTCAACATGCCCAATCTCTGTCTTCTTGGGAGATAAACCCCCTTAAAACAGGAAGAGATGGGACTCAATTCTTGGGAGCACTTAATTTGCATTTCATCGATGCCAACAGTCCCAAATTTTCAGGGATGGTCCCTAATTTTTAGAGACCGTCCAGACAAATGGGCCTGAAAATATAAGCCTTGCCCATTTGTGGGCGGTGCTTTGTGGGGTTGGTTGTTCCTGTGGGCGGGGATTAAATGTCCCAAATTTACCGACTACCATGTTGCTATTTTGTTGCAGCCATTTTAATCTTGACTTGAAGACTATGTGGTGATATAAATAAAATTTAAAGGGATCAGGTTATAGACTCTTTGCCCCTTAATACTACAGTACCTTTCTTTTATGTGTCCCTCGTCCAGATGATGAAAAAGACACTATTAAAATGTATGTAAATGAGCTTCTGAAGGTGCCCAGGGGCGGCGTTACTGGGCGATGTGCCGAGAAAAACACACCTCTTTCAGCCCTCTGTCCTATTATCTCCTCCAGCGAAAGTCACAAGTGGCGCCAGAAGATGGCAGGCTGGACGTCTTTAGTTGGCCGGCGCATGCGCACTGCTCTGCCCATTACGGGCAGAGGAACAGCTTTTCATATTGCGCATGTGCCGGCCAACTATCATCTGGACGAGGGACACATAAAAGAAAGGTACTGTAGTAATGAGGGGCAAAGAGTCCATAACCTGATCTGAGCGGTCTAAAACGCTCAGATTAGGTGAAAGACTCCCTTTAACCCCTTAAGGACGAAGGGCGTACATGTACGCCCTTCGTCCGCACTTTAAAGATGGCGCCCGCTCCCGCACGGAGCGGGCGCATGAGCTGCGGGTAAACGCTTGATTCATCAAGCTGACACCCGCAGCTCATGTCCGCGACCGGCAGCGATGCCGATCGCGGACATTTAACCCCTCAGATGCCGTGGTCAATCCTGACCACGGCATCTGATCAGCGCAAAACCAAAAGTTTCACTTTCGGTTTTGCTCCGGCTCCCTGATCGCCACAAGGGGAGCCGGGCATGCATGTAGTAGCCTAGGTTTCTGTGAATGAAACCTAGGTTACTACACAGTATTCCTATGGAGCCTATGACTGTAATAGGCTCCATAGGAAATATGCTGTTTTCTCATATATTCCAATGCTATTGCATTGGAATATATGAGAATAACAATCTGATGATTGCATCTTATAGTTCCCTATGGGAACTATAAGAAAGTGGTAAAAAAAAAAAAGTTTAAAAAATAAAAATTAAATAAAAAAATATAAAAATTCAAATCACCCCCTTTCCCCAAAATGAAAATAAAATAAATAAAAAAATAAAAAAATTACACATAATGGGTGTCGCAATGTGCGAAAACGCCCATACTATAATAATATTAAAAATATTTACCATACGGTAAACATAAAAACGGAAGAAAGCGTCCAAATGGCTAATTCGCCATTTTGGACGCTTCATTTCCTAAAAAATGAATAAAAAGTGATCAAAACATCATACGCACCCCATAATGGTATCAATTAAAAGTTCAGATTGCCCGCAAAAAATGAGCCCCTACACTGCTCCGTACGCATAATTACAAAAAAGTTATAGGGGTCAAAACATGGCGACAAAAAATAAAATAAAAAATTCCCACTTTTAATTTTTTTCACTATCAAAACGCAAGAAAAACTATACATATTAGGTATTGCCGGATTCGTACTGACCTGAAGAATAAAATTAACCAGTCAGTTTTATCGCAAATCGAACGTTGTAATTTAAAAACCCGTAAAACTGTGGTGAAATTGCTTTTTTTTGCAATTTCACCCCATTTGGAATTTTTTTCCCGTTTCCCACTAAATCACATGCAAAAATAAATGGTAGCGTTAAAAAGTACAACTTGTCCCGCAAAAAATAAGCCATCATATGGCTATGTGAGTGGAAATATAAAAATGTTATGGCTTTTGGAAGGCAGGGAGCGCAAAACAAAAACGCAAAAATCCCAAAACCCCCGGTCCTTAAGGGGTTAAAACAGGCGTAGAAAATTATAAATGAGGCGGTCCTACCGGCCCGTCCCCACCCACGCCAAGCCCGCTTTATTAGACCTGGCGCGAGCCAGGAAAAGGTTCAGATTGCGGCGCAAATAACCTTTGCGCCTCAATCTGCGGCGAATATACTCCAGAAAACTGGGGTATATCTCATAGTAAATGACCCCCGATATTTCTACACACTGTGAAGCAGGAGGCGGAACAAAAAACACGTATTTTCTCCTGTTATTTTAATTAATACGTTTTCTCCTGCGGATATTATTACATCACAGTACGACGTCCAATTTCCACCTGTCAATCAAAGGCAGGAAAATTGCTCCACCTGTACCTGACGTGTGTCAGGGAGTCGTGACCCGCTCTCACTATCGGATTAGGTCACTTCCACATGTGGTGGATTTATGAGGCAATAAGAAGCCAGTCTTTGGAGGGAAAGTTGACGCGCCGGCAAATTCAAGAACAATGGCCTGTATTTAGTGCAGATCCATCCCGGCCGCTGGTGTCGTCCTCCAGACCTGCTCATTGTACGGCAGGGACATGCCGAGCCCAAAGGCCACTCATATCTGCAGAACCAACAGTAAGTTTCAAGATGCCCTATAGATGAGTTACAGGCCGAAGCCTGAGGCTGCACTACTGAGAGATTCTGAGGCCAACAGGCGCACTTCCCAATAATATCAAGTAAAGAAACACAAATCACAGAGCAGATTTCATCTCTTAGGGCAGGGTTCAGCAACCTTCGGCACTCCAGCTGTTGTGACAACTACAACTCCCAGCATGCACATTTGCTCTGCTGTTCTCAGAACTTCCATAGAAGAGACTAGAGCACACTGGGAGTTGTCGTTTCATAACAGCTGGTGTGCCAGAGGTTGCTGAACCCTGTCTTAGGGGGTTCACATCACCTTTCTGTCATACCTTTAAGGGGCTGTTCACATCTTGTTTTTGTGGTACGTCAAGCGGATACATTTGTAGAAAAAAAGATATAGAAACGTATTACTTGACTAGTACCCATGTTTTTTTTTTTTGCAGGACTCAATAGCGTAGCATACCACGCTTTTCTATGGTGCACAAAAACGTATACTTTTTTGTTAAAAAACCCCAGACACAAACGTATTGCAACATATGCACATCCATCAAATGTATACATAAAAAAGATAGATAACCACAAAATTGCATACGTTTGTGTACTTTTTTTTTACTGTATATCTAAACATATCCGCTTGACGTACAGCAAAATCGTGATGTGAACAGCCCCTAAAATACACAAAAAAAGTATATGTTAAATGGCTTGTCGGGGTTCAGAGCTGAACCCAGACATGTCCCGGTTTTCACCCAGGCAGCCCCCCTGAGTGGAGCATCTGCGCATGCTCCCTTGCCCTGTGCTGTATTGCGTAGGCCACTGCTAGGTCGAGGCTTCCGCCTAGCAGTTAGTGTTGAGCGCGAATATTCGAATTGCGATTTTTTTTTTTTTATTGCGAATATCGGCACTTAAATTTGCAAATATTTCGAATATAATGATATATATTCATAACAACGAATATTCGTCTTATTTTTTTTTTTTATCTGAACCCATTATCTAGTATACTTACCTGCTTCTTGCTTGTGGGCCAATGTCAGCAGGCTGCAGTATTGTAGTCTGTAGTGAATTAGAATATTCTTCATCATTTAGTTAATTTTCTCTTATGCGAAAAACCGGCAATGTAATATTCGCATAATGCGAATATTCTAAAACACGAATATATAGCACTATAGTATATAGTGCTATATATTCGTCTTTTAGAATATTCGTCATTCTTTTCCATCTGAAGTCATGATTCCTCGCTGCTTGAGTTGCTTTTGGGCCAATGACTGTTCACATTAAATTGGAAAAAGTGACGATTATTCTTAAAAACGAATATGTAGCACTATATTCTATAGTGCTATATATTCGTGTTTTAGAATATTCGCATTACGCAAAATATAACATTGCAGATTTTGAATAATTTCGAATACGAATATTCGCGAATATATGATGAGTATCCTACCACATATTCGCAAAATATCGCAAATTCGAATACTGCCCCTGCCGCTCATCACTACTAGCAGTGTTGCCGATGACTTCACCGGCACTGATGGGTGGGCTTTAGTGCTGCCCTAGCCATTTTACATGCTAGGGCAGCATTAAAGCCCGCCCATTAGTGCCGATGATGTCACCGGGCTCACTGCTAGGAGGAAGCCTCTGCCTAGCATACCCATGGAGAGCCTGGTACGTCAACGGATCTCCAGAAAAAGCCATTTCGGCAAAGGGGAGCATCGGAGCATGAAATGTTCCTATGCTTATATCAGAGCGGCTGAGTGGGGGAAGAAGGGGATATGTCTGGGTTCAGCTCTGAACCCGGACAACCCCTTTAACAGATGCCACAGACCAATGTCATACAGTGGGATCTGTCACCATAGAGTTTCATTGTAGAAAGAAACAAAAATGTATAAGTTAATATATACATTTTTCTGCTGGACTTTGCAAGAAGGAAAAGCTTAGTGTACCACGTTTTCCATCCTGCAGAGTCTTGCACACTCGGCAGGATGGCCTTCCACTCCATCAGCACACTCCTCTCCTTAAAAGCTCTGTGCTGCTGTGCAAATCTTGCAATACTGAAGCTCAGTCATGAGAGAGAACGGTCTGGGAACTAAAACTGCAAGAGGTGTGAACAAAGGCTTGTCTGCCCATAAGAAGAACATGAGGCAGATCAACCGTAAGTACTGAGGCTCCACTGGGGGGGACGCAAATTACCAAGCGGGTGATCACTGCGCAGCCGGCGGTCCGGGGCATGGTGGAAAGTAAGTAATTACTTCAATTATAAATGTGCCCCAGCGACAACCCGCCCAATTGTGCCAGTGATCTTCATAACACAGTGCAGGCCTCGGGACGCTGTAAAACCCCGAGGTACGAGACATCTTGAAAAATTTTCACCATTTGAAACATTTTATTAAAAAATAATAATAATTCCTTTCAAATCACCAAAATATCACTACTTAGATGTCAAAGCGATTACGAGATGAAGGCAGCCGCCTGCGGATGAGGCCGGCTGATGGGACGCACCTTTGTCGAGGTCATTTGAAGCGTTCCACGGTGAGGTAGGCCGTAAATCAGCGTCAACTGTCAGCTCGGTTCCTGTGCGGGACAAAACAAGACATATTTAATATGCATCAATTTATGAGCTGCCACCAAGTCTGAATATACGAGGCCGCAGAAATCTCCAGGTGAAATGGCTGACGTGCTCTAGAGTTACCGGCAACTAATGAGATGTAAGTGACTCCAGAGATAGCGAGAGCGAACACGGTGTCAAAGGGTCACATACAGAAGGGTCAATATAAAGGGAAAAGACTCAGACGCAAAGGGTCACATAGGAGCAATATTATAGTAGTTATATTCTTGTACATAGGAGCAGTATTATAGTAGTTATATTCTTGTACATAGGAGCAGTATTATAGTAGTTATATTCCTGTACATAGGAGCAGTATTATAGTAGTTATATTCTTGTACATAGGAGCAGTATTATAGTAGTTATATTCTTGTACATAGGAGCAGTATTATAATAGTTATATTCTTGTACATAGGAGCAGTATTATAGTAGTTATATTCTTGTACATAGGAGCAGTATTATAGTAGTTATATTCTTGTACATAGGAGCAGTATTATAGTAGTTATATTCTTGTACATAGGAGGCAGTATTATAGTAGATATATTCTTGTACATAGGAGCAGTATTATAGTAGTTATATTCTTGTACATAGGAGCGGTATTATAGCAGTTATATACTTGTACATAGGAGCAGTATGATAGTAGTTATATTCTTGTACATAGGAGGCAGTATTATAGTAGCTATATTCTTGTACATAGGAGCAGTATTATAGTAGTTATATTCTTGTACAAACGACGTTTAGCTTAAAGTCGGATCCGGATTAATGCTTTTCAATGGGCATTAATTCCGGATCTGTCCATGCAGCATGTCTTCAGGATTTTTGGCCGGATTTTGCTACGGCCAAAAAACGTGTCGGTACTGAACTGAAGACATCCTGATGTATCCTGAACTGATTTCTCTCCATTCAGAATGCATGGGGATAATCCTGATCAGTATCTTTCCGTCCTAGAGCCCCGAGGACGGAACTCTAGGACTGAAAGGAAAAAGGCAGATGTGAAAGGGGCCTTTCAGAAATATGGAGCCTGATCCTCGCTTTCTTTGAACTTTTGAGGTCCAAGAGAGAGAATCCCCACCAATCATAATTTAATGGAAGTTCTTCGACAACCCTTCCCCCGCCTTCCACATTATTGATACAATGTTTTACATGTCAAGCAGGATGAAACTCTATTACATAAACATGAATACTATATAAATAACCAAATGTTCTTCACATGCCCCCAAAAAAACAAAAGCACAGAGTTTCCCTTTTCTTCTCTACCACCATGCTGCATATTTTCTGTATCGGAGCAGACAATGTCCCCTACTGACATTCTTCCACCCTGATCTTATCTTCCTGCGGCTTCATCTCGCCGAGACGTTACAGTTTGATCTGAGCTTCTATTGTGTGGAGTTTTTTGATAAGACATAAATTATTAAAATATAGAGGACCACCCTGGAGACGATGACAGATGGGCCTCGCTCAAGCACCTAACTGTAATGTGACATCTGTATCCATCCATGCTATGGGATGTGGCGTCTGATCCTGCAACGCCGGATCCTCTGCTGTCAAGGCATGCTGAGAGTTGTAGTTTAAAAGTAGTGGTTTCTAACCTGTGGTTCTCCAGCTGTTGCAAAACTGCAACCCCTATCATGCCCCAATAGCCAGCTGGAGAGCCACAGGTCTAGGAACCTTGCTGTAGAACATACGGTGGAGTAGGTAAGTGTATCTAATAGGAATCCCTTTACAGAAATGTAGGTGATTGATGACTTAGCTCTTGTACCAACACGATGATCAGAGGGCATTTGTCCCGAAATCAGATTTTTGACAATCATTTGAAATTATAAGCAACTGGTTTTAAGGAAAGTTTCTAGGTAAGTTGGGTGACAGCTCGGGTTGACACCCAATTTTCCCAAATTCCTAAATGTCAAGTCTGCCTAATTTTGCAGTACCCATGGGTGTCCCCATTACCTGGTGCTTTAAACTTTATCTAAGGGTACTTTCACACTAGCGTTTTGGATTCCGTTTGTGAGATCCGTTTCAGGGCTCTCACAAACGGTCCAAAACGGATCAGTTAAGCCCCAATGCATTCTGAATGGATAAGGATCCGTTCAGAATGCATCAGTTCGGCTCCGTTCCGCCTCTATTCCGTTTTGGAGGCTGACACCAAAACGCAGCATGCAGCATTTTGGTGTCCGTCTGAAGAGGCGGAGCCTAACGGATCCGTTTTCTTTTTACAATGTAAGTCAATGGGGACGGATCCGTTGTCAGTGACACAATATGGTGCATTTGAAAACGGATCCGTTCCCCATTGACTTTCAATGTAATTCAAAACGGATCAGTTTTGGACTTTGTCATTTTTCTTTAAAACTAATGCAAACGGATCCGTTCTGAACGGATACAAACGTTTGCATTAGAGGTGCGGATCCGTCTGTGCAAATAAACAGACGGATCCGCACCAACGCTAGTGTGAAAGTACCCTAAGACCAATATGAGGTCGTGTGCAATGGGTGCCGCTCTTGGTTTTAGGCAACACAGTGGATCCCCAACCCAGGGCCCCCCTCCATGCCCCCCCGTCCAAGCTGCACCTGCTTCCCAATAATGTCCTGCTCCAAATTATTTTTCCCCAATTATCCTGACAATAAATATTTGACTTCGGCTGTCAGCGTTAAGTGCTTGCGTTGCCTTTGGACACATCAACGACTCCATTCACTTCCTGAACGACTGCAAAAATGCTTATTATTTTCAGCCGCGTCTGGCGTGACATAAGATTTCCATACAAGGCCTATATTGTCCGGCGTGAGAGGGACAGCAGACCATCTGGACAGTGCTGGAGATTGTTTATACAAGTGTCAGCGAGTCTGGGCGGCAGGAAAATGCAAGATCTTCATCCACCATCACCACGATAAGGGTCAAAAATCTGAAATCTGGAGGCAAATCTTTCTGTCTATGGGCAACTATATACCTAACCTCAGATACTTCTGCTGTATCTGACGGTACGTCCTGGGCCAGGCTCCGGCGTCAGCTCCTTAAAGAAGCCATCCAATCTAATTGAATAGGGTTTAAAGGGAATGTGTCACATTGAACATGATGTCTAGTCGGCAGGCAGCAGGTTATAGAGCGGGAGGAGCTGCGGAGAACCATGTATAGTTCGGTGGGAAAAGATTCAGTACAACCTGTATTTTGGTCATGTCTCTATATGAAGGACCACCCACCGGACTCCGAAGTATAGAAAGTGCAGCGATTTACAAGAAGAAAATACAAGTTAGGGTCCATTCACACGTCCGTTTTTCTGGGTCAAAATTGCAGATCGGGTGTGGACTCATTAAATTCAATGGGGCTGCAAAAGATGCGGACAGCACGCGTAGTTCCGGTCCGCCGCCCGGCAAAAAAGATAGAGCATGTCCTATTCTTGCCCGCGGACTGGCATCCAGATCCGTCTCCAAATGCTTTCAGTTGTCATGCGGTATGACGGATCCGGCAGGTAGTTCCGGTGCCGGATCCTCACACCGCAAGTGTAAAAGTAGGATGGTTTTTCAACAATTAGTATTTGCATTCACTGGCAGTCAGCGGAGATCTTAAAAATGATGAAAACACAAACATAAAGTACATTAGAAAGATACACAGAGCCAATGAGAATGTTCCAAGATGTGTTGGTTTCCATTGTCTGCACAGGATAAGAAAAAAACATTGTTGCCTTCTTCCAAAGGTTGTGTGTGGTATTGCAGCTCTGCACCATTGCCTTCAATAGAACTGATTTGCAATACCGGATGCAGCCATGGGCAGGTGTGGCGCTGTTTTTAGAAGCAGCTATGTTTTTCTAAACGCATGGAACTTGACAAAACTTTTTTTCACAAATAAAACTATAAATTGCATCCCCTTCGCCGACTGCACCATAGACGACTTCCTAATCTGCCTCTTCCTTGTGTCTCTGCTGAATGCAGTGCAATGCTTTTTTAAACCAGAAAATTGAGTGCATGCCGCGATTTGATACCAACACCAGCAAAAATCAAAAACCGTGCCACGGACAAAAACTTCACATGCTCCCACTGACTACCTGCAAATAAATAATCAATGTGCTTAGAGCAACCAAAAATGGCAGAAAATGCCACGGAGTAAATATTTGTAGGTGCCATTAAAAAAAAAAATAACAAAAAAAAAATAATAATATAAAATGTGCAAAATAATATAAACATGGAAAATAGTATTAAAAAAAATCTAATGCAAGGTAATATAAAAAAAAATAATAAATTTTACATGTAATAATTCCTACAGTTTTACTATATTATATAAAAACCTCCATATTTCTGGGATCCTTTGATTAACCTTCGGAATTTTTCCTGGATGAAATCTGAGTCCTATCTACACCGCACAGTAAAGTGTGACCCCGCCGCCGTGCCTGGATTTTAGGCCTCTTTCACACTAGTGATACGGATTGTGTCAAGAAACTGAACTGAACTGATGGTTTTGCATACAAGTTCAATCAGTTTTTTATGCGACTGGGTTCAGTGTGTGCGTTTTTTTTCCGTCCGGATTTTTTCAGGCGCGTGATGAAAAACGGAAGAATAACAATCTACATCTCCTAGCGACCATCAGTGAATAACCCAATGCATCCGGATGTCTCTGGTTTTTCAAGCAAGCCGCATTAACTTCTATAGGGACAGAGCTGTGTGAAAAATGCAGATTACAGCACCTGCTGCAGATTTTCCTGAACGCAGAGCTGATGCGTGAAAAACGACGCCAATGTGCACAGACACAATGGATGGATGGCTCAGGATTCAGTCCGGATGCTATGAGTTTGCTGGGTGGAAAACTCGCTCGTGTGAAAGAGGCCTTAAACCGGACGACTTCAGAGATGAGGACGTCAGCTGAGCTATTGAAACGCTCCCTCAGCTCTGCTTAGTCATACAAGATACATCTGTTCTGTGCAAACTGAAGCAGGAAGTACGCAGGACTCATGCATCATGAATGCTGGTTACAGGGCTCCAGAGCTTATAAATCTCAGCGCATTACCAGACCTGGCCGCAGCATTCTCAACAACTTCTGTGCACCGGGCCTGGTTCAAAGTCAACGCCTACCCAAAAAATATTAAAAGCCACAAAAACAACACCCAACTTCCTTGTATTAAATTTCAAGCATGTTCAGACCATGGCCAATTGGTACATGCGCGATCTGCTAGTATGTGTCAGTCTTTACTATAATTTTTGCTTTCAGTTCATGCCCCACTGGGGCGTCCAGTTTTAGTTTTTACTAGGGGCTGTACAGGATTAATAAAACATGGCTGCAGAAACAGCGCCCCCCTGTCCACAGGTTGTGTCTGGTATTGCAACTCAGCTACATTGTAAGTGAATGGGGCCGAGCTGCAATACCACCCACACTCTGCGCGCAAGTGTGGCGCTATCTCAGCAGGGAAGCAGCCATGTTTTACTAATCCCATACAACCCCTTTACGGATTATCGTAATCCTTCTGTGGTGTTACGACATGGGACATGATCCAAATCCTGCAGGCGAACTCATCTTGCATTCAGCTCCACCACCTCGGGCGGCCGAGACGATCCGTAGGAATTTACCTACATTTAAATATGCCGAGGGATTACACAATATTCTCTGGATTTATTTTGGCACTTTGGGAGGACAGCGTGGCGCCATTTCTGCAAACGCAACGATTCTTCAGTCCAAGATTGTTCAGATTAGGTTTATTGAATATTTAGAAAGATCAGATCTTGTCCCAATTTTGAATATTGGGGGGGGGGGGGGGGGGGGTTGGAGACATAATAAAAAAAGACATCTGTATGTCTGTTAAAAAAAAAATTAAAATCTGATTCCCAGAATTCAATGATTTTTATACTACAGTTAGAAATTAATTTATCAATCCGCTTATATTTTACCGCATATACTGTACATATAACTGCAGGTTAAAGGTGGTGTCCTCTTTCTGCTGCAGCTTTCTCTCTATCACAGCTTAGGGGGTGTCCTCTTTCTGCTGCAGCTTTCTCTCTATCACAGCTTAGGGGGTGTCCTATCGGCTGCAGCTCTCTGCCTATCACAGCTCAGGGGTCATGTCCTTTCTACTGAAGCTCTCTCCCTATCACAGCTCAGGGAGCATGTCCTTTCTACTGTATCTCTCTCCCTATCACAGCTCAGGGGGCATGTCCTTTCTACTGAATCTCTCTCCCTATCACAGCTCAGGAGGCGTGTCCTTTCTACTGAATCTCTCTCCCTATCACAGCTCAGGGAGCATGTCCTTTCTACTGAATCTCTCTCCCTATCACAGTTTAGGAGGCGTGTCCTTTCTATTGAATCTCTCTCCCTATTACAGCTCAGGAGGTGTGTCTTTTCTACTGAATCTCTCTCCCTATCACAGCTCAGGGGGCATGTCCTTTCTACTGAATCTCTCTCCCTATCACAGCTCAGGAGGCGTGTCCTTTCTATTGAATCTCTCTCCCTATCACAGTTTAGGAGGCGTGTCCTTTCTATTGAATCTCTCTCCCTATCACAGCTCAGGGTACATAACCTTTCTCCTGCAGCTCTCTCCCTATTACAGTTCAGGTGCTATGTCCTTTCTGCGGCAGCTCTTTTCCTATCACTGCTCAGGAGGCTTTCCCTCTCTGCTGCAGCTCTGTTCCTCTGACAGCTCAGGGGGGCATGTCCTTTCTGCACCAGCCCTTTTCCTATCACAGCTCAGGGGGGCATGTCCTTCTGACGCAGCTTCCTCCCTATCACAAGTCATGCAGTTTAAAAAGTATTCAGATCCAAGGGCTGGTTTGAAAAATATTTTTTGAATATTTTTTGCAGGGGATAACCCTTTAGGTATAAATGCTGCTCGTTTATGGTCATTTTTCTGAGACAGACCTGCCAAAATTGTGACTTTTGGCAAGACTGTGTCATCCAACGACTCTTAGGTCGGCAATACACATTAGATGGCTGCAGGGCGAATGTTCATTGGGCTGACTGCAATCTCTTTTGCCCCCTTTTACATGCATACTCAGCTCAGCCGAGCATGCATGTCTCCTAAACACGGAGAGGGAAGAAAGCCATGGCCAGGCTCTGACGGTATTCTATATGAATGTGTTGAAATCTAACAGCCGACATCTGTTCCACCACTCTGGTGCATGGACTATTGAAGTAAACTGGGATGAACTGCAATACCAGGCACCGCCCAGGGACAAGGGTGGCGCTATTTCTAATCCTGGACGAGCCCTTTAATGAGAAATCATTATCATGCAGATTTCATCGGTTTCTGGTGAATCCCCACTGGTCCCGCTCATGGCCACCTCCGCCTCGTACAGGACAGGAACCAACCTGCACGCGATACTGCCAGTAGTGATGGATCATTTTAAGACCCATCATGTGGCGATGATTGCTCGGGTTTCATCATGTGGGGAATGCAGGGATTTCTCTGGAGACCTTTCAAGCCTCAATGTTTTCTTAGGAGGAAAGAAGCAGAAAAGCCGAACAGATATAAACAGATTTGTTGTGTGTTAAAAGCAAGAAGTAAATCCGATATTGTCACAACACTGCAGCGGATGGAGCGGCGTCCTCCATAGCTCCAGGGGAGGCCGAGAACACGTCAAGAGCCGTGACAGCAACGTTACACCTTGTGGTAATGAAGTGACTAACGCGAAGGGAGGAGAAGTCTCTCATAGACTGAAGTAACGCAAAATATCGCCATAAAGAGCGTGAGCATATATTTATAATTAACAGTAATTTACCAGCCTGGAATAACTGTGTGCATATATTATATTAATTATCCTGTATTGCACTCCAGGGCTGCACTCACTATTCTGCTGTTGAAGATCTTGTGTACATACATTACATTACTTATCCAGTACTGATCCTGAGTTACATCCTGTAATATACTCCAGAGCTGCACTCACTATTCTGCTGGTGCAGTCACTGTGTACATACATTATATTACTTATCCTGTACTGATCCTGAGTTACATCCTGTATTATACTCCAGAGCTGCATTCACTATTCTGCTGGTGCAGTCACTGTGCATTACATTACTTATCCTGTACTGATCCTGAGTTACATCCTGTATTATACTCCAGAGCTGCACTCACTATTCTGCTGGTGCAGTCACTGTGTACATACATTACTTATCCTGTCATGATCCTGAGTTACATCCTGTATTATCCTCCAGAGCAGCACTCACTATTCTGCTGGTGCAGTCACTGTGTACATACATTACATTACTTATTCTGTACTGATCCTGAGTTACATCCTATATTATACTCCAGAGCTGCACTCCCTATTCTGCTGGTGCAGTCACTATGTACATACATTACTTATCCTGCACTGATCTGGAGTTATATCCTGTATTATACTCCAGAGCTGCACTCACTATTCTGCTGGTGCAGTCACTGTGTTCATACATTACTTATCCTGTACTGATCCTGAGTTACATCCTGTATTATACTCCAGAGCTGCACTCACTATTCTGCTGGTGCAGTCACTGTGTACATACATTACTTATCCTGTACTGATCCTGAGTTACATCCTGTATTATCCTCCAGAGCTGCACTCCCTATTCTGCTGGTGCAGTCACTATGTACATACATTACATTACTTATCCTGTACTGATCCTGAGTTACATCCTGTATTATACTCCAGAGCTGCACTCACTATTCTGCTGGTAGTCACTCAGTCTGTTCATTATTTACTTACCTTATGGGGGGGGGGGGGAGAAATTTTAATATGGCTTTTCGTAACTTTCATTTTGATGGTGTACCCTTATGCCCTCTTCACCAGGCTCAGCCACTACCAAATATACAGCACCATGCCTGGTAAACAGTGCGGAGGACCCTTCAGGACGCTGATCAGGGGGGGGGGGTAGTCAAGAGTCAGACCACCACCAATCTGGTATCGATAGTTTATCTGAGGTATAGGCCGTCAACATCCAAAAAACCCCTTTAAAGTTTTTTCATTGACATGTAGTGGATTTTGGAGGCTCCCCCTATTCTGGGTCTCTCTGCCGGGGGTCCGGTAACAGGAGACGCTCAGTAACAACACGGCCTTTGTGATGCTGAGAGACAGCAGATGGGATCCTGCAGGTTCGGGGGGAACAGAAATACCCCACAGACTTCATACCAGATGCCAGGAGCTCCACATACAGAGAGAGCGAGACAGAGAGAGTCAGCGAGACAGAGCAAAAGAGAGAGACAGAGAGAGCGAGACAGAGCAAATGAGAGACAGAGAGAGCAAAAAAGAGTGAGACAGAGCAAGTGAGAGACAGAGAGTAAGAGAGAGCGAGACAGAGAGCAAAAGAGAGAGCAAGTCAGGGAGACAGAGCAAGTGAGAGACAGAGAGAAAAAGAGAGAGAGCGAGTCAAAGAGACAGTGCAAGTGAGAGACAGAGAGAACAAAAGAGAGTGAGAGAGAGTGAGTCAGAGAAACAGAGAGAGAGCAAGTCAGGGAACCAGAGCAAGCGAGAGACAAAGAGCAAAATAGAGAGAGCGAGTCAGAGACAGAACAAAAGAGAGACTGAGAGAGTGAGTCAGTGAGAGAGAGCAAGGCAATAAGATAGCAAGTAAGAGAGAGACAGAGAGAGAACAGGACAGCGCAAGTAAGGGCCCTTTCACACTGGCATTTTCTTTTCCGGCATAGAGTTCCGTCCTCGGCGCTCTATGCCGGAAAAATCCTGATCAGGATCATCCCCATGCATTCTGAATGGAGAGAAATCCGTTCAGGATGCATCAGGATGTCTTCAGTTCAGGACCGGAATGTTTTTTGGACGCAGCAAATACCGCAGCATGCTGCGCTTTTTGTTCCGTCCAAAAATCCGGAACACTTGCCGCAAGGCCGGATCCGGAATTAATGCCCATTGAAAGGCATTAATCCGGATCCGACCTTAAGCTAAACGTCGTTTTGGCGCATTGCCGGATCCGACATTTAGCTTTTTCTGACTGGTTACCATGGCAGCCAGGACGCTAAAGTCCTGGTTACCATGGTAAAATGTAGCAGGGAGCGGCATACTTACATTCCGTGCGGCTCCGGGACGCTCCAGGATGACGTCAGGGCGCCCCAGTGCATAGATCACGTGATCCATGCGCATGGGGCGCTCTGACGTCATTCTGGAGCGCCCCGGGAGCCGCACGGAATGCAAGTATGCCGCTCCCCCGCTCCTACTATGGCAACCAGGACTTTAATAGCGTCCTGGCTGCCATAGTAACCTGAAAGCATTTCGAGCATAAGATCAATAGAGAAAGAGCGAGAGAGCGATTCTCCTAAAGGAGTTGTCTTTGGCTCCTTAACTCACAGGTGTAACTATTGGGGGCAGAGCAGTCACATCCTGGCCCTGGTGTCTGAGGGGCCCCTGTAGCATCCCCAAGTCAGAGCAATGTGTGGGACTAACCTGGGGAATGCCAGTGATGGAGAGGCCGGCACGCTGTTCCTCAGGGGCACTCTCTGGGTTCTGGAGGGACACAGCCAGGTGCAATGTGAGGTGCCCTTGGTGTTGTAGATTAACGTGCCTATGGCTAAGTCCCTGATGTTTCGTGACGCCAGTGCCAGTAAACGGTGGCACACCGTATTTATAGTGGGAATAATGGAGGTGCAGACTTGTATCTTTAAATAACGGGATAACTTTACTTAACGTAGTTGCAGACAGATGTACAGTCATCAGGTACAGCTCCAGAAGGTTCCACACGTAATAGTACAGTCACAGAAGTGGTTCAAGTTAGCAATCACAGTCCCAAAGGGCCATCCTCAAAACAGGTCTCTTAAGATCGGGTTTTAACCTTACTAGTAATGCAGCAACACACTTCAGGCAAACTGTCCTCGCTCTCCAGGGATACTTGTCCTGCTTGCAGCTTGCCTAAGGAGGCAACTCTTCTCCACTAGTTCTAGGGTCTGGACTGCTCCTCCTAGGGCACAATCTTCCTAGGGTGGACCCCCACAGGCGACAGGGCCTGGGCTGACTTCAGCGGGTACAAGGCCTGGGCCTTGCCTTCACAGGCTCAAGGCCTGAGCTGGACTTCACAGACGCATGGCCTGCACTTGTCTTAGGCACAGTCTAATCTGCCTTTCCCTTCCCTGACTGGGCCTTATATAAACTAGGGCTCCCTAGCTCCCTCTAGTGTCTAGAGCTGGAATGACACCCCCAGCAGGCCTGCACATGGCACCTTTCACAGTAACAGGGAAATACACAGCATTGCATTACATGAAGATATATTACACCAATCTCCTCAACTCCTGAGGGGAACAACAACACACAAGTGACCCTTCTGTAGTGACGGGCATTACAGCTCCCGTACACTACGCTTTTTCTGACTGGTTACCATGGCAGCCAGGATGCTAAAGTCCTGGTTACCATGGTAAAATGTAGCAGGGAGCAGCATACTTACATTCCGTGCGGCTCCCGGGACGCTCCAGGATGACGTCAGGGCGCCCCAGTGCATAGATCACGTGATCGCATGGATCACGTGATTCATGCGCATGGGGCGCTCTGACGTCATTCTGGAGCGCCCGAGCCGCACGGAATGTGAGTATGCCGCTCCCCGCTCCTCGCTCCTACTATGGCAACCAGGACGCTAGTAGCGTCCTGGCTGCCATAGTAACCTGAAAGCAATTCGAAGACTGATCAGGATCCTGATCAGTCTTCTAATGCTTCAGGTGACTTGCGTTCTGACGGATCCGGCGGGATGGAAGTGCCTGCCGGATCCTCAGAACGCAAGTGTGAAAGGACCCTAAGAGAGAAAGAAAGCAAAAGAGAGAGAGCGAGACAGTGAAAGAGAGAAAATGTGAGTGAGATTGAGAGAGTGAGAAAGAGCAAGAGAGAGCAAAACAGAGAGCAGTACAGAGAGAGCGAGAGCATAAGATCAATAGAGAAAGAGCGAGAGAGCGATTCTCCTAAAGGAGTTGTCTTTGGCTCCTTAACTCACAGGTGTAACTATTGGGGGCAGAGCAGTCACATCCTGGCCCTGGTGTCTGAGGGGCCCCTCTGCCACACAGTATTATATATAGCACATGGTAGGTGGGGCCCCCTGTTATAGATTTTGCTTTGGGGCCCAGGCGCTTCAGCTGTGAGCACATCCTGTAATATATATGGTGAGGGAAGCCTTCTTCTCCAATGGGATGTCTAAGACGGTAAATCCTGAGGAGTAAGCTCTCCTTAAAGGCGCACCACCATGGGGCAGAGACATTCCTGATTAGTTCTGCCCCAATGAATGGACTTGTCCTGGGGCTCTCACCTCTCAGAGGTCTAGTGACAGGCTTCTCCTGAGCTTATAAGACATCCATGGGGGCAGCCATATTGCCTCCAGGCCCGAGGAGTAACCTAAAGCTCCTGAGCCCCAATGCAAAATCAGACACAGCCTGTGATAGGGAGAGATCTACAGCAGAAAGTGCACGTCCCCTAAGCTGTCAGCTTAAAATAAACCTAGCAGAGCGATTGGAGCAATGAATAGGCAGATCTCTGGATCCTTGTGAGGTGCAGGACTGGTTCTAGTTTTGTTAGGCCTCTTTCACATGACCGTGTGTCCCTCGTGGGCGTGCTCCAGACCGCAAATTTCATTCCGCAATGCACGGGCACCGACCATGGGCCAGCCGCATGCGGATCGTGGACCCATTCCCTTGAATGAGGTTTCTCGATCTGGCCATTCCGCGAAAAGTTAGAACAAGTTCTATCTTTTTGGGACCTCACGGAAGCACTCCGTAGTGCGGGCCGTAATACGGCCACGGTGGGACACACGGTCGTGTGAAACAGGCGTTAGAAAGAGATTCCTATGTACTATACTAACTATAGGATGTCTGATTCTCATTTTTGACAGTCTTCATGGTTTAACCCCTTCATGGATGAGGAGCGGCTTCTCTGGCATGTCTACGGTCAGCTGACCCGGAGACGTCTCAGATCCTACTGTTTAGCTTTGCTGATAGCTGGAGCTTTATATGGGCAGCCATATACATGAGTCTTGGCAGTGGCGGACAAGAAGCTAATTCCTTTTAACACCGGAGGAAGCTGCTGACGTCCCAGAGAAGAGAATTTCCAAAATGAAGATGATCTTGCAGACAAGGGATCTGCACTGTGGGCGACGTGTGAAAGGATGACCACGAACCTCCTTCAGATGGAAAAATTAATCTCAAACACATGGACAGATAATTGCCCCTAAATGCTCCAATTACAGGAGACATCATTTGGTCATTTTCGGTAACACGATACGGAAAATTAGGCGAAAAGTGAAAAAACCTAATTCATCCTGACATCCGTTTTGATCCAAAGATTTAGGAATTTTGTAAAATGAGGGGGTCTGGGTCACCCCGTTACAGGGCTTCAATGTCATATCCCACATGTGGGTCAATCAATTCTGGAATTTTTATGTCATTGACAATTTTTTTTTTTTTTAGCATTTAATCGACATATCACGAAAAGTTGTATAGTTTTCTAATATACCTAGTGCTTTAATTCTGCATCATATTCAAGATCTTTGCTTGCTGTCGACGAATGGAAATACTTACCGTAGATGCAGCAAATCCAAGCGTCTTTATGCTCTTAGCCGAGAAATGGCTATAATCCAGTCAGGACAATGCACTGTGAGCGAAGCACATCAGCAGCAGCTGCACAGATCCGGTTTGTGACAATGTATCAGTCGGACCTTAGCGTTGTCTAACCTGGTTACAATTGTATCCACTTCTCAGCTATGAATGTACTGTATTTTTGCCCCATAAGACACACTTTTTCACCCAGAAAAGGGGAGGAATTGCCAGTGCGTCTTATGGAGTGAAAACTAATGAGCGCTTCCATCAAGGAAGAGCTCATAAGTACCGGAGGACCGGGAAGCGGAGAATGCAGCGCTCCCCGGGCTCTCTACTCACCGCCTCCTGGTCTTCCTCTGCCATCGGCTGTGCTGTGACTGTGCACAGAGGGAGGCTGTGCGCGTCATGTCACAGCAGAGCACCAGGCAGGAAGATATGGAGCTAGATCCTGGGAGTAGAGTCGGCAATGCCCGGCGCAGGAGAGGTAAGTGGATTTTTTATTTATTTTTGCTCTGAGCAAGGGGGCCCTACTGAGGTCTGGGGATCATTCACATTTAGTGGTCTGATCTGAGGTCTAAATGGGGGGTTGGGGGGGGGGGGTTGGGTGTCGTTCACATTGGGGGTCTGATCTGAGGTCTAAATGGGGGGGTTCTTATTCAAATTGGGGCTCTGATCTGAGGTCTGGGGGGTATTTCACATTGAGGTCTGAGGTGAGGTCTGATTTGAGGTGTTATTGGGGTCTTATTAACATTGGGGGTCTGATCTGAGGTCTGATTGAAAGTTTTATTAACATTGGGGGTCTGATCTGGGGTCTAATGAAAAATATTTTGTTCTTATTCTCCTCCTCTTAGACCTGGGTGCGTCTTATATGGCGAACAATACGGTATATAAGTGTCTTCTCAGCAAACAGATATCTTGAAAATGGTGAGGAATGGAAACACAATTCCTATTAGAAGCTGCAGAACTTTTTATTATATAGTCATTAAAGGGGTGTTTCAGTAATAACAAGTTATTCCCTATCTACTGGGTTAGGGGTAACTGCTAGGTCGAGGGGGATCTGACTGCTGGCTTTCAATGAAATCTGAGGATCCTCACCGGGGGACACCAATGATGAAATCTGAGGATCCTCACTGGGGGATGCCAATGATGAAATCTGAGGATCCTCACCGGGGGACACCAATGATGAAATCTGAGGATCCTCACCGGGGGACACCAATGATGAAATCTGAGGATCCTCACCGGGGGACACCAATGATGAAATCTGAGGATCCTCACCGGGGGACACCAATGATGAAATCTGAGGATCCTCACCGGGGACACCAATGATGAAATCTGAGGATCCTCACCGGGGACACCAATGATGAAATCTGAGGATCCTCACCGGGGACACCAATGATGAAATCTGAGGATCCTCACCGGGGACACCAATGATGAAATCTGAGGATCCTCACCGGGGGACACCAATGATGAAATCTGAGGATCCTCACCGGGGGACACCAATGATGAAATCTGAGGATCCTCACCGGGGGACACCAATGATGAAATCTGAGGATCCTCACCGGGGGACACCAATGATGAAATCTGAGGATCCTCACCGGGGGACACCAATGAGGAAATCTGAGGATCCTCACCGGGGGACACCAATGAGGAAATCTGAGGATCCTCACCGGGGGACACCAATGATAAAATCTGAAGATCCTCACCGGGGGACACCAATGATGAAATCTGAGGATCCTCATCGGGGGACACCAATGATGAGATTGATGGCAATCTCTGGACAGAAGCAACCGGCAGCAGAATTTGAAAGAATTTTGAATAAATTAGAATTTATGCAAAATTTATTTTAAAGGTAGATGATTTTAGACTAAACTATCAACAAGCAGAATATAATGAATATAATTCTATAAACCTAAACAAGACTATAAGACATTGAACGCCACCAGCCCCTCGTTTCCCTCTCATAGGATTCGTGACCTTAAAGGGCCCGATTAAGACTTGAGGAGTAAATCTTATATCTGTCCCTCCCGATTATATCTGTTTAGTAAATCTATCCTGAGAGTGACTCCCTGTGAGCTGCAATGAACTGTTCCTTCAGGGATAAGCTCATTAAAGAATGTTAATAACCTAAAGAAAAGTCATGCGTAGTGATACAAAACACAAGAAGTACCCGGGAAAAACAAAAACCTGCAGAACCCAAATCACTCCATCTCTGTATCTCCTAAATCCCCACCGAAAGCCAAGGAAGCCATCAGGAGATAGCGACCACCGCTGATAACCGGCGTAGTCTGGAGGAGGAGGGATTCTAACAAATGACCTGCTATCTCCATCCCTGTGATCGTCCTTCAGGCGGAGCAGATAATATATCTGGACTGGGTACATGCTGGATGCTCAGCCCCAGCTTTATCTGAAACCTTTGTTGTTGGAGTGATGGGTAACAAGTTGCAGAGCCCAACAACATCCTGGCTCCTGGCCTAACATTCTACCGCCAGATATCTGACAGGGCCACTAAGCCCAGAATAGAATTTGATCCTTTTGTGAAAGGTCTCAGCGAAAACTCATAAGAAACCCCCCCCCCCTCCAAAAAAAGGGAATATTAGAAGTTGTATAAATACAAGTTGAAACAAGTGTCAATATTTTTAACTGTTTAGGTAAAAAAACTTCTCTAAATATTATTGAATATTAAATATATTGAACTAAATAAAATCCCATTTAAAGGGCATCTGTCAGCAGTTTTGTCCCTATGACACCGGCTGACCTCTTACACGTGCGCTCCGCAGCTGAAGACGTCTGTGTTGGTCCCATGTTCATATGTGTCCGCATTGCTAAGAAAAATTATGTTTTCATATATGCAAATGAGCCTCTAGGAGCAACGGGGGTGTCGCCATTACACCTAGAGGCTCTGCTCTCTCTGCAACTGCTGCGCCCTCTGCACTTTAGGCCTAATTCACACGTCCGCAAAATGGATCCGCATCCCATCCGCAATTTTGCGGAAGGGTTGCAGACCCATTCATTTCAAAGGGGCAGGAATGGATGTGGACAGCACACTATGTGATGTCCGCATCCGTGTTTCCGCATCCGCATTTCCGTTTCCGCCAAAAAATAGAACATGTCCTATTCTTGTCCGCAATTGTGGACAAGAAAAGGCATTCTCTATATAGTGCCAGCAATGTGTGGTCTGCAAAATGCGGAATGCACATTGCAGCCGTCCGTGTTTTGCGGATCCGTGTTTCCGCAAAACACACTAATGACGTGTGAATTAGGCCTTAAATGACAGGGCCAGGTGTGACGACGTTTCCTCTAATTGACCCTGTCAATAAAAAGCAATAATTAAATGACAATAAAATAAGATGAATCAAAAAAATGTCCTAAACAAATAAATTACCTTTACAAGGTTTTTACTCTGCAATGGAACTAAATGGTCTTGTCCTAAAGGACTCGGGATAAAGGTCGAGTCCACTGCCAACATTCAAAAAGTCAAAAAATAGGACATTTAAGCCCCGCCCCCTGGGACTCCCCAAACCTGCCTAGGAACACCACCAGACACCCGCTTTCGGATGGGTTTTGTATCAGCCCTGCCTCTTTTTGGCAGTGGGACTTGGTTTGCCCTGGCTCAGCCGGGAATGTTGGTCAAGGAAAAGGTGCTTATTTGCATCGGCTGGCACCCAGCACTCAGGACACATGCCCGGTAGCCCCCGCCAGCTATGACCTGGACTATGGCCCACCCTATAACATCTAAAAATGATGCACAAAAGCCAGAATTTGGTTACTCACTGCTAACAAATCCATCTAAATATTTTAACATTATACACTGTTTAAAGTGGTTGTCTCATCTCAGACAATGGGGGCATATCGACATGCCCCCATGGTCTGATAGGTGTGGGACCCACACCTATATCGAGAACGGAGCCTCAAAAGTGGTGGAGGGGGCACTACGCATAGAAGTGAATGGGAGCGGGGGCCGGTCATGCGCGGTGCTCTCCCATTCACTTCTATTGGGAAGAGCGCTTGGTGGTGGCCGGACCGGAGTCCCTCAGCCATCACCTTGCGGTCTCCATTTAGGAAGTAGCTCCTGGTCCAAAAATGATCAACCTTCCCATATACAACCGCTACCCCTAAACCGCACAAAATATAAGTTTTCAAATTGAAGTTCGTTTCAACTTTAATTTATAATGAAACCTAAAAACGGAAGCCTTGACAGTTACATTTACAGTGAATCTGCTCCACGTGAACGCACTCCCAGATCTGTGTTATTAATCTTAAAGGGGATGTCGACTAGTAGGAAAAAGGCTATTCGTTTTCCAAGCAGTAGCGCCACCATAGGCAGTGAATGGTATTGCAACTCATTCCCATTCAAATAAATTGGCACAGCTGCAATACCAAATACAATCTATGCACAAGTGTGGCGCTGTTTCAGAAAGTATCCTTTAAAGTCTGACTTTACGGCGGACAGATATAGACAATGACGGCGAGGACGTGGAGCAATCACCAACTGTAATGGAGAATTAATACGGGGTGGTGAGCAGCCAAGTGAATATTTCAGTTAATAAGTTGGATCTCTCCTCTTATTCTTCGAGCAAAGCCAGCAGGAATTCCCGGGGACTGATCTTCCAAGGCATTAAATTTCCATGAAAAGTTTTCCTTCCAAGACCACAAGTAATAATCTGTCTGAAGAGGCCGGGAAGGATTATGAGATTTATGCTCCGTACAGGCGGCTCCAGGTAGTTCGCGAAGGAGCCGATGACAACGTCTTTGTCTTTAGAGGCCGAAGATGAAGACATGTTAAGTTGCGAAAGGCTTTCGTCATTATACCAACCGGTCCGTAACCAAATCTGAGTGTCAACAAGAAGGTCTGGAAATAATCCTCCAGAAAATAGAAAAAGTGGCAAAATTCTACTGTTAGAAAGAAAAAGGAAATAGTGTAATTCCGGGGAAAATTGTGAGGGTACAGGAAGTCAACTGAGGTTAAAGGGAGTGACCAGAGTACGTGAAACTTGGCTGCTTACTACTACAAACTGGGGCTGCAGCTCAGCTCCATTAGGGTGCATTCACACGACCGTAAGTGTTTTGCGGTCCGCAAATTGCGGATCCGCAAAACACGGATAGCGGCTGTGTGTATTCCACATTTTGCAGACCGGACATGGCTGGCGCTATATAGAGAATGATAGATAGACATGCTCTATATTTTTTGCGGGCCGCGGAACGGAACAACGGATGCGGACAACATCTTTTGCGGCGCCCCAGAAATGAATGGGTCCATTTACACAGTCGTGTGAATGCGCCCTTAACATGAGGCCGAGCTGCAATACCACACATAACCTGTCTACAGCCGTGGCGCTATTTCTGGAAGAAGACAGCCATGTTTTTCTAACCCGTGTAACCCAATAAACTGATCTAAAACAACCCCGCTCCCAATATTATTTTTATGGCAATACATGGTGTTTTTTGGCATCTAGGGAGGAGATGCTGCACAGCTGGTCCAGTATAGTGCCATCAGATATAGTATCATCAGAGTTTCTATACACATCTCCATCCAATGGTGTGGGTTGTCTGGTGGGACCAAAAATGGGCAGATGTCTGAAGGACCCTTTCTTACAATATCAACCCAGCTACTTCTAAACCACTGTTTACCTATCTATATCTATTCTTAGGGTACATTCGCATCTCCATGCCTGATCTGGCACAAATGCCGGCTGTCGGCCAGACAAAAAACCGTGCATGCAACAGTTTTTGTCCGGCTGAAACTTGCCATTTATGCCGGAAAGCAGATGGATTACTATTGGACCTCATTATAGTCAATGGGGGTCCGGCAAAGTGTAGAATCCGGAAATGCTGGATCCAGCGAAATCCAGCAGACTGCTCTGCTCTGGAACAGCCTCCACTGATGCATACGTGAACGTACCCTTAGGGACTATGCTGCTTTCTCCTGCCCATAAAAGTTGGGTGAACTGGGCAATTTTGGTCAACTATTGGACTGTTCATGATGGCCAGCCTTTCTGCCAAGCTAGAAAATTTTGGCCATGGTGGGCTGAACCTACAGTGGCCGATTTCTCACTACTCTGCCCACTTTTTTTCTACACTGGCCCCCTGATGGGGCCAGTTTTGTCTGTCGTCTTGTATGGCCAGTTTTAGAAAACGTAACCCCTTTTGAGAGCTGAAGCTTTACATGGTCCTACAGGCCTGGTCCTGAATGAGGATACCATGTGGCCCCTTTTAATAAATGTATATAATACTGGTGTCTTAGACCTTTGGGCACGGGTGCACCAAGTGCGTCTGCCACATTGAAAGCGCTCATTGCCCATGGCCCTTTCGCTGTCCCCCCTCTTGCCCATTCGCCTCACCTGGACTCATTGGTGGTGCACCCCTGCCTTTGAATGCCTGTTCCCCCCCATATAGCTATGCCCCTGCCATCGATAAAATACTGGGAAATGATGTGAGCCAATCCATAACATGCACCATATTTGTCTATTTTTGTAATTTTTTTAAAAAAACCTCTGCACTGCCTTTTAAAAAAGCGAAGGGTCAGACAAATGTGTTACATGTACAGAAGACGTGCAATTTTTGGTACAAATATCAGTGTACATGTATGTTAACCATCTGTGCGTGGAAGCGTCGACACGACTGCCTTTCAGGTATAATTGAAATTTAAAGGGGTGACATCACCATCTCTTACATTATGACCCTCGAAACGTACGTTGACTTCACTACTCACCAAGCACGGGGATGTTATTTTCCAGATATTCATGTCACTTGGGTAATATATAGTCGTATACAATGTAGGCAGGTGTGCTAATTGGCAAGTGTCGGGGCCCACAGAGCATTCCTTTTCCATTGTGTGATCTTTTTTGGCAATTTAAAATGTTTCTTTTTATATTATTTTTTATTTGTTTTAATAAATCTGCTTCGTTCTTTATGGCTTATTACACTGGCAGGATGTACGCAGCCCCGGCACTGTCGCTCTTGTTTTATTATTATTTTTTACAAGTATTTTGGTGCAGAGAGCTTCAAAACTAAAGTATGTTTTCCTTGGCCGATACGTCACTTTTTAATGCAGTTTCGACTGACATTTTAAGATTTTTTTTTATAGCACTGCTCTCTGCATTTAACGTCCGTGGAGGTCAAAAAGGAAATAGCTGTTCTAGAAAAATATAGATCTGTGGCATGGAAGACAGGAGTCAGCTGTGAATGGCTGCATTGTGGCCGTTCTACATGTTGGGTCTTCAGGGATGCGGGTAAAAGTCAGGTTTTATTCCTAGGTCCTTGCTTTACAGACAGAGGGAGGAAGAGTATCACTTTATAGTAGAAATTAATCCAATTTTTTATATTTTATCATAATAAAAAAAAAATATTGTATTTCCCCCACAGATATATTACTATAAAGGTGTTAGCTCCTCATGGGTGTGGTCAATTTATTTACCAGCAGACTAACCACACCCAGTTTAGAAAAACTCTGCCCCTTCTTAACTGATCTAGATAGATCAAGAATCTAGATAGATAGATAGATAGATAGATTGGAGATAGATAGATAGATAGATAGATAGATATGAGATAGATAGATAGATATGAGATAGATAGATATGAGATAGATAGATAGATAGATAGATAGATAGATAGATAGATAGGAGATAGATAGATATGAGATAGATAGATAGATATGAGATAGATAGATAGATATGAGATAGATAGATAGATAGATAGATATGAGATAGATAGATAGATAGATATGAGATAGATAGATAGATAGATAGATAGATAGATAGATAGATATGAGATAGATAGATAGATAGATAGATAGATAGATAATTGATACATAGGAAATAGATAGATACATAGATAGATAGAGATGAAATAGATAGATAGGATATAGATAGATTTTTAACACTAAACAAGTGACAAAATCTTACTTACTAGTTATTTCCGTGATATAATTCATTACAATATGGAGGTGTATTATTTTTGCACATTTATTTCCATTTTACACCTTGAGTATTTTTTAGCATTTATGCAGGGAGTAGAAGTATCTCTCTGTAGTGGGCAGAAAACAAATTCCGCAAGAGCTTACAAGTAGGAGCTCTTCAAAGGTGAGGGATTTAGAAGGATACGAACTCGTACTCCTCACAGGTCAAATTAAAAAAATCAAAGCCGGGAACCTGGATGCTTGACATAGCTGAGACAAGCGAACAAATTCATCCAGCGCTCCTGAGGTGACGCCCCCGGGGGGGCGAGAGCATCAGACGATATCAATCACAAGTCAGGAGGGGAAGTATAGATAATAGAGGGGCAGATGTCCACCAATCACCCGCAATCATAATGTATAATAGGTTACACAACATGCAAAATATTCTAAACGCGGGACTAAGGCTGCTGTCACACCAGCGTCTTTTCTGGATCCGTCATGGATCAGCAAAAACGCTTCCGTTACTGATAATACAACCGTCTACATCTGTTTTGAACGGATCCGGTTGTATTATCTTTAACATACTCAAGATGGATCCGTTATGAACTCCATTGAAAGTCAGTGGAGGACAGATCCGTTTTCTATTGCATCAGATTGGGTCAGAGAAAACGGATCCGTCGCCATTGACTTGCATTGAGTGCCAGGACAGATCCATATCCCATGACGGAAAGAAAACCGCAGCTTGCTGGGGTTTTCTCCCCGGTTTGAGAACGCAACCAAACGGAACGGAATTCATTTTGGAGCACTCTGTTCTGTTCGGTTATGTTTTGTCCCCACTGACAATGAATAGGGACAAAACGTAAGCGTTTTTCTCCAGTATTGCGATCCTATGACAGATCTCAATACCGGAAAATGTAAACGCAAGTGTTAAAGTAGCCGAAGACTGAAGAGGATATCACTGAGGAGCACGAGGAGAGTGGTAACCAGAGGGCGGCATGGTGGAGTGAAAATGATGAGTCAAGGTGCCATAAAGAGTAACCTACCCCACTCCTCACTTGAATGGGGGTGGGGGCAGGAAAGGGGCACTTGAATGAGGCATTAGAGGAGAGAGGGCATGAAGAAAAGTCATTGATTACACCATCTTTACCAACTACTCGGGGCAGTTTGCAGAACAGGGACTCAAGTATAACACCGTATACAGTGAGCTCCCCCTAGTGGTGAATGAAGGTAACCAGGATTCTCTCATTTACCTCTATGTCTGTAGGGATTTGGAGTTCTGCATCAGAAAAACAAAGCTCCGACCTCTATAAAGATATGTTAGGAGATTACTCCGCACAGAATGTTCTATCTAAACCTGGTGTTAATATTTGGAGATCGCATTGTTACCTAAGAGGATATTCAGAATTTTCTCTCCCGGACTGAGCGTCTCCTGTTCGTTTAGAGGATCTGAGGGTTGTTTGCATTCGCAGACAATCCTCACCTAGACTTCTACTTACTCTGAAGTCAGATACGACCAATGCACAGAGGGGGGGTGACGCTTCATGCTGCATTATAATCTGTCATTCTGAAGGTCGGGGGGCCTGTAAACCCCTGCGGGGGTATAACAGATGACACAGGAAAGGGAACGTCATTCATCTACAAAGTACAGATACAAATGTTTTGAATTGCTTTGATTTTTGCTGAGTTTTGTGGTCAGTGAAGCGTGACGGGAATACCTAGCCCTAAGGTGGAAATATATGGGGTGTCTTTTATAGCAGGAAACAGAAGTAAAAAAAATAATTATCACTAATAATAATTCATAAGAGATGAATCAAGAGAGACTGTTATACTATATTGGAATATTATAATGTAAAATGATACTGTAATACTGCACTACTATAGCATACCGCACTCCGATACTATTAGATTGTACTACACTAGTACTAGTCTACTATGCTCTTACATTACACTGTAATGCTGCACTAATACCGCAGCAATACTATACTACTGTACCATTATTCTATACCGTTACATTTTACTGTACTCATTTTATACTATTGCACTATTAGTACTGTTTAAATGCACTTTTATATTCTACTGAAGTACTGCACTATTACCATATATTGTACTACTATTCCATTATGCTAAACTGCACTATTATATTGTCATAATTATATACTATTATACTATATTTGTACTTTTATATTATATCATAATACCACTATACCATTATGCTATACTTTACTAAATTACCATATTATACTATCGTAATTATATACTATTATCCTATATTAGTACTAATGGACTGCACTATTACTCTATTCTACACTACACTATACTAGTAGTATGATACTATGATATACTATAGTATTATATTTTACTAGGATACCTTAATTCTTTGCTATTGTACTACATTAGTTCTATTTTACGCCACTATTGCACAACACTATAAGGCCCCATTCACACGTCCGCAATGTTCGTCCGCACCCGTTCATTTTGAATGGGGACGTGATGGATGCGGAGAGCACACATTGTGCTCTCCGCATCCGCATTTGCGGAGCGCGCCGCCGATCTTCCGGACGCCGGCTCCGCAAAAAAGTAGAGCATGTCCTATTCTTGCCCGCCATTGCGGACAAGTATAGGCATCTCTATAGGGCCGGTGGCAAGGTGTTTTGCGGATCCGCAAACTTGCGGATCTGCAAAACACTACGGACGCGTGAATAAGGCCTAAGGGCTCATGACCGTGGCCGCATACGGCGGGTCCGCAATACACGGGGCACCGGCCGTGTGCAGCCGCGTCACCAATCACGGACCCATTCACTGTGGTGCGGTGCGGAAGCACGGATCGGAAGCACTACGGAGCGCTACTGTGGTGTTTCTGGCCGAGCCTCGGCACCGCAAAAAAGTAGTGCATGCACTTCTTTTTTACGGTGCTGACCGTCAGATGCGGATTGCGGACCCCATTCAAGTGAATTGGTTTACGATCCGCTGCGGATGCGCCACGGTCGGTGCCCGTGCATTGCGAACCGCAATTTGCGGTCTGCAGCACGGGCCCGGTCAGCACACGGTCGTGTGCATGAGCCCTAACACTGCACTAATACCATACTAATACTATACTACAACATTTACTATAATTCTATGCTATCTCATATCACCCTAGTATACAAATACTACCCAACTATACTATGACAGTATATTGTATTATGCTACACTGCTAATAGCTCCCCATTATTATACCATACTAAATGATACTGTATTATATGACAGTGTTACACAATACTAAATGCTACTGTATTATACACAATTATATGATTATGTACAAAATGATACTGTATTATATGACACAATTATATTATACCTATTTATTATATTATACTGTTTTGCTATACAAAATGCTAATGTATTACACACTGTTATATTATACTGTTATTTTATGTTATACAAAGTGACCCTGTTATATTATACTATACAAAACGATCATCCATTATACCACATATTACACTATACTCTTATACCACGTTACTTATATTACCCCATTCTTTTCCGCTCTGCCTCCATCTACTGTACATAGACAGCTGTGCTTTTAAAAACCTCTTCCTTTTCATCACTTCATAAAAAGTTTTTTTTACAGCTAAATGATTCAACCTGATTAGTTATCTCATCAGCAAAATAATGCAGATTGCACAGACGCATGACATCATGTGATGACATCACGACGAGGGGATGAAATTACCGCTATCATGATATGGACATTCCCCAGGGGCCCAGAACTTTGAATGATTTCCAATTTGTCAATGAACTGCTTTACATTTCCTGCACAAATCACAGCGATATTAGTCATTGGGAAGGGTTTAGATTCCCCCTCGGGGGAAAAGAAGAATGGAATCCGATTCCTCCGGCACTTTGTGGTAACGACGAAGAGGAAGACGGATTGTGTTATGTTTCATATCTTGTGCGGCCATTGGACTTGTTATTACCCTGAGTCTGGGAGAGGCTTCTGTAAAACATCAGCTCCTATGTCAGAGTGAGATAGTAGGGACTAGAAAACATCGCATTTAAAGGGGCTGTCCAGGATTAGAAAAGCAGGTCCCTCATCTGTCCGCAGCTTGTGTTTGGTATTGCAACCCAGCTTTTTGGTAGGGAATGGGGCTGAGCTGCAATACCACACACAACCTGTGAAGAGGTGTGGCGCTCTCCTTGGAAGAAAGCAGCCATTTTTTTTTTATAATTCTGCAACGAGAGAACGAGAGGCCCCTTTAAATTAGGACACTTGTATCTGCCTTAATATAGGTAGCATATGCAAGAACAGCCATTATTAAGAGGTCAAAATGAAGCATGCTCCAGGCGGCATTGGTGCAAATACTCATTCCAAACTTCCTATAATGTAGTGTCTACAGCTCCTATGCAGACCTATGTGTCTCCATGGTAACAAGCCACAAGATAACCCCTGTGTATCTGATTCTGCAGTCACAATTGCTTCCATCTGTCTCCCATATAAATGTGGCAGGTTACCATAAAGGGACAAATGGACAGCAAAATGACTGCAGGATCAGACTGCACACTGGTTGTAGTCTGTTACCATGGAGACCCACAGGTCTGCATAGAAGCTGCGGTCACAAAACTATGGGATATTTTTAAATAACATTATTTGCAAAGCTGTTTCTTTTTCTGCACCAGAGGCAATGGCAGAATATAATAACTGGCCGTGATGGCGGACATGGCCTTTAAGAAACCTTTTTCAAAATCAATGAAGCCGTCGGATTGGTTGCATTTGATAATGTAGCGGTTCACCAGTTATTGTGTCAGGACGGATCCGCTTTGCTCCACATTCCATGACGGAAAGAAAACCGCAGCTTGCTGTGTTTGCTCTACGTTATGAGAACGCAATCAAACGGAACAGAATGCATTGTGGAGCGCTCCGTTCTGTTCAGTTCCGTCCCCAGGGACAATGAATGGAGACAAAACGGAAGCGTTTTTCTCCACTATTGAGACCCTATGACGGATCTCAATACCGGAAAATGTAAACGCCAGTGTGAAAGTAGCCTAAAGTCTCAGTAACTATAGTTTATTTACAGTTTATCGGCGCTGACACCGCGCCAGCATCTCCGCGTCCAAAGTAAACCCATTAGTGGAGCTTGAAAGGAAGCAGTTAATGCTATCTGGCAGAAAATAACTGCAATAAGATTATGAGAACGATATCAGAGACGTGGAGACAGTCAGCGAGGAAAATTCCAGAAGAATGACTTACTTATTTCAGGAGAAGGAGATCAGGTTATTAGAGTCGAGACTGATAGAGGCAAAGTCAGGTAATGAAAAATAACTGTAATTAACATGTGACTAATGCGATAGATAGATAGATAGATAGATAGATAGATAGATAGATATGAGATAGATAGATACAGTAGATAGATAAATATAATATAGATAGATAGATATGAGATAGATAGATAGATATGAGATAGATAGATAGATAGATAGATAGATATGAGATAGATAGATAGATAGATATGAGATAGATAGATAGATAGATAGATAGATAGATAGATATGAGATAGATAGATAGATAGATAGATATGAGATAGATAGATAGATAGATATGAGATAGATAGATAGATAGATAGATATGAGATAGATAGATAGATATGAGATAGATAGATAGATAGATAGATAGATAGATAGATAGATATGAGATAGATAGATAGATAGATAGATAGATATGAGATAGATAGATAGATAGATAGATAGAGATAGATAGATATGAGATAGATAGATAGATAGATAGATATGAGATAGATAGATATGAGATAGATAGATAGATAGATAGATAGATAGATATGAGATAGATGAGATAGATAGATAGATAGATAGATATGAGATAGATAGATAGATATATATGAGATAGATAGATAGATATGAGATATAGATAGATAGATAGATAGATAGATAGATAGATAGATATGAGATAGATAGATAGATATGAGATAGATAATCCTTGGGGGGTCATTTGTTGGGACCAGCGTTTTAGATGTCGGTCTAAATAAAGCCCTGCACTGAGGGTGAATCGCAGGCGCCGGCCTGTACATCACTTCGGCGCATCCATCGCCGGTCTAAAAATGGCGTAGAAAGTGATTAATGAGATGGGCCTGGCGGCCTGGCCCCTTCCCCACCCGCACTGTGACATATCTGATAGTAAATGACCCCCTTGGTGTTTATGACTTGACATTCTTACTTCACCGGTGGTTTAGAGACTATTGGGGTAGAATACTGGGATTTCCAGATCATCAGCCACCAGACTAAAGGAATGAATGACTAGACAGACAGATATTAGATAGAAAGATACAGATGTAGCAAAGTGAACAGTCATGTTAACCAGATGTGATATCTCCCCAAGTGTGACTGCTACATCTGTATCGGAGATATGCCCGCCCTCTGCCTCCATGCATGAGACACCTACACGCCATGGTAATGGCTTGGCATTACCACGAAGGGTTAACGCCGGTTGCGCAGATGACTTCATGCTGGGTGGGTAGAATATTACACTCAATTAGTCCTGTGAAGCTATTTTGGGGCAGATTAGGGCCCCAGCCAGAATGGGGTTTAGCAGCATGTGCACGGTTTGGGTGGAGATCCCTCAGACATGTCTGCTCTGCCCCGAGAATTGATTACGTGAGATTTCGGAGCCCTCTGGGGGCGATTTACCTCTACGGAGAGACGCTGAGAAATCTGCATCATCCACATGTAACACGCCTCACTCCCAGACACCATTCATAGGGATCAACCATCACGAGGACTCCTTTTTAGAGGGCAGGTGTAGCAGGGCTGAGTTTGTCAATGTAGAAGATTAGAGTTTCTAATGCAGCAGGGTTGAATTTGTCAACGTAGCTGAGCTGAGTTGGTCATAGCAGTACTGAGTTTATCGGTGTAGCAAAGCGGAGTCTGTGAATTTATCAGGGTTGAGGTTGTCAATGTAACAGGGCTGAGTTTGTCATATGACAGGACTGTCTGTCAACTCCGTCCATTCTCCATCAGAATTCAGTTTGTCTATGTAGCAGTACTGAGTTTGTTTCTGCAACTGGACTGAGTTTGTTATTGTAGCAGTGCTGAGTTTGTCAATGTAGCAAAGCTAAGTTTGGTATTGTAGCAAATCTGAGCTTGTTAACCTAGCAGAACTGAGTTTGGTAACATAGCAGAGCTGATTTTGTTTACGTAGCAGAACTGAATGGGTAAATGTATAAGAGCAGAGTATGTCAGTAGGGCAGGCCTTGTCACAGTAGCAAAGATGAGTTTGTTAATATAGTAGTGCTGAGTTTCTTAATGTAGCAGTGCTGAGTTTCTCAACATGGCATAAATGACTTTGCCAGAGTAGCAGGGCTAAGTTTGTCAATGTAACAGGGCTGAGTTTCTCAATATAGCAGAGCTGACTCTATTAGAGTAGGAGAGTTGATATTGTTAATGTAGTAGGGCTGAGTTTGTCAGTCTAGTAGTGTTGATAACTGAATTATTTAATGTAGCAGGGTTTTGTTTCTCAATGTAGAAGAGCTGACTCTATTAGAGTAGGAGAGTTGAGTTTGTTAATGTAGCAGGGATGAGTTTGTCAGCCTAGAATTGAATTATTTAATGTAGCGGGGTTGCGTTTCTCAATGTAGCAGAGCTGACTCTATTAGAGTAGGAGAGTTGAGTTTGTTAATGTAGCAGGGCTGAGTTTGTCAGCTTAGTGGTGTTGAGTTTGTATTGTAGAAAGGCTGAGTTTATCCATGTTGCTGGGCATTTCTGGGACAAATGCCAATGTCAACCATGAAAAAAACCAAATCCTTATGCAAACGAGTCAAGGTCCCATGATGATTGTGCAGTCATGAAAAAATTCACACACATCTCACAAAGTCTTCGGCCTATGTCATGCAATGGTAAGGGCGCAGTAACGTGCCCCAGCGGGGGGCTGCCCGCTACTAATGCAGTACAGGGACCACAGACTGGCAGCAACAAAACCATCAGGTCATTTATTAACAGTGACGAGCCGGATTAATTAATGCACAAAGTTCACCGAGAGGTTAATACAGAGACGGCATTGAGGGCCCGAGTGTCAATCACAAGATGGATGGGACGGACAGGAATATTCTGCCCTGGTTTCCCAGGAGGGGACCTTACAGTAGATCTGATACAAAGGGGACATTCATCTGCTCGTTACTCATCAGCCACTAATAAAGTCCCAATAATGAGGAGGACACGAGAGGCTAAGGGGACATTAGATGAGTTCTGGGACATGACGGCGTCGTCTGATGGGTCCCCCAGTGCAAAATCTGTGTCAGGGCCCCTCACGTATTAAAAAAGTTCATAGAGGGGGCCCTGGGTTACAAGCAAAGCAGGGTCCCGATCTTTCCAGTTTCAGCCAACACAATAGCATCATATAGTGGTAAGATAATTATATAGGTATATATGTGTGTAGTCCATGTAGTGCTTTCATATAGTTCCAAAGAATATTGCCAGATGGTTCTCACATAATCCTGTTATATAGTTTCCACATAATGCTGCTATATAACGGACAGATATACTACTATATATTGTCCACATAATACTACCATATAGTTCCCATATTATACTGCCACACAGTTCTTACATAATACTAACAAATGGTTTACATATAATACTGCCATATATAATCCCCATAATACTACCATATATAGTACACATAATGCTGCCATATAGTTGACATATAAAAATGCAATATATATCATCCACATAATGCCGCCATACAGTTCATACCTGAATCAAATTCCGTGGCCAATTTGGATGAATTCGACCAAAATGACACTATTATGGGGGATCTGTGGATGACACACTGTTATGGGGGATCTGTGGATGACACTGTTATGGGGGATCTGTGGATGTCACTGTTATGGGGGATCTGTGGATGTCACTGTTATGGGGGATCTGTGGATGTCACTGTTATGGGGGATCTGTGGATGACACTGTTATGGGGGATCTGTGGATGACACTTTTATAGGGGATCTGTGGATGACACTGTTATGAGGGAATCTGTGTATGACACTATTATGGGGGATCTGTGGAGGACACTGTTATAGGGGATCTGTGGATGACACACTGTTATGGGGGATCTGTGGATGACACTGTTATGGGGGATCTGTGGATGACACTGTTATGGGGATCTGTGGATGACACTGTTATGGGGGATCTGTGGATGACACTGTTATGGGGGATCTGTGGATGACGCACTGTTATGGGGGATCTGTGGATGACACTGTTATGGGGGATCTGTGGATGATACACTGTTATGGGGGATCTGTGGATGATACACTGTTATGGGGGATCTGTGGATGATACACTGTTATGGGGGATCTGTGGATGATACACTGTTATGGGGGATCTGTGGATGATACACTGTTATGGGGGATCTGTGGATGATACACTGTTATGGGGGATCTGTGGATGACACACTTTATTAATGAAGCAGGCACGTGACGGAGCTACGGCCGGCCTGTTACCGTAGTTAGATATTTAGTACTAATGCAGAGGATTGCGCTACTTTAATAAAGAATAAGCATTACATAACTAGATTTTACTGCTGTGCGCGGGGCCCGGTGTATTAGAGTAGAGTGACTGCATCGGGCCCCGCTGCGAGTGTTGCCAGCCTCCAGCCCCTCCTTCCTCCTCGCCGATACATCGCAGGCCGCGCTGTGCAGCATAGCGGCCGGCGATGTATCAGTGGTAGCAGAGTGAAAATGGCAGCATTCGCTTTATATAACGCACTGCCACCCTCCCCCACACACTTTTGGGGGAGGGGAAAAGTGCGTCTTATAAAGCAAAAAATACAGTAGTTCCTATTTAACACTGCCATATAGTTCCCACATGATAGTGTCATGCAGTTCCCACATAATACTGCCATATAGTTTTTATAAAAGACTGTCAAGCAGCTTCCTTGTTATACTGTCATGTAGTTCTCATATAATACAGTCTCCACATAAAACTACAATTGATTTCACAGATAATTCCACCAAACATCATTACATAATACTGGGTGGGTTCGGTGTCCTTCTAGGGTTCTTGTCTTTGGGGGGCACCTAGAAAATTGGGGAGATGCCCGTTCAGCAGCGTACTAATACCAGCCAGTTCTCTTACGTGGCAGACATGGAGGAATGCAGAGCTGTATCACACATGATAGGCTTAGATACAAGTGGCAACTATGCAGAGCTATATAATGAAGACGGTAATATGGGAGAATAACAAAATTCCCTTGTCTTCGGAGCCCCCCTTCAGGATTAAGAGGCTGCCATACTGCCGACAGACAAACCAGAGTGTCGACAACTGCCAAGCGGCCGAGGTCATGGCTCCACCAGTAGAAGGCCGGGCTGACAGTCGCCCAGTTGGTTCGCGCTATCGATAACACAGCTGTTATTTGCCATTGTATCAGGTAGACCGTGGGAGATCGATCTTGTGCACTGCTGAGCCCCCCCCCCCCCCCCAGCTCATATTCTCATGTAATGTGCACGGAGCTGGTCCCTTCCAGGGACTGTGTACTGCCATTTAAAGGTACGGAGCACCACAATGACAGATGAGGATTATGTTGTCCCACTGGACATAGTCCCTGTCCCTGCAGTTGTCACTCTTTCCACATTGATAAAATCTAGATAGATTTGTCAATGACAAAACCATAGGGACAAAATACACATCAGAGGGCTGTCGGGGGTTAATGTGAGCCAGTGAAACAAAGTATCCAGCAGTGTATAAACAAAGAAGATTTACTGTTACAATGCATGAAATTGCGGATTTAAAGGGCAACTCCATTCTATGTATTTATTAAAAAAGACAATGTCAGAGCATGATGGGAGTAACTGTGTTGGCAGCTTGGGGACTCGGGCGATGAATCCATCATTAAATAATTAATTTTAATTTGTTATGTTGCGAACAAACATGTTTGAATCGCTGCCTAGAAACAGACACAGCAGACTACAGGTGACATCACCGGGGCACCTTTCTCTTGTGCTGTCACCTATCGGTTTGTAGAATTATTGCATTTAGAGGTAATAAATGGGAGTCCTCCATTTAGGACCCTCGTCCATTCACCAGAGCAGAGAAAAGCCACAAAGAGCATCCCTCACTCCGGAGGACCCGACGCGTCCATCCATTACACGGACAACCCATTCTTTTCAATGGGGACTGTGTAATACTTTATTTCTCCCGTGGTGGCGCTGCAGAAAAACTGAACACCTGCTGCTGGGTTCCTTCACAGCTGATCACAGGAGCTAGCAGCGGGACATCCTGTGATCTGCCTGGAGTTGGAGGACCCCTTTACTCTCTAGTGCTTTCTGAAAGTCTGGAATTTCTGGACGATGACGCCATTTCTGCTTCATATCTGGACAGAGAAGTTTCCCGCTCACCACTGGCAGGACTACTTCTAGGCCTCTTTAATCATCTGCTGATGAAAAAGTCACTTGGATTCCATCAGTATTATCTGCTGATCAAAGCCGTGAGGAAAGACAGACATGAGCCCCGGATCCAGCCCCCCAGACGCCATGCTGGGACAGAAGGACTGCTGATCTGAGAGTAGTCCAGAGGCCATGCTTAAAAATAACAGCGTCGCATGAGCAGACTGACAGCCGCGCCAAACTGAACCGTGCGACGTATGTGCACCACAGGTCGGCACATGTATGTAGCGTGTGTCGTATACTTATCAATAGTGTCCTACAATGAAACAATATCCAAATGGAGCAGGTTATCTATCTATCTATCTATCTGGCAGCACTACATCCAACTTGAACAAAAAAGGGTGCACGCCCGAAGGAACTAGACTATTGCCCAATACACAAAATAGCAAAAAGGCAGCACTGATTTTGGAGTCCTGCCTTTTAGCTACTTTTTTATCTATCTATCTATCTATCTATCTATCTATCTATCTATCTATCTCATATCAGTTCCATATCTATCTTTCTGTTTATCTATTATCTATATCATATCATATCTATCTATGTATCTATCGTCTATCTATCTATCTCATATCTATCTATCTATCTATCTATCTATCTCCTATTATCTATCTATCTATCTATCTATCTATCTATCTATCTATCTATCTCATATCAGTTCCATATCTATCTTTCTGTTTATCTATTATCTATATCATATCACATCTATCTATGTATCTATCGTCTATCTATCTATCTATCTAATATCAGTTCCATATCTATCTTTCTGTCTATCTATTATCTATATCATATCTTATCTATCTATCTATCTATCTCATATCTATCTATCTACATGTCTCTCTATCTGTCGCTCATATCTGTTTATAGTTTTGCTTTTTAACACTTGAAGCGCTGGAATTGCCCACTTGTGGCCTGTAAATGGCTTGTTAAATGCTGGTAAATGTTACCTCGTAAAAGTAGAACATCTACAATGTAACCGCTTGTAAATGACGTCGTGACTGGCAGCAATAACACCGTTTACTGGCGCTCTCTAAAGGGACTGATGTTTGATGCGGGACTTTCCCTCATTAGCGGCGTTTCATGTAATTAGTAATATCATTAAAGCGTCTTCGGTACTTTCTTCCAAGAAACGCAAAATGAAAAGTGAGACGTCTGTATTTAGGATAATTATTGGTCCTATACTTACAATTACAGAGCGCTCTACTGCGACAGGCCGGATCCTCGGGGCACGGTATTTTCTGGATCTCGGAGGACTTTCCCTCTTTAAGGGTTTGTGGTTGTTAAGACCCTGGAAGAACGCGCCCTCCTGTTTTCTTAATTTATTGGAGCTGCCATGTTTGGGTCTCTCCAATAAATAAAAGTTCTTAGAGATTCAGCGAGCACATGAAGATATATGTCTCCTATAGTAGATCTGCGGTCAGGAATGCTGGGAGTGCGCTACTATAAATCTACCGCATATTTTTCCTTTTAGAAAAATTGTTCTCATAAACCATAACCGACACAAGTTGGGATGAACATAGAGCTGCGTGTGTTCTCCTCCGGCCATTATACAGCACTGGATAGCCCCTGAGTTTAAGTAGTCGCCTAGCAACAGACCTGGGTGACTACCTGGTGATCTGCACGCTCTTGTGGAGCTCCAGGGTGGTCACCACTGTTACAGAAGGTGATATGGCGCCCTAGGGCGGTAATAATCGCACCCAACCTCCCATACACACTGTGCTTAGTTCCGGAGAGTTCCTACCACTCAAATGACACATTCATGGCTATTCCTATATACAGGGAGTGCCCACCTACAATGCTTCTGTATATATAGTGCTCCAACCAGAGAGGAGCCCCATATAATGTTCTCCAGTCACGCCGTAATCCTATATACTGAGCCTTGACCAGAAGGACCCCTAATCATTATAGCGTTGGGTCGTTTGGACAACCTGCAGATCCTCCTGAGCCGACCGTCAGTGTAAAGGATGGGAAATCATGCATTACATGGCACCCAATGAAAAAGTGGCAGCAGGTGCCTGTGGTGCTTCTAGAACTGAGATCTTGGCTGTGACTATTGGGGGGGGGGGGGGGCCTCCCCTCAATTCCCTTACTATGGCACATGAGAGTAATTTGAATGGGGTTGTCTAGGACACTTCATACCTAAGTGCTGCTGAGTTGCTTCCAAGTTTCCACATTCCTGTTCCAGGAAAAATTTCAAGTCAGAGATTAAACATTTATCCTCAATGTCATAAGCCCGAGACTGATCTGATAGTCTCCTCTGTCCTGTGAAGATCTAACTCTGAATGTAAAATTCTTCCTTAATTTCCACTGACGTTGCCTTTGTACCAGTGCAACAGATGGGGGGGGGGGTTAAAGAATATGGGTAATAGACTGTGGTTTACAGAGTGCAAGATACAGATGGCAGGTTACAGACTGATTACAGACTGCACGTTACATACTGCAGGTTACAGATGGCAGGTTACAGACTGCAAGCTATAGGTGGCAGGTTACAGACTACAAGCTTTAGGTGGCAGGTTACAGACTGCACGTTACATACTCCAGGTTACAGACTGCAAGTTACAGATGGCAGGTTAGACTACAAGCTTTAGGTGGCAGGGTACAGACTGCACGTTACATACTGCAGGTTACAGATGGCAGGTTACAGACTGCAAGCTATAGGTGGCAGGTTACAGACTGCAAGATACAGATGGCAGGTTACAGACTACAAGCTTTAGGTGGCAGGGTACAGACTGCACGTTACATACTGCAGGTTACAGATGGCAGGTTACAGACTGCAAGCTATAGGTGGCAGGTTACAGACTGCAAGATACAGATGGCAGGTTACAGACTACAAGCTTTAGGTGGCAGGTTACAGACTGCACGTTACATACTACAGGTTACAGATGGCAGGTTACAGACTGCAAGTTACAGGTGGCAGGTTACAGACTGCAAGTTACAGATGGCAGGTTACAGACTGCAAGTTACAGGTGGCAGGTTACAGACTGCAAGTTACAGATGGCAGGTTACATACTGCAGGTTACAGATGGCAGGTTACATACTGCAGGTTACAGATGGCAGGTTACAGACTGCAAGTTACAGGTGGCAGGTTACAGACTGCAAGTTACAGATGGCAGGTTACATACTGCAGGTTACAGATGGCAGGTTACAGACTGCAAGTTACAGGTGGCAGGTTACAGACTGCAGGTTACAGATGGCAGGTTACATACTGCAGGTTACAGGTGGCAGGTTACAGACTGCAAGTTACAGATGGCAGGTTACATACTGCAGGTTACAGATGGCAGGTTACAGACTGCAAGTTACAGGTGGCAGGTTACAGACTGCAAGTTACAGATGGCAGGTTACATACTGCAGGTTACAGGTGGCAGGTTACAGACTGCAAGTTACAGATGGCAGGTTACATACTGCAGGTTACAGATGGCAGGTTACAGACTGCAAGTTACAGGTGGCAGGTTACAGACTGCAAGTTACAGATGGCAGGTTACATACTGCAGGTTACAGATGGCAGGTTACAGACTGCAAGTTACAGGTGGCAGGTTACAGACTGCAAGTTACAGATGGCAGGTTACAGACTGCAAGTTACAGATGGCAGGTTACAGACTGCAAGTTACAGGTGGCAGGTTACAGACTGCAAGTTACAGATGGCAGGTTACAGATGGCAAGTTACAGATGGCAGGTTACAGACTGCAAGTTACAGATGGCAAGTTACAGATGGCAGGTTACATACTGCAGTTTACAGAAGGCAGGTTACAGACTGCAAGTTACAGGTGGCAGGTTACACACTGCAAGTTACAGATGGCAGGTTACAGACTGCAAGTTACAGATGGCAGGTTACAGACTGCAAGTTACAGATGGCAGGTTACAGACTGCAAGTTACAGATGGCAGGTTACAGACTGCAAGTTACAGACTGATTATAGACTACATGTTACAGACCACGGGCTCAGGCACACGACTGTATTTATTTTGCTGAACGGAACAGCCGGCCCCTGATAGAACAGTCCTATCCATATCCGTAATGCGGACAATAATAGGACATGTTCTATTTTTTTGTGGAAAGGAAATACGGACATAAGAAAACGGCATGCAAACGGAGTAACTTCCATTTTTTTTGCGGACCCATTGAAAAGAATGGTTTCGCATACTGTCCGCAAAAAAAAACAGAACGGACACGTTCAACGGCCTCAGCAGTGTGCAGCATAAGACTGAAGAGCCCAGTGATTGTGGATAGATGGGCTAATCACTGCTGCAGTCTAGTAGCGCTGGAACAGCAAAGTTCTTAGAATGTGAGCAGTGGGGCTTTTATGATTTAATGGCATTTACCCAAATCTTTGATGATCAGGACTCCGGAGGATCGGTCAGTTCAATAAATTCAATTTAATTTGGACTGTGGAAAATAGGAAAAATAAGAGTGTGACAAGGAAACAAGAAAGAAGGAACAAACAAACAAACGAGGAAGAAAGAAAGAAAGATAGCAAGGAAGTAAGGAGAGAAGGAAGGAAGGCATGAAGGAAGAGAAGGAAGGAAGAGAAGGAAGGAAGGAAAGGAAGAGAAGGAAGGAAGGAAGGCATGAAGGAAGAGAAGGAAGGAAGGAAGGAAAGGAAGAGAAGGAAGGAAGGAAGGCATGAAGGAAGCAAAGGAAGAGAAGGAAAATTGTGAGGAAGGAAGGAACAGAAGGAGGGAAGGATGGGAGTAAGGAAGGAAGAAAGAAAGTGGCAAGAGAGATAGTAGAGGAAAGGCATGAAAAGAATGACAGGTGAGGGGAGGGGAAAAACAGTGACGTGAAAGGAAGGTTGGAATATCCTCAGATTTTATTTCTACTTGCTATTTCACTTGCTTCATTCTCCTACAGAACCTTTTATAGCAGAAGGATTTCTCAATACTTTCACTGAGATTTTTAATAAGAATAAGTTTCACCTATTGACCTCAGCAGTGAAATATAACTTTACAATGATTTTGAGAATACATTCCAGGAAAATCATTCACTGATAAAGAACATGTGACGCCTATTGTTTCCCATTGGAAATTGCAGCCAATATTCTTAGCGAATCCCACATTTTATTACAGAGAATTCTACAGTATGATGTCTACTCATTCCTAACCTTTTATAATAACCAGATCAATATACATAATTAATCTATTTAAAGAGGAAGAAATGCACTCCTGCCCTCACTGCTCAGTAACACAGTTCTCCGAACTGCAAGAAAAAGTAGGAAGGGAACCAACTACTACTCCGAGCATGAGTCTGCCTCACAAAAGTGGCTTTCACTTTCAAAAAATATTCATTCATTGCCCTAATCAGTATTGTATTGTAATCAATACTGTGCCTTCACTACAAGAATAATACCGCCTCCTATGTACAAGAATATAACTACTATAATACTGCTCCTAGTACAAGAATATAACTACTATAATACTGCTCCTATGTACAAGAATATAACTACTATAATACTGCTCATATGTACAAGAATATAACTACTATAATACTGCTCCTATGTACAAGAATATAACTACTATAATACTGCTCCTATGTACAAGAATATAACTACTATAATACTGCTCCTATATACAAGAATATAACTACTATAATACTGCTCCTATGTACAAGAATATAACTACTATAATACTGCCTCCTATATACAAGAATATAACTACTATAATACTGCTCCTATGTACAAGAATATAACTACTATAATACTGCCTCCTATGTACAAGAATATAACTACTATAATACTGCTCCTATGTACAAGAATATACCTACTATAATACTGCTCCTATGTACAAGAATATAACTACTATAACACTGCTCCTATGTACAAGAATATAACTACTATAATACTGCCCCTATGTACAAGAATATAACTACTATAATACTGCTCCTATGTACAAGAATATAACTACTATAATACTGCTTCTATGTACAAGAATATAACTACTATAATACTGCTCCTATGTACAAGAATATAACTACTATAATACTGCTCCTATGTACAAGAATATAACTACTATAATACTGCTCCTATGTACAAGAATATAACTACTATAATACTGCTCCTATGTACAAGAATATAACTACTATAATACTGCTTCTATGTACAAGAATATAACTACTATAATACTGCTCCTATGTACAAGAATATAACTACTATAATACTGCTCCTATGTACAAGAATATAACTACTATATTATCTAAGCTGCACGTCTGCTTATCCCACAGAGATGGCTCAGCAAAGAACCCCCTACTGTCTCACATTGGCTAAATAAGATGGACCAGTTGTGTAGGCTAGAGGAGCTAGCTAGCTGGGAGTCTAGGTCACATGAACGCTACAGGACACTGTGGGCCCCTTGGAGATCATTTCGAGCGACAGCACTACTGTCTATATAGGACGTTACTTGTCATATAGTGTATCTTTCCACTTACACTTACCCTACACTCATTTTGACTGTTGGTGGTGCATGTAGAGACCGACATGTGTTTTGTTTTGTTTTGTTTTAATGGTGTATTATAGTTCTCCCCTTATTGCCTTATTGCCATGGCCCGTCAGTCTACCTGGTCAGGTATTATATATATGGACTATGATATTGGCAGTGAGCTGAGGTGCAGTATCCTGGACCTACTGGGACTTCTCGCTTCGCATCCTTATAGACTTTTTCTGGCCAAGATTGGTCTGATGCTGGATCTGTCCCCGCTATTTTGTCGCTGCGAAATGTACTACCTGAGACTGTACCTTGATTTGACATTGTATATATATTTGGGCCCATGGCTCCTTGCTTGTTCAATAAAAAGAACTTTGACAAAGAATATAACTACTATAATACTGCCTCCTATATACAAGAATATAACTGATATAATACTGCCTCCTATGTACAAGAATATAACTACTATAATACTGCCTCCTATGTACAAGAATATAACTACTATAATACTGCTCCTATGTACAAGAATATAACTACTATAATACTGCCTCCTATGTACAATAATATAACTACTATAATGCTGCTCCTATGTACAAGAATATATCTACTATAATACTGCCTCCTATGTACAAGAATATAACTACTATAATACTGCTCCTATGTACAAGAATATAACTACTATAATGCTGCTCCTATGTACAAGAATATAACTACTATAATACTGCTCCTATGTACAATAATATAACTACTATAATACTGCATCCTATGTACAAGAATATAACTACTATAATACTGCTCCTATGTACAAGAATATAACTACTATAATACTGCTCCTATGTACAAGAATATAACTACTATAATACTGCTCCTATGTACAAGAATAGAACTACCAAAATACTGCTCCTATGTACAAGAATATAACTACTATAATACTGCCTCCTATGTACAAGAATATAACTACTATAATGCTGCTCCTATGTACAAGAATATAACTACTATAATACTGCTCCTATGTACAATAATATAACTACTATAATACTGCCTCCTATGTACAAGAATATAACTACTATAATACTGCCTCCTATGTACAAGAATATAACTACTATAATACTGCTCCTATGTACAAGAATATAACTACTATAAAACAATACCGAAATTTCTCCTGATACACTCAGGCTCACATAACCCACATCACCTGGTACTACCCCTCACCCCTTCTCGTCTGTCTTGTCTCGTCTATTGTCAGTTCTTAGCACTAGGGTAGCTATGAAGTGTATAGCTCCGTTTTTCGAAAATGCTTATGCTTCTCCACTGTGTGCTATTGATGCCATGTTATGATCACTGCATTTGTGAAGTGTATGTAACACCTTGTATCAGACCTATGCATCGGGTATCTGGTGTCTGCGACTCCAGTTGCCATATTACCATGAAACTATTTGCTACCTATGTCACATGTCCATTGTTTTCACAAATAAAAAGACAATTTGAAAAGAATATAACTACTATAATACTGCCTCCTATGTACAAGAATATAACTACTATAATACTGCTCCTATGTACAAGAATATAACTACTATAATACTGCTGCTATGTACAACAATATAACTACTATAATACTGCCTCCTATGTACAAGAATATAACTACTATAATACTGCTCCTATGTACAAGAATATAACTACTATAATACTGCTCCTATGTACAAGAATATAACTACTATAATACTGCTCCTATGTACAAGAATATAACTACTATAATACTGCTCCTATGTACAAGAATATAACTACTATAATACGCCTCCTATGTACAATAATATAACTACTATAATACTGCTCCTATGTACAAGAATATAACTACTATAATACTGCTCCTATGTACAAGAATATAACTACTATAATACTGCTCCTATGTACAAGAATATAACTACTATAATACTGCTCCTATGTACAAGAATATAACTACTATAATACTGCCTCCTATGTACAATAATATAACTACTATAATACTGCTCCTATGTACAAGAATATAACTACTATAATACTGCTCCTATGTACAAGAATATAACTACTATAATACTGCTCCTATGTACAAGAATATAACTACTATAATACTGCTCCTATGTACAAGAATATAACTACTATAATACTGCTCCTATGTACAAGAATATAACTACTATAATACTGCCTCCTATGTACAATAATATACCTGCTATAAAATTATTACAATTTGTGGCTGAAATCTAAAATACATTTTTTTCCCACATAGAAACAGAAATAAACTCTTGCAAGGCTCTAACTGAGTAACACGGTCTTATTCCTTCATACATATGGGTCCGCTTCTTCCTCCTCTGTTATTTAGGAAAAAGTCCTGGACTCTGAGTAAATCTGACAGTTTCCTGAATTCCATTCCTTTAGGACTGACCTTCTCAGATATAAATTCCTAGATCCTTATCTTTGGGCTGAGATTCGGTGTAATTTTTTGTATTCTTGGACGGCAGAATTTGGGGTGACTTCTTGTTTGGCCAAAATGCTTATTGTTCAATCAGAATATTTATTTATCTTCCAACAATGAACAATTTTCGAGTCTGTACAAATGGCCGCCGCAAAGTCACTTCTTGTTTTACATCCTCTTGTGTTTTAGTTTATTATTATACTCTGGGCAAAGTCCTGTCCAAATAAACGTGACAGGCTATTTACTCGGGAGTTGGCTGAGGCCTCACTGCACCAAGAGCGGTGATGACAGAACCTCTTGGGTGTCTGTAGCTATGGGTTAGCGCATACAAGTATCAAAAACAAAGGCTGTCAAATCAAAAATGTGCTCATGCAGGAATATAATTCTAACATATTCTGTGCCCTGGGAAGAGGGGGTGGGGGGCGATGGGGTGGGGGATGTATAGAGTTGAACATTTTGGCATGTAACGTGTAACGTTCACACAGTCCAAACACATAACTAAAGAAAATACTTTAAGGGCATCAAAAATTCTACCAAAAATATGAATAACATATACGGCCTTAAGTTATTCTCTTTCCTCAACTTTATTTCTTTATTTAATTCTGCTAATCCCATATTTTTGCTACAACTTTATCTTCTTTATAATTTTTATAGGAAGAGGCTGCCATTACATCTCCAACAGAAGTAGTCACCTATTGTTTGCAGACTATTGTAAGGATAACTGGTTACACTCTGACACTTTGTTGCCCCTTCATCATTATGTTACGGGTGACAGCGTGTACAGGGAATGTAATGGCTGCCACTTTCTGGGGTCGCTAACATTTAAAAAAAAATATTAGACGTAAAACATTTCTAGTTCTTATCTTCACTAATGATTTTTATTTTAAGGTGGAAATGCTCTTTATGCACATGTAAATTTTTGTATTATTTTTTTTTAGGCTACTTTCACACTGGCGTTTTGGTTTCCGTTTGTGAGATCCATTCAGGGTTCTTAGAAGCGATCCAAAACGGATCAGTTTTGCCCTTGATGCATTCTGAATGGATGAGGATCCGCTCAGAATGCATCAGTTCAGTCTCCATTCCGCTTTGGTGGCGGACACCAAACGCAGCGTTTTAGTTTCCGTCTGACGAAGCTGAGCCAAACGGATCCGTCCTGGCACACGATATAAGCCAACAGGGACAGATCCGTTTTCACTGACACAACAGAAAATGGCTCGGTCCCCCATTGACTTTAAATGGTGTTCAAGACGTATCCGTTTTGGCTGTGTTAAAGATAATACAAATGGAATCCGTTCTGAACTGATGCATGGGGTTGTTTTATCTGAACAGATGCGTTTGTGCAAATCCGTGACGGATCCGCACCAAACGCGAGTGTGAAAGTAGCCTAAACTGTTATATATATAGATTTTTTTTAAATTGTAAAGGATATGAAAATTCTTCAATCCATTTAAATTAATATTCTTGGCCATAGGGGGCAGAATTATAGTCAGGTCTCTAGATTATTATATGTGCATATGTCCCTCCCATATAATATGAGATGCCACAGGCCGGCCTAAAACAGGCACCCAGATTGTTTGAACATAACTTATGGCAGGCACTGTATGGCGCTATTATTAGGGAATGGTACGCACTGTTACAGGGGTATTCTTCCATCTTATAAAGTGATGGCATATTGCTAGGATAAACCATTACCGCTGGGATCCCTACCAATCATGAACATGAAGGAGCAGCAGTGCTGGTGGTGCTCTGCGTCCTCTTCACTATTTCACCCTGCACAATAGCGCCCAACCACCCAAAAAGCAGGGAACGGTACCATGTCGCTATTCTGCTGGTTGTCCAGGAAGCTGCAGTGCAGGTAAAACATAGAAGAGGACGTAGTGCTAAACCAGCGCTGCTGCCCCTTCATTCTCAGTGGGGGGTACTCTAGAGGTCATAACCCAACTAATCATAAAATGATGGCATTTCCTAGAGACCACTTCGCCTTTGATGGACAAAAGTCAAAACCAAGTATGACAACCAGTTTTATGATTCAGATTTCTGTTTAAAGCAGTTGTCAGTCCCCTTCTCCTCCTCCTCCTCTCACTGGCATGACGGGGCAGGGGGCGCCAATGAGCCCAGCAGAAAGCTCATCACATGGAGAGTATGCGCAACCTGTGCTCCATTCTGAGGAATCACAAGAATCAGAAGAATGAGAACGTTTTGGACTTTTTGAAACTCAAAAACAGTTCTACACAGTGTGACAACCTTCCATTCAGTTGTCCTCAGGGTTGACCTTTTTCCTTCAGAATCCCGGATGTTAATTATTTTATTCGGGGCTCATGAGAGGTTGGTAAGAAAAATACGATATGTAATAGCCATAGCCAGAAGAAAGAATTTGGTTCAGGTCAGAGAGACGGGAACGCCAGCCTTAAATAATTAGGGGGATTAGTTTTGTATAACACACAAGGCAGATTACTAATGATGTTATGATACAAGATCGTGGGCACCGGCGTACACGGGATGGAACACTTAACCCTCCGCTGGTCTTCAACCCAAGTTATTTAAGGACACGTTAAGGAACAGATTAATAAATGTGAGTAAATCCACATTTCTGGCCTTCAAGCCAAAAATCCACCAAAAGCCTGTTACTCGGATAGACATTTGATGTGAAACCTGAACTCTCCACCGCTTAAATCTTTAAGTCCTCCAAACAAACATCTTGGAGGAAACCTCTGGAAAGCGACAGACCCTCAAGATCACGAGCGTGAATTTTATACTTAGGAAGGAAAACCATTAATTCCTAAGAGAGGAAACAAAAAAAACATTACAACGTATTGTTGAAAGCCTTCAGACCGCCAATAGCAAAATAGTATCTGGCGTATATGGACCCTATGGGTCAGTGCAGCCCACACAAGGTCAGGTCTAGGCTGCCCAGGTTCCAGAATGTCAAATAATCCCACGCTAAGTAGGAAGATATGCCTTCAGGACTCCAGTAAAGCTAACTGGAAACCCATTTGAGAAATGCAATGGCAGCCCTACTGGTTGTCACTTAACTTTCCCCTAAACCAACCCCATAATGGCGTTATCCAATTTTCTGAACTATACTTTGTTAGAAAAGTGGCAAGAAAATAAGGCAATCATAAGTTTCCGTTGCCAAAACCCCCATCGATCAATTGTAATATGCAGAAGAATAGAACAGCAACTGCTTAGTGTCCCTGCAGCTCCCCCACTGGAGAAATGAGGCATTGCATGGTGCACGTAGAATTCAATGAGTTTTTCACATACTCTATGAATATGCCGGGTCTTCCAGAAAGAGAGGTGCTCTCTGTAAGCGCTCGTCCTTCTAGATAATTGAAGGAGGGTCCAAACAAGGAGCCACTAACTGTTAATGTTCTAGAAACCAGATGACCCCTTTGAGAAATTGTTATATACTATAGACAGTAAATAGGAATTCCACTGTAGTCAGTCATTTATCATGTCTGTTAGACCATGGATAGGGTATCCAGAGAGAGACACTCTAGAGGCAGCAGGGGGCAACCAAAACTGGACTCAAGAATCCTCTGACCATATTTTTCTCTCTGGGATCAGTCACTGAAGCAGCCTTTTTAGAAGACAGCAGAGACGCACAATAATACCCTGGAGATTCATAGTTTCAGGTTCCAAGAACAACCAAACCGGCTGCCCTGATGCTTTTACATGTCCAGGGAGCCTGGTGCCAAATCTGTAGGGGCTCAGATATTATTACATACCCTAATAATGAACAGTGGATGTCTGCCCTCAAACAGTTATTTTGAGGCTAATGGAACTCACAATTCTGGGCTTATTAATTTAATAAATACATTTTTTCGGATGCAAAACTCCATATCTCCTGCATAGACATGAAATGGCACAATCCTGTCTGCCTGCAGCCACCACTAGGGGGGGATGAGGAGCTTACTGTAGACTTGCTTTGCATTGAATCCAATCATAAATCTGTCTTCAGTAAGCTTTTAAGCTCCTTCTAGTGGATGGTAAGTCTAACCCCATAAATAAAGTATTTCTTAGAAATGATTAGAAACAGAAGCTCAGATCCTTAAAGAAAAATGGTGCTGAAAGATAGCGATTCACTATAAGCGGGTCATAGACGTGGAATATTTGTAGGCTGGTCCTGCAGATTTCAACTGAATCTAGCAACAGGATAATGTCAGGTTGTAATCTTTCCGATCCTTAATTGTCCACATTGTAAGCAATGAAAAGGTAGTCCTACAAATCAAACAACTGCTGGTGGACTGCTCATTTGCCAAACAGTCGTCCGTTCCAACCCCCCTTTCCCCATTCGCATGCACATTTGGCTTGGTTGAGCATACATGCGTTCAGAATACGGAAAGGAGAGAAAGTCGCCACCAGACATCTCCAGCGGCTGCTTAAATCTTGAAAACAAAAAAGATCAGGCATATTGAAATTGAACAGCCCTATCCCAGACGTTGGGGGAGAGTCAGGGGGCTTACATACACATCTAAAGGTTGGCCAATCCTGCCAAATATAGGTGGGATAGACTGAGATACATCCGTGTTATGGCTGTGTATGGTGATTTTACTAAAATAAGCTGGATCAGCCAATGATCTGCAGATAAACATCTCGGTCTGCGGCCAGCACTAGCTGCAGGACCCTCGAATCCGTATTAGAACTGTTTTTGTTTTATTGAGTCTTTCCAGATAAAACATTGTTTTCATATCTTGTAAGATTTATCCAAAAGTCATAAAGTCTGCAGCATTTTCACATCTCAGTCAAAAAATATTGTTACTTCAGATATAAAAATACAGATAATAGGGTTTGATCTGGCAGCTCGGTGAGAAGGAAGACAGGCGCGATGCCATCACACACGCCTGAAAGCGGCAAGACCATAATGTGAAGGGGAAGCTTTGCTCGGGGGAGCCTTTTACCTCACACAGAATGTCATTTTGTTACTTACACTGGTCATACACATTGATACTGACCGAAGCTCCGATTTTGGCAGAACCGGTCGACCATCTATTGTGTATGGGGAGGGGAAGTGGGGGGTGTCCAGACTTTATCCCAAGAGAATGACACCTTGCCGGATAAGGCCTCTTGCACATGAACGCTGTGTGCCTGCATACTGCGGGTCCGCAATACACGCATGTGCACTCTGCATCACGGATGTGGACCCATTCACTTGAATGGGTCCGCAATCACAGGGATGTGGAATGGAAGCACGGATTTGAACCCCACGAAAGCACTATGGAGTGCTTTCGTGGTGTTTCTGTCCGTGCCTCTGCCTGCTGTGCGGACAGATCATAGACCCATTCAAATTGAATAGGTCTCGATCCATCCTGGCCGCCGCACAGACGTTGCCCGTGCATTGGGGACGGCAGATTGCGGTTCTCAATGCACGGAACGGACCCACAATGGCCGTATGCAAGAGGCCTAAGGCTGTTGGATTTCAACATGATACTGATCCTATTGTGTTCAGGGGAAATAAGCCATCGCCAGTGGAGTTTAGCAACAATTTACTCCCATCCCGCCATTCAGAACACATGCATGCCCAGCTGAGAGGGGTGGAGAAAGAAAAGCATTGGCAGCTATTTATAGAATATAGCCAGCTATAGAATATACAGTAAGTTTGTGACACCAAATACTATCGTGTGATACAAAATGAAATTGCACTAAAAATGGATACAATGTTGTGACACAATTGCGCTTCTTTGTAGAAGGATACAATTTGGTGACACATTATGCTCGTTTATTTGACTATTTGATGTCACAGAGTAATATTTTGTGACATGTAATTTAACTTTCTTTGTCATTTTGTAACAGTTGCTTTTAATTTTCATCAATTTATGTATTTTGTGTTTACAAAATATGTTTTTACTCCAGAATATACTGTTTACAAACAACATCTGGACTCTCGCCCCTGTAGCTGCTGTACTGCAGGCAGAGCCATCTGCAGTACAAGCCGCTTATCGATAAAGGTTAGGGGAGCCCAGAAGGGTTTGGTCCGAGACTATGACAAAGGCATTTTTCGCAGATTTATTTTTTCTAGTAAATGGCTCCTAAAACTATAGGTATAATAAACACCTTTTCTTGAAAGAAAGCGTTAAGACACAACAAGGCATTACTATTCCAAGTAATTATAGCTTCTAAGGCTTTGTTGAGCCTTGGACTTAAGACCCCCTAATGTCATTAATTTACAGCACTTTAAAGCCAGGTCAACCACTCTGACCCCGGGGCTTTACTTTCAGACACTTCCCTTTGAAGGTGTTTTCCATTCTGCTCCTGTTGACTGTTTACATGTAACTCAGCTGAAGGTGGGCGATCCGCTGATATCTCTGCTGGTTATATCTTTACCCTATTTTATATCGTTAAAGGGGTTTTCCCATCAGCTCTATTAGAGCATATGGACATTAGAGGTGGGAGGCCCCTGTTTGAGACCACTATGAGTGAAGAGCCACTGGCATTCATATGCATGGCCTCCATTTAAAGGCATGTTCAGATGGTGGGTTTTTGTGTTGGAAAAATCCACTGCAGAAGATGACGCTTATAATTCCACTGCAGATTTGCAGCTTGACATGCCGCAGATTCGCATGTAGATTTAGCCCCATTCAATGGGATCAATCTGTGTGTGGCCAACGGCCGCAAATTCCAAATGGGATCCGTGACACGTCAGTTCTTTTTTTCTGTAGGGAGGATTTCAAATCTGCATCGGAAAATAGAAAAACCTTATACTACCGCACAGATTTCCCATTAAAAGCAATGGGGTGTAGATTGTGGGTGTATTTAATGCAAAATATGCGTCACAATCTTCGTTAATATTCCATTGTGTGAACATGCCCTTGGAAGCTATTAAAGGGGTTGTATGGGAGTAGGAAAACATGGCTGCTTTTCCCCCCAAGAAATACCGCCATTCCTACCTCAGGTTGTGTGTGGTATTGCAGGTTAGCTCAGTTCACTTTAATAAACCTAGGTTGCAATACCAGGTACAGGCCATGTATAGGTGCGGCGGTCTGGAAGAAAGCAGCCATGTTTTTGTAATCCTGGACAACCACTTTACGGGGATAGATCACACTAACTACTGGAGGGGCATCTGTTATCATAGAAGGAACACGCAGTGAATGCTGATTTACCCAAAATTAAGCACTGGCAATTGAAATCAGTGGGCGCGAAATGAGAGAAATGAGTTCTGCTTGCCCTTCTGCAGGTAGACATTATAGCTCTGCTACCTTGCGGTCATGGTTTTGAATGTTTACGTGTTTCCTACCTTACTACAAACATAGAAAAGGATTCTTCATGGTAAGAGCAGTGAGACTATGGACTCTCTGCCTGAGGAGGTGGTGATGGTGAGTACAATAAAGGAATTCAGGAGGGGACTGGATGTATTTCTGGAGCGTAATAATATTACAGGCTACAGCTACTAGAGAGGGGTCGCTGATCCAGGGAGTTATTCTGATGCCTGATTGGAGTCGGGAAGGAATTTTTTTCCCCTTAAGTGGGGAAAATTGGCTTCTGCCTCACAGGGGTTTTTTGCCTTCCTCTGGATCAACTTGTAGGAAACAGGCCGAACTGGATGGACAAATGTCTTTTTTCGGTCTTATATACTATGTTACTATGTTACTACAAGAACCTTTTTTTTTTTTAAACTCGTTTTATTAAAGGAAAACAGTACAAGTATGGTAGATACAAGACATCATAGTTGCCCACGCAGGGGTCCCTTATGTACAAGAACCTTTTTTAACATTTTTGTGATTCTTTTATTTGATTTTTGTGCAAAAAGAAGCAAAATTAAAAAAAATGTAATACAGGCATGAAGTACGGAAACAACCTCTGGCCAGGCTGGATGCTTCTTTCATGTCTTACTAACACTTAGCTCAGCAGTGGAGGACGGTCTGGTGATAGATCAGATCCCGCTGTCTCATCACAAAGAACCTGTATTGAGAGCTACAAGTTGATTCCTAAGACAAACTGCTGTTTTCCCCCCATTACAGTGGACCGGGGTCATTTGTCAGGGTCTTTGGGGAATGATACAGATGTTAAAGTCTTCTCTGCCGAAGGGCGCAGCACGATGTATCGCACTGTATATCCATCCCGCTCTCGGGGGCTCAATGAAGTTCTAATCTTTGAAGTAATATTTAAAGTAAAGTGGGTTCTGCTACTCAGACTCACTTCTCAGCTCTAGGGGGTCCGGACGGTGGTCTCTTCCGCTCACATGGTGGCTGGCAGCTTCTGCTATATACATTTTCATACAGGGAGTGGAGGCCAATGGTATCAGACCATACAGATAATTATGTGGCTGATAAATCACAGATAGGCAATATATATACCTATTATTCCCTACCCTGATCTATATGGCCATCGCAGTTCAGGAGGAGAAGGACGAATGGGTGCATCACATTCAGATTCCTGCATTAGGCAGCACAGAAAGCGGTGGAGCCTTCACTACCCTACACCACCAGGGATACTGATGTTAACCACTTCTCTAGACCATCAGGATGGTGGCATTAATCCCTTTACTACCGTAGATCACCAAGAATCCTTCATTTAAAGACTTTTCTGGAACTTAATTATTGATGACCTGTCCTCAGTATTGATCATCAATATCTGATCAGTGGGGGTCTGACTCCCAACACCCCTGACACATCACTCATTCAATCTCCATGGCCTCTTTCTTGGCTCGTGACATCACATCCATTGGTCACATGTGTAGCTCAGTCCCATTCAAGTGATTGAGATGCCATACCAAACCCAGCCAGTATACAATGTGTGGCAATGGGCTTATACTGGGAAGAAGCCATAGTGCTTTTCCATGCACCGGGGCCCTTTCTACCAGTTGATTGTTGGAGGTGCTGGGTGTCAGACCCCCGCAGATCAAATATTGATGAACTATCCTCAATATATAAATCCCGAAAAACACATTTTACCCTTTCAGTAGGCCACCACGGATGATGGTACTAAACTCTTCACTACCTTACACCACCATGCACTGTGGCCCATTCAACCAGTTGATCGATGGGGGTGTCGGGTGTCAGACTCTCGCCAATCAGATATTGATGACCTATCCTCAATATATAAATCACAAAACGCCAATTTTACTCTTTCACTAGGCCACCAGGGATGGTGGTGTTAAGCTCTTTGCTACCCTAGACCACCAGGGGAAAAGAAATTCACTAAAGTAGACCTCCAGGGATACTGACCTAGCTCTCTTCACTATCCTAGACCACCAAAGTTATTACCATTATGTCATTGATCCACATGGGCTACCTAGGATAAAAGTATGCATGTGCATGTAGTAGTGTACCACCCTAGACTACCAGGGACATTATTAACCCCTAAGAAATCTCATACCATACCTCTTTATGCAGGGGGAGGGTGTCAATACTTTAATCTTGGTAGGAAGCCCAGAACTTTTTTGAATAGGATTGTATGTGACATCTAGAGGGCTGCCTAATCCACGGTTAGGGCCCACAATGTGACTGAAATGGATAAATATGTATGGCCCCCTACCTCTATGGCAGGTACGCTACTGAAAACTAGGTGGTCAAGTATTTTTGGATGGTGCTGCCAACTCTACTTTGCTCACGGCTTACACCACACCATATCTGTACCAGTCTCCGTATTAAACATGCATCCTTAAAATACATTAGACAGACGCGGATAGGACTGACATGTGTTTATATACAGGGATCTGCACCCAAATACAATACTGTCCTTTAATGTCCCATACACAAACAATAAGGAGCTGGACATCATTACTCAAGTAATACTCAGGTTAAAAAAAGGGACCAGGGTTCCCATCCATCAGACTTTGTTGTCCCCCTGAATTGGTCGGCCATAAATCATGACGTAGTGTTTAGTAAACCCCAGTCACATGACAGAGTGCAGGATTTAGGATCCCCGACAAAGACAGCCTATGTTTAACAGTCATTAGTCTTAATGATCCCGTTAATGATCCTAAATGGCGGCTGCGCCTGCTTTCAAGCTCTGGTAAATGTTACATGACAGGAAATGGTCTAACCGTATTAAACCACCATGAGCAGCGCAGTCTGGAGTCATTTGAGGAAGAATTGAAGCGGTTGTCACTAGGGGCAATCCCCACTGGAGAGGAGCGGAGTATGGAGGGGGCGTGATCACTTTTATTATGCTAAGGACTTACATAGAGCACAACTCCCAACATGGCAATGATCCAAATCTATTATACTGTATACATAGAACACTATAACCAATAAGATGACCATAATACAATTGTATTACACTCTATACTTAGAGCACTATAACTCCCAACATGACCATCACACAATTCTATTATACTATATAGATAAAACATTATAACCCCTAACATGACCTGACCGCTGGACATGACCGTAATACAATCCTATTATACGCTATAAATATAATACTACAACTCCCAACATGACCCAACCACTGGACAGGACTATAACACAATTCTATTATGCTCTATAAGAGCACTATAACCCCCAACATGACTTGAGCACTAGATATGACCATGATACAATTCTATCATACTCTATACAAAGAACACTATAACCCCCAACATGACCTAACCATTGGACATGACCATAGTACAATTCTATTATACCTGTATACATAGAACACTACAACTCCCAATATCACCCAACCACTGGAAATGACCAAAATATAATCCTATTATATTCTATACATAGAATACAACAACTCCCAATATCACCCAACCACTAGAAATGACCATAATACAATCCTATTGTACTCCATACATAGAATACTACAGCTCCTAAGATGACCCAACCATTGGACATAACCATAGTACAATTCTATAATACTCCATACATAGAATACTACAGCTCCTAAGATGACCCAACCATTGGACATAACCATAGTACAATTCTATAATACTCTATACATAGAACACTACAACTCCCAACATGACCCAACCATTGGACATAACCATAGTACAATTCTATAATACTCTATACATAGAACACTACAACTCCCAACATGACCCAACCATTGGACATAACCATAGTACAATTCTATAATACTCTATACATAGAACACTACAACTCCCAACATGACCCAACCACTGGACATAACCATAGTACAATTCTATAATACTCTATACATAGAACACTACAACTCCCAACATGACCCAACCACTGGACATAACCATAGTACAATTCTATAATACTCTATACATAGAACACTACAACTCCCAACATGACCCAACCACTGGACATAACCATAGTACAATTCTATAATACTCTATACATAGAACACTACAACTCCCAACATGACCCAACCATTGGACATAACCATAGTACAATTCTATAATACTCTATACATAGAACACTACAACTCCCAACATGACCCAACCATTGGACATAACCATAGTACAATTCTATAATACTCTATACATAGAACACTACAACTCCCAACATGACCCAACCACTGGACATAACCATAGTACAATTCTATAATACTCTATACATAGAACACTACAACCCCCTACATGACCCAACCATTGGACATAACCATAGTACAATTCTATAATACTCTATACATAGAACACTACAACCCCCTACATGACCTGACCACTGGACATGGCCATAATACAGCTCTATTATACATTCTACATTTAAAAAAACTACTCCCCCCATCATGACCTGACACAGTCATTCAGATTTAGTAACAGGTCTAATGACTCTATTGAGATGTCATCTGCCTTGCTCTGTTGGGTTCATATCCGGACTGTCAGAAGCTCTCGGACTTTCTTCCATTGGTTTGCGCCCGCAGAAGGCACTTTCCCAAATTGTAATATTTCAGCAGGTCCAGTCCATGCATTATCGCTGGGCGGTGACCGGCGCTGGCCATGGTTTATTTGTAGATTGGCTAGGAGAAATCTGTCACAGCACAAAGATGGAGGAATTCAAAGACTCTGAGATCCTGGACTCATGGATCCACGATTGCTGAATAAACATAGGTAAGAAGACACAGATCAGATGTCACAGGAAAGTTTCCCTTTCATACACAGTTCCAGCAAGGTCACGGCCACATGTGTTCAGGAGATCACAGGGCACTCTCATGCAGAGAGGGCTGCCATTAGTCAAATTCTTGGTCCTTACCCTTTAGACCCTGAGCATTAAGGTTGGTGAGATGTCCCCTCTAGACACTGAACATGAAGGTTGGTGAGATGCCTCCTGCAACCAGATATGGGACAAACCCAATGCAAAGTCAACATCAAGGCTCAGTCCATCTGCCCTATGATCATCCTTAAAACCAATTGGACTTCTAATGCATGCAAGTACTACTGAAGAAGGTCCAGGTTTAACAAAGGAGAACATACGACCGAGTAGTGGTCTTCAACCTGTGGTTCTCCATATGTTGTAAAACTACAACTCTCAGCATGCTCTGACAGCCGGCAGCTGTCAGCAGTATGTGGTGTTCAAAGGCAGCCATTCAGATGAATGGCCGTCCGTGTGATATCTGTGAGAATTCATAGAGGCGAGTTCAGAGCAGGGCCCCCACCCCTATGGTATCCAAATAGAACATTCATAGAGCCCCTTTAAGATCTAACAAACCCACACAAATTCCAATATATTCGGTAACCTAAAGCTCCAAAATAAATTTCATTAGAATCCGGTGAGATCATGGGATTCCAGATCATTTTGGCTTTTTCCATTGTGTACATAGTGGAAATGTAAAGTCATAACATTAAGTCAAAATACATAATATCCAAAGTAAATACATCAAATACATTGTATCAAATGATTTAGTCTCAGATACAAAGTTCATTTTCCTGAAGAAAATCAGCAAAATTCCCTCCGCCCCCCCCCCCAAAAAAAAAATGCAATAATTTATATACTAAATATAATCATAATAGGGAAGAAAATAAAATGTAATTTGTGTTATTAGCTGGATCCAACATTTTTGCTGCGGTCATGTGTATGGGCTAAACAGCCACCACATCCTGGTGGTCTGCACGCTACACAAATTGGGTTGTAATTTAATAAAAAGTCTGGATGGGTCGGGCATTCCTGGGTCGTCCCAGAGCCCTTTGTGGCTCCACGGATCTCAGTTGGTCAGCGACTTGAGGCTTAGCCAATATCTACTGGTATCGGCGGCTGCAGAATGGTAATTTTAGAAGAATATTGTACTGCCTGATATTTATGACGGTCGTCCTTATTATGGCAGATTTGGCTCAAGACATCCACAAAGGAAGAAAAAGAAAGGGACGCTGCACCTAAAAAAGGGACGCTGCACCTAATATCAGTCACACACTGGAGGAGCAATCATGACGGAGCCAGCCGGCTGATTTCAATGGCCCAGTGTAATACTTTATTTCTCCTGGGGTGGCGCTGCAGGGAACCTGAACACTTGCTGTCAGATCATCTTGAAAATGACAGCTAATTACTGGGGATCCCAAGGTGGGACAAACTGAGATTAATTTATTTTTGGGGTACGCTTCTAACAAAAGGGGACTGCAGATTGCAAACAGCCCCTTTAATATATTTCTAGATGAAACGTCTCAGATTAACAGTGGATCTAAAGTCAGAAAAAATGAAATCCAAAATGTTTTTTTTTAATTATTTTTTATGACCTTTTCTTTGCTAATTTGTCTTCACTGTACAATGTGGGGTAAAAAAAATGATTGCTCACTGGAAACTGTCAGCAAGCAGATGCTGACTGATGCACGGTTTAATTCAATAGCACATGAACATGCAAATGGACTGACCTGAGAATATCTAGTAACTATATTGAGTATTTACGTGTTAATACGTAGTGGCTGCAGGGGGCTATTAAGGGGTTAATGTGAGCAAATGAACCCATTCACATGAGGAAACCATTACGGTATATTTACAGAGGGAGGTAATAGGGCAATGACCAAACTGCTGCCAATCCACATGTACTTACATGCACGGTTGTACCGCAGATGCAGTTTAGCTCTCCGTCGCACCATCACCGCCCTGTGTGAACAGACCCTGGGGTCCCGTGGCTGTATATATTGAGTGCCTATGTAGGAATCTGATGTCAAAGGAAAGAAATTGATGCCTTCCTTCATACTAAATACAGTGGATATAAAAAGTCTACACACCCCTGTTAAAATGAATGAATCAGAGGCGCTGTAAATGATGGCGGGTGTATGCTGACTCCTATTTCTGGATGTGGTTGCTTCATTCTGAACACAGCTACATTATTTTAGTTTTGTTTTGTTTTCTTCCCTCTACCTAAAAGATTTCAGTTTGTTTTTCAATTGAGTGGTACAGTTTATAGGTCACATTAAGGCCCCTTTCACACGGGCGTGAGGTGGACGCATTGCACCTGCACTGAATCCTGACCCATTCATTTCTATGGGGCTGTGCACATGAGCGGTGATTTTTCAGCATCACTTCTGCGTTGCGTGAAAATCGCAGCATGCTCTATATTCTGCGTTTTTCACGCAACGCAGGCCCCATAGAAGTGAATGGGGCTGCGGGAAAATCGCAAGCATCCGCAAGCAAGTGCGGATGCAGTGCGATTTTCCCGCATGGTTGCTAAGAGATGGGACCCGATCTTTATTATTTTCCCTTATAACATGGTTATAAGGGAAAATAATAGCATTCTCAATACAGAATGCTTTGTAAAATGTGGATGGACGGGTTAAAAATAAAAAAATTAACTCACCTTATCCACTTGATCGCGTAGTTGCAATCTCTTCTGTCTTTTTCAAGCATTAGCTGCCGGCTAAAGGACCTGTGGTGACGTCACATCACATGGTCCAATCACATGATCCATCACCATGGTGATGGACCATGTGATTGGACCATCTGATGAGCTCGGTGACATCATCACAGGTCCTTTAATGCTTGAAGAAGACAGAAGAGATCGGAACTACGCGATCAAGTGGATAAGGTGAGTTAATGTTTTTATTTGTAACCTCTTAATCCACATTTTACTAAGCATTCTGTATTGAGAATGTTATTATTTTCCCTTATAACCATGTTATAAGGGAAAATAATAAAATCTACAGAATACTCAACCGAAACCCAAACTTCAGTGATGAAGTCTGGGTTCGGGTCTGGGTACCAAACATGCCGATTTTTGCCAAAACGCATTAAAACACTTTGCACTCGCGCGGAAAAATCGTGCATTTTCCCGCAACGCACCCGCCTCCTATCCGGGCGTCAAACGTGACGCCCGTGTGAAAGAGGCCTAAGGGGGAAAAAGTTCTGAAATGATTTATCTTTGTCTCATTTTTTTACAGCACAGAAACCTGACATTTAAACAGGGGTGTGTAGACTTTTTCTATCCACTGTACATGATTACTGAGCGAACGAAACCAAACTACATTGCATATGAGGATAAAGGATCTGTCAACAGCAGCTTGTTGTTGGTCTCCTGGAAATAGTTTTGTTCACACTTTGTAGTTTATCAGATGGCAGATTAATAATACAGTTATTACGCTTTCCCTTTAACCCCCTATGGCTATGGTTAGGGGTCGGTGACGGCTCTGAACACAGGACTCAATGACAGATGATGATTCTTCCCTTCTGGAGGAGCAGGTGACGGAGGAGCCGTAGATAAAGGGAATGTCCTTCTAGACTCCAGACACATACAGTGAGCGGCAGGGGGTCCGGTAACCGATCCCAGCGTTCCTCAGTGCCTCATCTTCCTGGACACGGGGTCCTACCCTATGTAATGTTATGCAGAGGTATTACCCCTCCACAGGAGGAATGGATCCTGGTATAACAATTATCCGCTCATCATGATACATAATACCTGATAAAGAGCCGAGGGGTTTACACTAGGAAGAATGAATTTAAAGGGACAGTATGCCAAAGTGACGAAAAGTTGTATCATTCACTAAACAGCTGCATCAATCACTACAGGACGGCACATATGTGATATAACCATGGACTCCAGCTCATACTCTGAGGTCAAAGATTCATTATGTCCGTCCCCATAGGCTAATATGGGCCCATACCGTACCTCCATATATCCACTCCGTCACATGCCATGTTATGAGGCACTTTCCCCTACAAGCACAGCTCCTGTGGGAGAACTCGAATGAGTTTCGTCCACTGGATCACGGACTAAAGGAATTTTTCTAATACATGTAATAATTGCAATCAGCCGTGACAAGATGAAGGCGGCTCCCCCTTGACCCGAAGCTATATGGACCCCAGATCAGGTTTTCCTCCTTCCTTTCCCTACCCTATCAATGGAACAAACCGTGCAAGGAATGCAACATGGAGAGGGAAGTGGCATAAGGCCTCTTGCACAGGAAGGTTTTTTTTCCGTTTCCGTTCCGTTTTTTTTCCCTTTCATATACAGACCATATACGGAACCATTTATTTCAATGGATCCGCAAACAAAAAAAACGGAAGGTACTCCGTATGCCTTCCGTTTCCATATTTCCGTTCCGTTCAAAGATAGAACATGTCCTATTATTGTCCGCATAACGGACAAGGATAGTACTGTTCTATCAGAGCCAGCTGGTCCGTTCCGCAAAAAACAGAATGCACACTGACGTCATCCGTATTTTTTGCGGATCCGTTTTTTGCAGACCTCAAAATACTGAAAAAGCCATACGGTCATGTGCAAGTGGCCTAAGGATCACGCCACCTGAGTGGCAGGACTGGTCTTACAAAAAAACTTCCACTTTTCCATTTCAAGTTTTCATAATTTCAGGCTGAATATAGCCATATAGTGAAAAGGGGGAAAATACTATATAGGGTCCGCATAAAACCACCACAGAGTGCTCAAATAATATGCCGTATCTGAATACTCCCATAGAGATCTCACATAATACTGCCATATAGATCATATTATACTGCCATATCGTTCACACTTAATACTGCCATATAGTTTACATATAACACAACTATACAGTTTACATATAATACTGCCATATAGCTCTCACATAATACGGCCATATGCTGTGCCTCACACATAATACTGCTACATATTTCATACATAATATTATCATACAGTTCGCACATAATACTGCCATGTACTTCACAGATAATACTGACATACAGTTCACATATAATAGTGTCATATGGTTCACACACAATACTGCCATAAACTTCACACATAAGGCCTCTTTCAGACGGGCGTTGCGGGTGCACTCCGTCAAACAGTGCGGGTGCGTTGCGGGAATTGCCGCGATTTTTCCCTGCGAGTGCAAAGCGCTGTCATGCGTTTTGCACGCGGGAGAAAATCGGCACTTTGTAGCTCCAGACTCGAACCTGCACTTCTTCACAGAAGTGCATGTTCGAGTCAGAAATAATCTCGCTGGTATTATTTCACATTATAACATAGTTATAATGTAAAATAATACCCTTGGCCATCTCCCTAATGTTGAACCCGGTGCAGAATGGGTTAAAAATAATAAACTAATCATAACTTACCTGGTCCATTTGATCGCGAAGCCCGGCCTCCTCTCCGTTAGCTTGAAAGATGTAAAGGACCTGTAATGATGTACACAGCATCACATGGCTCAATCACCTGCTCCATCACTATGGTGATGGAGCATGTGATTGGTCCATGTGACCACGTCACATCATCCAAGGTCCTTAAGCACTATCCACAGCCTGAGGATAGTGATTAAGGACCTTGGATGATGTCACATGGTCACATGGACCAATCACATGCTCCATCACCATAGTAATGGAGCAGGTGATTGGACCATGTGATGTACGTCATCACAGGTCCTTTAGATCATCGATGCTGCAGGGAAAGAGAGGACAGATCGCGACTATGCGATCAAGTGGCTAAGGTAAGTTAACTTTTATTATTTTTAACCCTTCCTCATCATTTAACAATGCATTCTTTATTAAGAATGCTATTATTTCCCTTATAACCATGTTATAAGGGGAAATAATAGAGATTGGGTCCCGTTGCTAGCAACAATGCGGGAAAATCGCAACGCATCCGCACTTGGTTGCGGATGCTTGCGATTTTCCGCATCCCCATTCACTTCTATGGGGCCTGCGTTGCGTGAAAAACGCAGAATATAGAACATGCTGCGATTTTCACGCAACGCAGAAGTGATGCGTGAAAATCACCTCTCATGTGCATAGCCCCATAGAAATGAATGGGTCCGGATTCAGTGCGGGTGCAATGCGTCCTCCTCACGCATTGCACCCGCGCGGAAAACTCGCCCGTGTGAAAGGGGCCTAAGGGTACTTTCACACTAGCGTTATTCTTTTCCGGCATTGAGTTCCATCCTAGGGGCTCAATACTGGGAAAAAACGGATCCGTTTAAACCTAATGGATTCTGAATGGAGAGCAATCCGATCAGGGTGCATCAGTTCAGTCCCTCTTATGTTTTTTGGCCGGAGAAAACACCGCAGCATGCTGCGGTATTTTCTCTGTCTAAAATTCCGAAACACTTGCCGGCATTAAAATGACCACATTGACGGATCCGGTCTGCACGTACGCAGACCTTTAAAAATGTAAAAAATATAAATACCGGATCAGTTTTTCCAGATGACAACCGGAGAGACGGATCCGTTATTACAATGCATTTGTGAGACTGTTCCGCACCCAGATCAGTCTACAAATGATGTCCGTTTGCATACAGATTGCCGGATGCCTGACTGAATCCAGCAACGCAAGTGTGAAAGTACCCTGATACATAATTGATAATTAATCAGTTGGGTGGTATGAATTTGTATATGGGGGTTTTATCTTTGATGCCCCCAATAAATAGTGGCCCAGGGCTGTTGCCCAGCTTCCCAAAACATGTCCTAGCATTGTGATTTTCTATAGTCCCCTCAATCCATAAACTCTTGCTCAATAAATCTAGAAGGTTGGGGGACATTGGGCCAAAGAATCCTCTTCCTGGCCTGGAGAAAAAAAGTTCAACGCTACTACAACCTCCAACAGAAGCGGAAAATCGCAGCTTCACAGGCGGTTTTATTCCACATTATTGGAGAACTTCACAGCCTAAGAAAACAACCTTGAATACAAGGTCCTCAGGGGGTCCATGATTTGCAAGCAACATTTCTAAAATTTCAAAGGACTCCCACAAAAGCTGAAGTAACCCAAATTTGGCCTTGACAAACAACGATAAATTACATCCTACAGTAACAGCAACACCACGAAGAGATGTCAGCCATACCAAAGAGATGTCCATAGCGTCGCAGTGTGCGCTGACAGGCTCCATATGCTCTGTTTAAACAAGAGTTTAATGCTAAGGAGAAAGATCTGAGGCCTGACATAACAAATAGATCACACCTCCGTTATCCGGCCCGGAAAATACTGGGAAAATAACGCAAAAAAAGAGGTTAACTCCTTCAGAACGACAAGGTGACGTTTACAGTTAAAGGATATTCTCTGATGGAGCTCAGACATATAACATGACATCGGCTTCACATACTGTAGCAGTGAAAGGGTTGGGTCAAAATTAAGAAATTGAGAAGACTACAAAATACTGCTCCTATGTACAAGAATATAACTACTATAATACTGCCCCTATGTACAAGAATACAACTACTATAATACTGCTCCTATGTACAAGAATATAACTACTATAATACTGCTCCTATGTACAAGAATATAACTACTATAATACTGTCTCCTATGTACAAGAATATAACTACTATAATACTGCTCCTATGTACAAGAATATAACTACTATAATACTGCTCCTATGTACAAGAATATAACTACTATAATACTGTCCCCTATGTACAAGAAAATAACTACTATAATACTGTCTCCTATGTACAAGAATATAACTACTATAATACTGCCTCCTATGTACAAGAATATAACTACTATAATACTGCTCCTATGTACAAGAATATAACTACTATAATACTGTCTCCTATGTACAAGAATATAACTAACATAATACTGCCCCTATGTACAAGAATATAACTACTATAATACTGCCTATGTACAAGAATATAACTACTATAATACCGCTCCTATACACAAGAATATAACTACTATAATACTGCTCCTATGTACAAGAACATAACTACTATAATACTGCTCCTATGTACAAGAATATAACTACTATAATTCTGCTCCTATGTACAAGAACATAACTACTATAATACTGCTCCTATGTACAAGAACATAACTACTATAATACTGCCTCCTATGTACAAGAATATAACTACTATAATACTGCCTCCTATGTACAAGAATATAACTACTATAATACTGCTCCTATGTACAGGAATATAACTACTATAATACTGCTCCTATATACAAGAATATAACTACTATAATACTGCTCCTATATACAGGAATATAACTACTATAATACTGCTCCTATCTACAAGAATATAACTACTATAATACTGCTCCTATGTACAAGAATATAACTACTATAATACTGCTCCTATCTACAAGAATATAACTACTATAATACTGCTCCTATGTACAAGAATATAACTACTATAATACTGCTCCTATGTACAGGACTATAACTACTATAATACTGCTCCTATGTACAGGACGGTATTATGTGTGTCATATAGTGGCTCATGATACGTGAATAATCTGAGCTGCAGTGACATTTACAGCATTTCTTTTAGGTACAGTCTCTGACTTCAGTCACGTCTTTAAGTAAGAGATAAATGGGCAGTGGACCCCGTGTGTTTGTTGGGGCCCATCCTCTGACCGGTCGGCTCCGGACGTTTTGTCATGTTTCATATTGATTGTAAATTACACAGAAGAGAATCAAGTCCGTGTGCAGAACAGCAGGCCCCAGCTCCTGCTGCTGTCGCAGGGACTGGCGGCCCCTCTGCAGCCCATGGGAAGTTATGAGAGGGGAGGATCCAGTGTCAGCCGCGCCAATTTATGAAAGCCAGATGTGTGAACAGCGGGCTAAGGTGACTCCACAGGAGTATTCTCCATATACCGGCTGGGGACGCACCGACTATGCGAGTCCATGTTTCTGACCCCAAAAATATGACTTTTCCCATTTTCCGGATAACGCTTCTCTCTAGAAGCCAAGATAGCATTTCCCTGCGCAAGAGCGCGCCGGATGCGACATCTGTACAACACATTGCACAAACATGGCCGCCAGCTGAGCCTCTCGATATCTCAGGACGACTTCCGTGAATTAATCAGAGGAAATAGTCATCACATACAATACATTTAACCTTTTCATTTTCACTCTGAGGGCCAGTTCACACAGAGTTTTTTGGCGCTGAATTTGGCGCGGTTGCATCTCAAAACATCCTTCCATTCATTGCAATGAGAAGCATGTGGAAAAAAGCGGCAGCGCAACTTACACTGGGTTGGAATCCGCGCTGAATCTCCCTTTGAAATGAAGGGGAAGTGTCAAGAAATCGCCCCGTACTTGTATGTGCGTTTTTTGCGCAATTTCAGCACGAGTCTGCACCAAACACCGCAGGAAATTTTCCGTTTCTGCCTCCCCGCCATCCATATTTATTTTATGACTACGCTGCTGTTTGAGGTCGCAGATTTTTTTTCACTGCAGGTTGGATCACGTTCACCGCCATCCGTTACAATGTAGCAGCACAATGTTACGATGCACAACCGCAGGGCGCCATGTGGCCTTCACCTTTACCCCTGACCTCCATGATGAGACGACCCCTTTCTATTTACCCAAGTCATGGGTCTCCACATGAGACTAGTAAGAGCGGACCTGGTCCATCTACGGATTCCGTGGTCGGCCATTCTTCTGGATGAGGTCATGTGATATTACATATCCCCAGCATCCGGCGCCGCAGAACGAACGTATGGACGGAAAATAATACATTGTGATACCAGCGGCTCATCAGAAGCCAAAGAAAATGATTTACACATAGCAGGCTTAGATACAGCAGCTCAGCACCATAACATCAAACATAAGAGGCTTAGATACACCAGCTTAGTAGGCAGGATCACGTGTAATAGGATGAGATACACCAGCTCAGCAGACAGTATCACATATGTTATGATAGACTTAGATACAGCAAATATACGGACTGTATCACACGTAATAGGATTAGATACACTAATTCAGCAAACATGGCCACACACGATAGGATTAGATTAGATATATTGGCTGAACATAGAGTACTACATATGATAGGCTTAGATACACTACCTCAGGGCTTGTTCACACAACCGTGCCGTGTTTTGCGGTCGGCAAATTGCGGAACGGAACGGGCGGCCCTTTATAGAAATGCCTATTCTTGTCCGCAAAACGGGCGGAACCACGGAACGGAGCAAAGGATGCGGACAGTACACAGAGTGCTGTCCACATCTTTTGCGGCCCCATAGAAGTGAATGGGTCCGCGCCCGAGCCGCAAAAAATAAGGCTCGGATGCGGACCAAAACAACGGGCGTGTGAACAAGCCCTTAGTAGGAAGTATCACACAGGGTAGAATTAGATACATCTGACAGCATCCTACATGATAGGCTTAGATACAGCATCTCTATAAACAGTACCACACATGAGAGGATTAGATATATTAGCTGAACAAACAGATCAACTTCAACACATGACAGGCTTAGATACACTACCTCAGTAGGTTGTATCACAAATGAGAGAATGAGATACACCAGACAGCCTCATACATGATAGACGATAGATTCAGCAGTCAGTATTGCAGATGCTAGGCTTAGATACAGAAGATCAGTAAACAGTATCACACATGCTAGGCTTAGATACAGCAGTTCAGTAGACAGTATCACAAATGATACAATGAGATACACAGCTCATTAGGCAGTATCAAATCTCGCAGGCTTAGATACACAGCTCAGCATTCAGTATCCCACATGATAGGCTTAGATACAGAGCTCAGCATTCAGTATCCCACATGATAGGCTTAGATACACAGCTCAGCATTGAGTATCCCACATGATAGGCTTAGATACCGAGCTCAGCATTCAGTATCCCACATGATAGGCTTAGATATCGAGCTCAGCATCCAGTATCCCACATGATAGATTAGATACACAGTTCAGCATTCAGTATCCCACATGATAGGCTTAGATATCGAGCTCAGCATCCAGTATCCCACATGATAGATTAGATACACAGTTCAGCATTCAGTATCCCACATGACAGGCTTAGATACACAGCTCAGCATTCAGTATCCCACATGATAGGCTTAGATACACAGCTCAGCATTCAGTATCCCACATGATAGGCTTAGATACAGAGCTCAGCATTCAGTATCCCACATGATAGGCTTAGATACACAGCTCAGCATTCAGTATCCCACATGATAGATTAGATACACAGTTCAGCATTCAGTATCCCACATGACAGGCTTAGATACACAGCTCAGCATTCAGTATCCCACATGATAGGCTTAGATACCGAGCTCAGCATTCAGTATCCCACATGATCGGCTTAGATACAGAGCTCAGCATTCAGTATCCCACATGATAGGCTTAGATATCGAGCTCAGCATCCAGTATCCCACATGATAGATTAGATACACAGTTCAGCATTCAGTATCCCACATGATAGGCTTAGATACAGAGCTCAGCATTCAGTATCCCACATGATAGGCTTAGATACCGAGCTCAGCATTCAGTATCCCACATGATAGGCTTAGATATAGAGCTCAGCAATCAGTATCCCACATGATCAACTTAGATACAGAGCTCAGCATTTAGTATCCCACATGATAGGCTTAGATACAGAGCTCAGCATTCAGTATCCCACATGATAGGCTTAGATACACAGCTCAGCATTCAGTATCCCACATGATAGGCTTAGATACCTATAATAAAACATCCTAGTAGAGTCTGGAGGAATAAGGAAGGAATTTCTTATAAAGTGATGAAGATACAGGAGAGAAGAGCTCGTCCCATTCGTCTCGGTGAAGTCATTCATTTTGACACCCGCGTCTCTCTCACTCTGTAATTTTCCACCAAAAACTGAAGACGGTCGTCTTTGAAGACAATGTGCGCAGATGATCCAAGATTTTCTCAACTGTCTCTGTACAATCATCGATGCCCCGATCACAACCCCCTAAAATTCCTACAAGAATAACACAGGTGTTCCCCCCGGCCGCAGGAGCAGGAAATACCGAGCTGATTAAAAAGTGGAACGACACGAGCCAAAGCAGCAAGGAGGTTTCATATTTGACTTTTTTTTTTAAATAGAAGAAATTACAAAAACTGCGTTCACCGCAAAGTTCACCCCTAAACAGCAATAAACAACAGAAAATCTGACCTATTAGAGGTGACGGGAAAACACAAGAAACAACTTTCTGACTTAGAGTCATCTGGAACTAAAAACACAAAAACATTTACAAAAATTATAATAAAAACCAGATTAGATTTATATGGTCTTCACACAAGGCAGTCTTTATAGTTCCTCCACTAAACAACAAAAAGTAGCCAATATTGTAGCCATAAAATATCTTTTATATGTATTTTTCTCATTTACAAAGCTAAGACAAGGATCACAGGTTAATGTGAAACATGAAAATCAGACCTCATATAGCACATGACAATCTTTCTAGGGAGCGTTCACACCAGCGTTTTTATTTTCCGGCATTGAGTTCCGTCATTGAGGCTCAATACCGGAAAAAAAACGCTTCAGTTATATCCTTATGCTCTCTGAATGGAGAGAAATCCGTTCAGGATGCATCAGGATGTCTTCAGTTCAGTCACTTTGCGGCGTTTTGGACGGAGATAATACCGCAGCATGCTACGGTTTTATCTTCGTCCAAAATGCCGTAACACATGCCGGGAATGACGATTTATTCCCAAAGGAATGTATTAGTGCCGGATCCGGGATTAAAAATACCGCATTGCCGGATGCGCAGACCGTTAAAAATGTGAAAAATATATATATAACGGATCCGTTTCTCCGGATGACAAACGGAGAGATGGATCCGTTCTTGCAATGCATTTGTGAGACGGGTCCGCATCCGTGAGACGGGTCCGCATGCAGATTGACGGCAGGCATCCATCAATCTTCAAATTCATTGCTCTGCTGCATTTATTTCAGGCAGACAGCTCAAGAGGCATGTCTTTTCTGCTGCAGCTTTCTCCCTGTCACAGCTCAAGGATGTTTCCTTACTCGGGGGTCCCTTCTGCTGCTGCAGTTCTCCCTCTCTCGCATCTCAAGGGCATGTCTTTTTTTCAAGGGGCATGTCCTTTTGGCCACAGCCCTCTCCCTAACACAGATCAGTAAATGTGCCCTTTCTGCTGAAGTTCTCGCCCTATCACAGCTCTGGGGGCATGACCTTTATGCTGCAGCTCTTTTCCGATCACAACTCGGGTGGGGGGGGGGGGGGTTGTTCGTTATGCTTCAGCTCTTTTCCTATCTCAACTCGGGGGGTGCTCTTTATGCTTCAGCTCTTTCCATATCACAACTCAGGAGCTGCGCCTTTTCTGCTACAACTCTCTCCCTATCACAGCTCAAAGGGTGTTTCATTTCTACTGCTGCTCTCTCCCTATCCCAGCTCAGGGGGTGTGTCCTTTCTACTGCAGCTCTCTCCTTATCCCAGCTCAAGGGGCATTTCTTTTTTACTGCAGATTTCTTTTTATCACAGCTCAGGGGACGCGTCCTTCTTGCTGCAGCTCTCTCCCTGTAACTGCCACAGTAGATAGGACTGGTGGCAGTTGAAGGATGGAACTGAGCAAGTGCAACCACGTCAGCGATGTCACTGCGGTAGATGGAGAAATAAGGAATGGAGTAAACAGCAGGTGGCGATACACAGATACATTCTATTGGATATTTAGTGGCTATACTAAATTTTTAATTACCTGTAAATGCTATTAGAGAAGTGTTCAGATCCAGCTGCTGGTTTGAAAAAAGGTATAATATTTTTTGAATGAGAACATCTTCAAAAATATAGTCAATATTGCACACAAAATATAGCAAATAAAGCAAAATGATTTAATAACATGCACCTTTTTCAACCAATACTGCACTTAGAGAAAAATAAATAAACTAGAAAAGCTACAATTTCTGGGTAAATTGTGTAAAGTGTTCTTGCCTCCACCAATAGTCTACAATAGTCTACAACTGGAGTGGGCCGAGTAACTGGGTGGAGAGGCTGGAGTAACTGTGGAAAGGTTGGACTGGGCAGAGTAACTTTATGGAGTGGGCCGAGTAACTGGGTGGAGAGGCTGGAGTAACTGTGGAAAGGTTGGACTGGGCAGAGTAACTTTATGGAGTGGGCCGAGTAACTGGGTGGAGAGGCTGGAGTGACTGTGGAAAGGTTGGACTGGGCAGAGTAACTTTATGGAGTGGGCCGAGTAACTGGGTGGAGAGGCTGGAGTAACTGTGGAAAGGTTGGACTGGGCAGAGTAACTTTATGGAGTGGGCAGAGTAACTGGGTGGAGTGTTTGGAGTGAGTAAGGATAGTAAAGATTACACTAACCAATTAATTGATCAAATTAAGAAAGTGCACATGGCAAGCTTGATAGAGTGAGAAATGCATTTCAACTTTTATTTATTTATTTACGGTATATAGCTCATTTAATTGCAATGTTGTTGCCCAAAGTGCTTCACAGTTACATTAAAACATACATTTATAAAAAAAACATTAGCAGCATTATCAAGCCTAGCAGATGAAGGTATGACCATGTGCATTTAGGGGGGTCTCAGCAACTTGACGTAGAATGGAAGTGAAGGTGTGCTATCTGTTTGATGATAATCAGTGTTCACAACCACTGTTTCCTGGCAACGTTCATGCCCCTCTAACGTTCATGCCCCTCTAACGTTCATGCCCCTCTAACGTTCATGCCCCTCTAACGTTCATGCCCCTCTAACGTTCATGCTCCTCTAATGTTTATGCCCCTCTAACGTTCATGCCCCTTTAACGTTCATGCCCCTCTAATGTTCATGCCCCTCTAACGTTCATGCCCCTCTAACGTTCATGCCCCTCTAATGTTCATGCCCCTCTAACGTTCATGCCCCTCTAACGTTCATGCCCCTCTAATGTTCATGCCCCTCTAACATTCATGCCCCTCTAACGTTCATGCCCCTCTAATGTTCATGCCCCTCTAACGTTCATGCCCCTCTAACGTTCATGCCCCTCTAACGTACATGCCCCTCTAACATTCATGCCCCTCTAACGTACATGCCCCTCTAACGTTCATGCCCCTCTAATGTTTATGCCCCTCTAACGTTCATGCCCCTCTAACGTACATGCCCCTCTAACATTCATGCCCCTCTAACGTACATGCCCCTCTAACGTTCATGCCCCTCTAATGTACATGCCCCTCTAACGTTCATGCCCCTTTTACGTTCATGCCCCTCTAACGTACATGCCCCTCTAACGTACATGCCCCTCTAACGTTCATGCCCCTCTAACGTTCATGCCCCTCTAACGTTCATGCCCCTCTAACGTTCATGCTGGCTCTAAGCGTGTTCACAAACAGTGCTCAAAACACAATACACAGGATCACGATAGCTGTAATAACTGTGCAGTACTCCTGACTGGAGACAGTGCTGCAACCTCTAGCTTTTGTCACTCTGCTGGCTGCTCACACACCTGGGTCCTATGGCATCTCACTCTACAGCAAGGGCAGAGAAGAGCGGTTAAAAACAAACTTGCTCACTTCCCTGGCGGTTGCCGCTCACTTCACTGGCAGTTGCCGCTCACTTTACTGGCGGTTGCCATCTTCAAACGGTTGTAGTTTAAAAATTAAACTGCCTGAAATAATATATGGTAGTATGTCTCTGAAATATTAAAAATGAAGGCTCAGTCGCAGTTCAGAAATTGCCCTTCAAATTTGAGGTGGCTAGAGTGGAGTTTCAATGAATGTCAATGGGCGGCGGGAGTTGCAAACAAATTGTCATATTGTGAAAACTATCAGGACTATGGCTTAGCCGTGGACATTTTTAGTGGCAGCAGGGATAGCTGAACGTTGCGATATAAGATTTGTGTAGGTGGGCTTGAAAATGAGGGAGTGGTGGCAGTTTAGAAATCATGTCCTGATTTTTCAGCTCCCACTCTAGTTTTGAACATTCCGCCATTCATTCCTATGGGACCAATTTTGCCAGTTTCGGTTTATTACTGTCTATGTAGTGTAAAAACTGTGGTAAATTTGGCTATAATAATAAGAATATATTTGTGAGATCACAGTAAGTGGCCTGGCCATGCAAGAACACTTAATAAACTTGCTATTATTTGACAAAATTTCCTTTTTTTTTTTCATTTGCATTTGAATTTATTTCTTAGCCAATACTGAATATAAAAAAGCTTAAAAATCTCATAAATTATAATGAAAACATAATATAATTTAATAATGCATTTTTTCTCATTTATAGTTTCATCTTATTTTTACCATTTTCAAAAAAAATTCAGACTATACCATATTTAAAAAAAATGCAAACATGTCTAAAAAAAAAACCCATCAGGATAAGATTTTATGAAATGCCTTTTTTTCCATTTGCAATTTTTAGATGCAGTTTGCTCAGGATGATGGTGTGGCGGGGCTTTTATGATTAGACAGTTTTTATTGTAAGTAAAGTACATGGCCATATGTAAAAACTATTTTTTTTACATGCAACTAAGGGCTACTTTCACACTAGCGTTTTGGATTCCGTTTGTGAGATCCGTTTCAGGGCTCTCACAAATGGTCCAAAACGGATCAGTTAAGCCCCAATGCATTCTGAATGGATAAGGATCCGTTCAGAATGCATCAGTTCGGCTCCGTTCCGCCTCTATTCCGTTTTGGAGGCGGACACCAAAACGCAGCTTGCAGCGTTTTGGTGTCTGTCTGAAGAGGCGGAGCCTAACGGATCAGTTTTTTTTTACAATGTAAGTCAATGGGGACGGATCTGTTTTCAATGACACAATATGGTGCATTTGAAAACGGATCCGTTCCCCATTGACTTTCAATGTAATTCAAAACGGATCCGTTTTGGACTTTGTCATTTTTCTTTAAACCTAATGCAAACGGATCCATTCTGAACGGATACAAACGTTTGCATTATAGGTGCGAATCCGTCTGTGCAAATAAACAGACGGATCCGCACCAACGCAAGTGTGAAAGTGCCCTAAGTCAGAGCATGCACAGAACTGTAATTCAGCCTATAAATGAGCCCAAACCGCACCTCCACGTGCCCCTAACTTTGCATTACGTCAGGTTCTATCGGACACTGTAGAAGCAGCGCACAGGGGCCCTCCAGCTCCATAGTACGGATCATAGGGGCTCCTGGTGCCTCCATACAGACTCTGCACCTGGTCACTGCAGTAAAATATCATAGCAGCTAAATCATAGCAAAAAAAAAAGAAAAGAAAAATCTAAATAAATAAAAAGTCTTTTTTTAGACCATTAGCTTTTATTGTTTCTTTCTCGCAGTTTTCAGGATTTCCCAGCTTTCAGGATATTTTACACGACATTGTCATATTAAGGGAGTATTTGTTTTTCAGGCAGGACTTGTGTGCGAGGAAATTACCCGTTACGGGTCACCGACTCCCAGAAATAAGAGTCTTTTTCACCTTTGCCCTAAATTGTAGATTGCAGTAATCTTCCTTTAAAGCCACAGGGACCCGCAGCACATTGCTGGGTTATGGCCTGGAACTTTGCAGGATTTTCCCTTCACAGAGGGATTAATGGTGACCCAGACTCAAACACAGTAAATTCCTATAAATAAAAAAAGATTAAGTCCCGGGACAATTATCGAGGTATTGATTAAGTAAAGTCAACACCGGGTTGTTTGCTGTGTAAAATTGGTCTTTAATAAATTGCATCTGTCGGCCGCCATATTGCAGGCGAGGCAGATACAGAGGCTCCTCTAAATTCCCCCTGAAGACTGGACGTAACACTCTATATGGTAGAGATACATTGTTACAACGCGCACCATTATTACCATACACCATGCTATGACTTAGACCTGTATTACACCCACAGATTATCTGACAGATTTTCTGACCAATCATTGGTCAGATGGCCGTTTACACGCACAGATCTTTTGTTATACACACCGACTATTGTAAGGAATGTTCAAGGATCCAGCACCTTGGAATTTAGGATAAAACATAGCTTTGATTTACATGACTAAAAAAAGTCATGGTGTCCTCAACCATGGAGACCGACTATTGGTCTGATTGGACAGAAATTGGTCAGATAATCTGTTGGTGTTACAATAATCATTGTCTTCCTATCTGTGATTGTCTTTCTTCCTCTCAAGCGGTTTCCATTACAAATGACAAGCAGGGGCCGGTGGATTTATGGGCCACAAATGAGATAGATAGATAGATAGATAGATAGATATGAAATAGATAGATAGATAGATAGATAATAGATATATATGAGTGAGATAGATGATAGATAGATAGATAGATAGATAGATAGATAGATAGATAGATAGATAGATAGATATGAAATAGATAGATAGATATGAAATAGATAGATAGATATGAGTGAGATAGATAGATAGATAGATAGATAATAGATAGATAAATAGATAGATATAAGATAGATATATATGAGTGAGATAGATGATGGACAGATAGATAGATAGATGATAGATAGATAGATAGATAGATAGATAGATAATAGATATATATGATGAGATAGATGATAGATAGGTAGATAAATAGATAGATAGATATGAGTGAGATAGATAGATAGATAGTACGGATAATTATAATCAGATACATTTTATATCTAATAATTTTAGAGGCTGGTATTTTGGGGCGAGCACTCATTTCCTCAGCCAGCGGTACCCCGCACAGGCGGTTTGTATTTTCCATGTTAGTCTGGACTCCTAGGCCTGTGTTGTTGAAGAAATGAGAGGCCTCCGATGTGCGATCCGTGCAGCGCCAGAACGGCCTATACTGTGCCAAAGAAAGGGACCATTGATGGTCCAATATGACTGCCTCATTGTCCTTCCCTCACGCGGGGACCTGCAATTATCCTCATTCCTTCAAAGGCCGGCACAGTTACTCAACCTCGTAATCTTATCATTATGATGTCAAATTCTATCACAGGAATCATCTTCTGTAAGAATGGGCCTTTATAAGGAGCAGACCCTGAGCTGTCCCGCAGATCAAAACACATGAAGACGACCGTCCATACATCCGCATCTACACAAATAATCCCGAACGGTAACTAACTGTAACTAATACGGTTCAGGAGATTCTATCTGTACAGCATCAATGCACGGAAACCCAAACAAACACAGCGGCGGCGACACGACCGCTACATGGTGTGCAGTCAGTGAAAAGAAGGCGTATGGCATAGGGGCTTCTGAGAATGTCTGATCTCCTGATTATACGTTTTATACCCGCAGATCAGGACTGTAGTAAAATCTCTACCGCAGTTCCCGATTACGGAGCCATAGGCACATTGGGGCAGATTTACTAATAGTGTCGCACTTTACACTGTTGAAGAATATGAACGGTCTTGGAATACATTCACATGGACGTAAGCCGTCCGTACTGCGGACTACAAATTGCCGCAATGCACGGGCACCGGCTGTGTGAATCCTGTACTGCGGCGCAGACCCATTTACTTGAATGGGTCCATGATCCGCAATATTCGGCAAAAGATAGGACATGTCCTATCTCCTGCGGTGCGGAGGCACGTACCAAGAAGGCGATCCGCTCCATACTTGTGGATTGTGCACTCATTCAAGTCAATGGGTCCACATCCGTGATATGGGATTCAAACGGTCGTTGCCTGTATATTACGGAACCGCCATTTGTGGTCCGCAATACGGGCACGGATGCCCTACAGTTGTGTCAATGGACACTTAAAGGGGTTGGCCGGGCTTTTAATATTGATGACCTATCTTCAGGATAGGTCATTAATATCAGATCGGTGGGGGGGCCGACATCCGGCGACCCCGCTGATCAGCTGTATGAGGTGACGGCGTGCGCAGTGCACACGTGCCCTCTCCCTTCTGTCTTCCTGTTCGCTGCTGCTTTGCCATAGACAGCAGCGGTGAGCAGGAAGAGAGACGGGAGAGGGCAGGTCTCCTCAAACAGCTGATCATCGGGGGTGCCGGGTGATGGACCCCCACCGATCTCATAATGATGACCTATCCCGAGGATAGGTCATCAATATTAAAAGCCTGGACAACCCCTTTAAGGTTAGTCAAATTTACTAATCTGCCACATGGACCTTTGTAAATTTGGAGTATGGTAAATCCGTCACCAGATTTATGCTAGAATTTTGGAGTTTAGTTGGAGTTTACACCACCTGTGATGTCTCCTAAGGATAGGCCATCAATCCCAGAAGGATAGTCCCAAAAACCAAGTCAACCGGACATATTGTTGGGGAACCGCTGACACATGCAAGAGCCAAGTACAGTCCGTAAAGATGACGTCTGCTTAGACAATGCCTCCTTATTAGAAATATTGCTTCACCATACGCCGATCACAAAGTGATCAGAGCGATCAGCTGTAATCTGTGGAAAAACAAGTGTTCAGTTTCCCTGCAGCACCGCCACAGGAGAAATGAAGTATTACACCATGTCCAATAAATTCAGTGGTTGAATGTGTAATGCGGGACAGGGCAGGTCCTCCAGAGAGAGAGACGCTCTTTGTAGAGCTAATGACATGAGGATCCTGAACAGGGGACTAAAGCCACCGAATCAAATGGAGGTGACATAACCCCCGCAGTGCTCTCACTCACATCCCATAAAACTCTAGTCTGAGAAACACAAATTTGCTTGTAAAACAAAGTTTTACAGGGTTGAAAAGTTGGACAGTGGATCCACCTGTAAAGGCACTGGCTCAGTGGCGGGGAGGGGGGGGGATGGACAGCTGCATGAATCAGATGTGACGGCCTTTAGAAGATATTATGAATGATTCAACACAACTGACAGGATCCTGAGGAAGAGCTTGTCTGATCAAATACATGGCCCCAAGGTCTGGGAGGATAGGCGGATTAGCCGGACCTTGCATCCTTGTCACTGGAAAAAACCTTGAGGCGCAATTTATTTCATAAAGTGTAAAAACCGACATGCTTGGGATGACAGCGGACTGCACGAAAGCGAGGCCTGAGGGCGTACAGTACCGTAACGCCGATCACTATCTGCTGTCCCTGCAGGCGAGGAGGGCGTGTTCATGCTATAGGTACAATTATATTCTTATATTGTGTTATTCCAGCCTGACAATCGGAGGCTAAGGTTACGTGGTAGGTTGCATAAATAATAGCGCCATATAGTGCAAAACCACAGTGCTACATAGAATCCAAATGCTTCAGTATAACATTTGCTACCATAGAAGAATTTTGACGCAGACATGCATGTCTCCGCTATGATCCGAGCCTGGTGATAATAGTGGAGGACACACTGCACATGCATTAATACCACAGCACCACTGTGTCCGGTACGGTCCGGCTGTCCGCTGTGACATTCTGCTGAATTTAGGGCACACTCTTCCTCCGTACATCCCATGCCACGGGTGCAGGGATAAGGGGAGCTGAGTGAAAACAGAGCAGGCAGAGTCCCGCAGCGCACAAGGGGTTAATCCCTTCCAGTAACAAAGTCTATGAGCAAAAAAGGCATTTGGGAACATTACCAATTGTGTTAATTTCCTCCCCAAGACCCATGTGTCAGAATATCAGTCCTGATACGGCCTTGGCAGCCTGCACGCCTCCTGCACGCCAAAAATTAAACCCGCAGAGCTTAGGAAACGTGACACAAAAATTCTTACCGTCTGTAGGATGGACGGTGCACGGACCCGGAGGGGGTTTTGTGCTGGAGAAAGGCGCGGTGGAAAAACACTTGGATCAAGAATATCAACCCATGTTATAGCGCGACGGTCATCCAGGTTGGAAAATAAAAAGTGGGGGAGGGGTGTTCACAATAATATATAAAGTATTGGAGCCATGTAAAAATGAACGTCCCTAACTGCACAGTACAGATGTGGATGTGAGAAGAAGCCACGCCCACATTTTCTGGGATGCGCAACTTTGTAGCACTGAAAGATGTTAATGTTGTGCTGACATTTTAATTAGGTGACCCTCAAATTAGCTGCACGCTGCGTGGGAACAGGTGTGACAGCGACGACAGCAGCACTGAAGGTTTATAAGGCTGCAGACACAGAATGATAGCGGCACATGTACATAGGAGCAGTACTATAGTAGTTATATTCTTGTACATAGGAGCAGTATTATAGTAGTTATATTCTTGTATATAGGAGGCAGTATTATAGTAGTTATATTCTTGTACATAGGAGCAGTATTATAGCAGTTATATTCTTGTACATAGGAGCAGTATTATAGTAGTTATATTCTTGTACATAGGGAGCAGTATTATAGTAGTTATATTCTGTACATAGGAGGCAGTATTATAGTAGTTATATTCTTGTACATAGGAGGCAGTATTATAGTAGTTATATTCTTGTACATAGGAGGCCGTATTATAGTAGTTATATTCTTGTACATAGGAGCAGTATTATAGTAGTTATATTCTTGTACATAGGAGCAGTATTATAGTAGTTATATTCCTGTATATAGGAGCAGTATTATAGTAGTTATGTTCTTGTACATAGGAGGCAGTATTATAGTAGTTATATTCTTGTACATAGGAGGCAGTATTATAGTAGTTATATTCTTGTACATAGGAGCAGTATTATAGTAGTTATATTCTTGTACATAGGAGGCAGTATTATAGTAGTTATATTCTTGTACATAGGGGCAGTATTATAGTAGTTATATTCTTGTACATAGGAGGCAGTATTATAGTAGTTATATTCTTGTACATAGGAGCAGTATTATAGTAGTTATATTCTTGTACATAGGAGGCAGTATTATAGTAGTTATATTCTTGTACATAGGGAGCAGTATTATAGTAGTTATATTCTTGTACATAGGAGGCAGTATTATAGTAGTTATATTCTTGTACATAGGAGCAGTATTATAGTAGTTATATTCTTGTACATAGGAACAGTATTATAGTAGTTATATTCTTGTACATAGGAGCAGTATTATAGTAGTTATATTCTTGTACATAGGAGCAGTATTATAGTAGTTATATTCTTGTACATAGAAGACAGTATTATAGTAGTTATAGTCTTGTACATAGGAGCAGTATTATAGTAGTTATATTCTTGTACATAGGAGCAGTGTTATAGTAGTTATATTCTTGTACATAGGAGCAGTATTATAGTAGTTATATTCTTGTACATAGGAGGCAGTATTATAGTAGTTATATTCTTGTACATAAGAGCAGTATTACAGTAGTTATATTCTTGTACATAGGAGCAGTATTATAGTAGTTATATTCTTGTACATAGGAGCAGTATTATAGTAGTTATATTCTTGTACATTGGAGCAGTATTATAGTAGTTATATTCTTGTACATAGGAGGCAGTATTATAGTAGTTATATTCTTGTACATAGGAGGCAGTATTATAGTAGTTATATTCTTGTACATAGGAGGCAGTATTATAGTAGTTATATTCTTGTACATAGGGGCAGTATTATAGTAGTTATATTCTTGTACATAGGAGGCAGTATTATAGTAGTTATATTCCTGTACATAGGGGCAGTATTATAGTAGTTATATTCTTGTACATAGGAGGCAGTATTATAGTAGTTATATTCTTGTACATAGGAACAGTATTATAGTAGTTATATTCTTGTACATAGGAGCAGTATTATAGTAGTTATATTCTTGTCCATTGGAGCAGTATTATAGTAGTTATATTCTTATATTACACAAACATAGAAAAGGGTTCTTCACGGTAAGAGCAGTAAGACTATGGAACTCTCTGCCTGAGGAGGTGGTGATGGTGAGTACAATAAAGGAATTCAAGAGGGGCCTGGATGTATTTCTGGAGCGTAATAATATTTCAGGCTATAGCTACTAGAGAGGGGTCGTTGATCCAGGGAGTTATTCTGACTGCCTGATTGGAGTCGGGAAGGAATTTTTTTCCCCTTAAGTGGGGAAAATTGGCTCTACCTCACAGGGGCTTTTTGCCTTCCTCTGGATCAACTTGCAGGAAACAGGTCGAACTGGATGGACAAATGTCTTTTTTCGGCCTTATATACTATGTTACTATGTTACTATGTTACTATGTTACATAGGAGGCAGTATTATAGTAGTTATATTCTTGTACATAGGAGGCAGTATTATAGTAGTTATATTCCTGTACATAGGAGCAGTATTATAGTAGTTATATTCTTGTACATAGGAGCAGTATTATAGTAATTATATTCTTGTACATAGGAGGCAGTATTATAGTAGTTATATTCTTGTAAATAGGAGGCAGTATTATAGTAGTTATATTCTTGTAAATAGGAGGCAGTATTATAGTAGTTATATTCTTGTACATAGGAGGCAGTATTATAGTAGTTATATTCTTGTACATAGGAGCAGTATTATAGTAGTTATATTCTTGTACATAGGAGCGGTATTATAGTAGTTATATTCTTGTACATAGGAGACAGTATTATAGTAGTTGTATTCTTGTACATAGGAGGCAATACTATGGTAGTTATGTACTGTATAATTGACTAAAATTTTCTGTGGTCATTTTCAGCAAACAAGGAATTAATTGTCAAGTATGACTTTTTAACAGTAAGGCAGACACAGCTAATGTTATTGAATGTGTCACAATTAAAGAGGTTCATTTGTTTTTTTTATTACGCCCTGGCAAGAATTTTTTTGGTGACTGCTCCAGCCCTTACAAATCCCCCTGTAATTTTGGGAAAGTCTTCAGCCTTAATGAAAAAGTTTCACAATGAAACAATTGTACTGAGCAGATAATAAGTTGTTCCCAAATGAATGTTGACATCTGAGTAAAGTCTCTGAGTCTGGGACATGGGATCAACTGACAGTCAACAGGGAAAACAGATATAGCAGAGATAATGCCCTTTCTGCATCTCAGTAACTACCGAAATGAAGTAGATTGTTGACCACGACGCGTTTCGCATCCAGGACTCCCTCACTTAGTGGTCGCTGTTCGTGCTCCAAGCCCACATTTCCAGGAATATATTATTGTTCTAAATGTCTCCTGGAAATCACAGGCCCCGCTGCCTCGGTGACTCCTCATGGCAGGAATGTTCCTCATTTTCTGCTTCATGTACTGAACGCTATTGCGTTTCAGAGGCTGAGGCAGAGCAGTGGTTATCATTCATTATCTGTGGTTGTGGCAAATTATAGGGTTTACTTAACTGGCATTGCTGGTATACCGTACTAGGCAGCAATGACATACTAATATTTGGGGGCCCTGGAGCGTGAGCGGGCACAAAGGTCATGACCACATAAGAAGACATGAATATAACAAATGACACATGATAGTTTGGGGGCACTGGTACACATTTTGCATTGAGGTACATTCTAGTTAAGCCACTGACAAATCCACCTATTGATAAGTTTATATGGAATTAAAGCGCATGTGTCTGCAGGGTCAAACCCATGAAATCATGCATACTTCCTGGTAGGGTTGATCCTGCTGATTAAAACGATACCTATTTTGTGAAAATCGGCTGTGGCGTTCCTGAGAAAAAAGCCTTTTATTCTTGAACAAATGAGGGCTTCAGTGTACCAAGGGGTGTGGCTGACACAGGAAATCAGAGGAACTAAGCCACGCCCCTCAGGGCACTGAAGCTTTCATTTGCCTCAAGTATAAAAGTCTTTTTTCTCAGGAACGCTGTAACCGATTTTCACAAAACAGGTATAGTTTTAATTAGCAGGATCAACTCCACTCAGCGGTATGCCTGGATAATTAGGGTTCATCCTGCTGAGATGTACTCTTTAAGTGAAACTAAATGATATTCACATATAGTTACAATATTAAACTTTGGCCTCTCATCTTAGTCTTAACATGTGACCCTAGGTGGGTTGTACAGGTGCCTTATTGCAACCCATTGTGACTCTGGGCTGGCGACATAGGTGCCTCATTGCAGCCGCAGTGTATCACAGTATAGTTGCAGTAGTATAGTATACATGTGGTAGTGTAGTATAGTATACAGTTCAGTATAGTTGCGGTAGTATTATCCATGTGGTAGTGTAGTATAGTATACAGTACAGTAAAGTTGCAGTAGTATAGTATACAGTACATGTAGTAGTGTAGTATAGTAACAGTACAGTATAGTTGCCGTACTATAGTATACAGTACATGTGGTAGTGTAGTATAGTATAAAGTACAGTATACTTGCGGTAGTATAGTATACAGTACATGTGGTAGTGTAGTATAGTATCAAGTACAGTATACTGGCAGTAGTATAGTATACAGTACATGCGGTAGTATAGTATAAAGTACAGTATACTCGCGGTAGTATAGTATATAGTACATGTGGTAGTGTAGTATAGTATAAAGTACAGAATAGTTGGGGTAGTATAGTATACATTATATGTGATAGTGTAGTATAATATACAGTAGTGTATAGTTGCACTAGCATAGTATACAGTATAGGTAGTAGTGCAGTATAGTATAAAGTACAGCATAGTTGTGGTAGTATAGTATACAGTACATGTGGTAGTGTAGTATAGTATAAAGTACAGCATAGTTGCGGTAGTATAGTATACAGTACATGTGGTAGTGTAGAATAGTATAAAGTACAGCATAGTTGCGGTAGTATAGTATACAGTACATGTGGTAGTGTAGTATAGTATAAAGTACAGTATAGTTGCGGTAGTATAGTATACAGTACATGTGGTAGTGTAGTATAGTATAAAGTACAGTGTAGTTGCGGTAGTATAGTATACAGTACATGTGGTAGTGTAGTATAGTAACAGTACAGTATAGTTGTGGTAATATAGTATACAGCACATGTAGTAGTGTAGTATTGTGTACAGTATGGTTGTAATAGTGCAGGTTTAGTAGAGATGTGGTAGTATAGAATGGTAACAGGATAGTACTGTTGCTGTATTATTGTACAATATAGTTGTTGTAGAGCAGTGTCAGTTTTTACTGCTGTCTTGCATTTTACTCAATAATCAGTGTGCTCAGGATGAACAATTCTATAGGTCCTGACTACACGGAGGAGAGCCTGTAAGAGCGCATGGAATTTTGGGAAGTCCGATAACAGATAAAGACAGTTGAATGAATGTATTCATGAATAAAATGCAAGACAGTAGTATAAACCGACACTGTCTCTTATAGGGACCTCCTAGAATACGGGATGAAATCTCCCCCTCTACTCATCTATATGGTAAACCCCTCGGTCTGCAGAGGAGGGGGGTCTTAGCGCACGTTTTTCCTTCCAAATTCTTCTTTTAAGCTTCTTATTTTGCTGCTTGTAAAATGTGAGTGAAATTTCTGTAAAACGCCAATGAAATCAGTGATTCGGCAGCACCTGGCGGTCAGCGAGCAGTAAAGCGTACCCTCCTCCGACATATAAAACAGCGTTTGCCCCTCGTAAACGCCAGGACTGGGAAATAGGGAGTTCGGCTCAGTGAACCGCCAAATGGAACCAGTGTCAGGTGCGCGGCACCAGTAAAAACCTCCACGGCGGACGGGAAAAAAATTCATTACAAGAGTGAGGGAGTCAGCCAAGGCAGCCATATTGCCCACAGCAACCAATCAGAGCTCAGCTTTCATTTTCTAAACCGAAACACAGACTTGAAGGGTTGCCACCGGCAACAAGGACAGTTTTCATACATGGGGCTGATTGTGGTCCCATATCACAGACATGAAGCCATAGACATTTAGCCAGTCCAAGGCATCTATGTTACCACGGCAACCAACCAGAGTCCAGCTTTCATTTTCTAAGCTGACTCATGGACTTGAATTTGAACGGTTGCTAGGGGCAACAAGGTTCGCTGTTCTGGGCCAACATGATGAGTTGCTATGGGCAACAGAGCCTACAAAGTTGGCTACAGTTCCAAATACACCAGGATTATCCCAAAGTTTCTAAGGCAATCCTAGCAAATTCAGGTTGCATCGGCTTGGAATTGGGCAGGGTTTGGGAAACCATGCCCAGAAATGGGTGTTTCCAGTCAGGTTAGGGGCGGGGCTAAGTGTTGGTAAATATGGGCCTATTGTATTCCTGCGCCATAGAAGTGAAAGTCCAGTTGTTGACCCAAAAGAGGGCATTCCCGATTGTTTGGGGGCGTTCTCATGGGGTAGCGCTTATATTTCAATTTTACATATGTGAAAGTAGGAATCTTTTCTGGACGGCGGTGCCTTCAAACAATGAGAACTTTATTGCTCAGTGTAAACAAAATTTAAGAACAGCATATCTAGTGCAACAGCCTGCCAGGGCTGTACGGTTCCAAAATCTGACAGAATGCCCTTTCGTGATGTATTACACCATTTTTGTGATAAATAATATGATTTTTTAACTGACATAAAATGCTATTTTGTGATGCATAACCCATTTTTCTTGCTGAGCAGATTTTTGTGTCACAGACTATTTGGCGGCACAGTGTAAGAGCGGGGGCCATGAAATATCATTCTGTGACGCAAAATTAACTTTTTAAAAAGTATATTTTTGTGCTAGGAAATAGAAGCCATAGCGAGGCCGGTCAGACAGCGCCATCAGTCAGTCGTGCGATGCAGGAAGGCAGGAATTTTCTTAAAGGGAACCTGTCATCATCTTTATGCTGTCCATACTAACGGCAGTATAAAGTAGAGACAGGCGAGCTGATTTCAGCGGTCTGTCATTTATAAGTTAAAAGTAAGCGGTTGCCGAGAACCAACATCACAATCATTGCAGACTGGGCCTGGAAAAGAGTCCCGGCCCCCTGAGAAGAGTCCTGGGTATTCATGAATTCCTGCTCTCCCGTCCACCTGCTGATGACTGACTGGCTTCTTCCTAGTTTTCTCCCTTTCTCTCTAGACGAGAACTGCCAATCATCGGCAGATGGCGGGAGAGCAGGAGATTTTAATAACCTTGACTCTTCTCAGGGAGATTTGACTCTTTTCAAGGCCTGGGTTGTAATGATTATGATGCTGGTTCTCGGCAACCATTTACTTTTACCTCATGAGTGACACACCGCTGACATCAGCATTTCTGTCACTACTTTACACTGCCCTCAGTGAGGTCAGCATAGAACTAATGACAGGTTCCCTTTAAAGCTGCCAGGAGAGAAGATACTAAAGGTTTTGTCAAGGTTACTTTGTATTATACTTCAGAGCTGCACTCACAACTCTGCAGGATTCAGAGCTCAAGTCTCCCAGCATTTCCTGCTTGTTCATTGTATGCACAGACATTGCTCTAGTGATGTGTATTTGGGAAAGATTCATCTTTACACCAGAAATTGTAATATTATCTGATGAGAAAAAGTAACTGCAGCTTTATAGAGACTCGGCTAGGTTGTTATGGGAGTGTCTATCAATATACTTACTGATTGTTTCCAATAACCAGCAGAACAGTGAGTGCAGCTCTGGAGTATAATAAAGGATGTAACTCAGGATCAGTACAGGATAAGTAATGTAATGTATGTACACAGTGACTGCACCAGCAGAACAGTGAGTGCAGCTCTGGAGTATAATACAGGATGTAACTCAGGATCAGTACAGGATAAGTAATGTAATGTATGTACACAATGACTGCACCAGCAGAACAGTGAGTGCAGCTCTGGAGTATAATACAGGATGTAACTCAGGATCAGTACAGGATAAGTAATGTATGTACACAGTGACTCCACCAGCAGAATAGTGAGTACAGCTCTGGAATATAATACAGGATGTAACTCTGGATCAGTAAAGGATAAGTAATGTATGTACACAGTGACTCCACCAGCAGAATAGTGAGTACAGCTCTGGAGTATAATACAGGATATAACTCAGGATCAGTACAGGATAAGTAATGTATGTACACAGTGACTGCACCAGCAGAATAGTGAGTGCAGCTCTGGAGTATAATACAGGATGTAACTCAGGATCAGTACAGGATAAGTAATGTATGTACACAGTGACTGCACCAGCAGAATAGTGAGTGCAGCTCTGGAGTATAATACAGGATGTAACTCAGGATCAGTACAGGATAAGTAATGTATGTACACAGTGACTGCACCAGCAGAATAGTGAGTGCAGCTCTGGAGATATAATACAGTGATGTAACTCCTAGGATCAGTAACAGGATCAAGTAGATGTAGCTGTACACAGTGACTGCACCAGCAGAATAGTTAGTGACAGCTCTGGAATATAATACAGGATGTAACTCAGGACCAGTACAGGATAAGTAATGTATGTACTCAGTGACTGCACCAGCAGAATAGTGAGTGCAGCTCTGGAGTATAATACAGGATGTAACTCAGGATCAGTACAGGATAAGTAATGTATGTACACAGTGACTGCATCAGCAGAATTTTGAGTGCAGCTCTGGAGTATAATACAAGATGTAACTCAGGATCAGTATAGGATAAGTAATGTATGTACAAAGTGATTGCAGACCAGCAGAATATTGAGTGCAGCTCTGGAGTATAATACAAGATGTAACTCAGGATCAGTAAAGGATAAGTAATGTATGTACACAGTGACTGCACCAGCAGAATAGTGAGTGCAGCTGTGGAGTATAATAAAGGATGTAACTCAGGATCAGTACAGGATAAGTAATGTATGTACACGGTGACAACACCAGCAGAATAGTGAGTGCAGCTCTGGAGTATAATACAAGATGTAACTCAGGATCAGTAAAGGATAAGTAATGTATGTACACAGTGACTCCACCAGCAGAATAGTGAGTGCAGCTGTGGAGTATAATAAAGGATGTAACTCAGGATCAGTACAGGATAAGTAATGTATGTACACGGTGACAACACCAGCAGAATAGTGAGTTCCGCTCTGGAGTATAATACAGCATGTAACTCAGGATCAGTACAGGATAAGTAATGTAATGTATGTACACAGTGACTGCACCAGCAGAATAGTGAGTGCAGCTCTGGAGAATTATTATAATCACAGACTACATTCTTGCGCCCATCCTTTTGCTGGGTCTGAGCGGCCACAATGTGGGTGTTTAGCATTGTGGATCTTTGCCCCTCGCCTGACAATGGTTCGAGCCCATTAAATGATACAAAGCTGCGAATTCGGCCACCAGTACAATGCGCTGGAAGTCAATGGCCAAATCCCCATTTAATTGCGTTTGATGCATGACAAGGCGGTGAATGTCCCACATCTCGTCTTTCGGAGGCAGGAAACGAGATATATTTGTAGTTCAGTGAGAGGAGCTTATCTGCTGCGCAGAACACCTGCCTTCACTTAACCCAAAGGGAACGTTCTGTCTCGGCTTGCCTTTTCAGCAAGGTCAGTAAATCAACAGGGGCCCGGGTTCTTTGGAAGGAGAACGCTTTCTCTACACAATGTCTCACCGGCCGCCTCTTTCTCTTTGTGCATTCAGTCTCCAGTGTCCTCAGCATCATAGAAAAGTCAGGACAAGGCGGTTTTGTTCCGACTGAGCGTTTCAATGTAGCCTTCCCCACTCACGATGCCAATCAGTTGCATTCTCATAGGTCAAAAGTTACTCGCCAGCCCCTGGAGCTGTGCGATCCTCGGCCATTTTTATTTTCCTTGGACAATTCGCAAAATGCTTGACCTTGAAATGCGAAGTCAGCTTATTAACAAGGTGAATATTGTTTGCATGGCGTTCTCAGAATTGTGCCATTGTTCAGACATGGAGACGGAATGGCAAGGGCATGGACACATTCAGCAAGACAGCAACCTCCCCAAGACCACCAATTTTTTGATGGCATGGTCACATATGGGGTCTTAAAGGGCATCTGTCAGCAGATTTGTCCCTATGACCTGTTACATGTGCGCTCGGCAGCTGAAGACGTCTGTGTTGGTCCCATGTTCATATGTGCCCGCATTGCTGAGAGAAATGATGATTTAATATATGCAAATGAGCCTTTAGGAGCAACGGGGGCGTCACCATTACACCTAGAGGCTCAGCTTTCTCTGCAACTGCCGCGACCTCTGCACTTTGATTGACAAGACCAGGCCGGCGTGATGACAGTTTCACTGCCGGGTTTTGTCAATTACAGTAGAGAGGACGTAACAGTTGCAGAGAGCGCAGAGCCTCTCGGTGTAATGGTAACGCCCCCGTTGCTCCTAGAGGCTCATTTGCATATATTAAAACATCATTTTTCTCAGCAATGCGGGCACATATGAACATGGGACCAACACAGATGCCTTCAGCTGCCGAGCGCACATGTAAGAGGTCAGCCGGTGTCATAGGGACAGATCTGCTGACAGATTCCTGGCGGTATAATCACATCACGGCCATATCATGGTTTTTGCAGCAATTTATTGGCCAAATCATACTGCAGTATGTGAATATACCCAAATGAACAACCCATTCAACCATTTCTGGGAAAATTGGGTAGCACCCAATATCGCTGCCATTATAGCGTATCTCATCCGGCTTTCCATAAATGTCAGCTCAGTTTCTTCCAGAGGCGATATTCAGCAGTCCCATAAAGGACGCCTGGTTGACTGCTGCACCGTGCATACGATCCTTCATGCCCCATTCATACAAGGAGACACAAGACCCCTTTAAATGATACTGCCATACAACTAACTGTGAATTGTCAGCTGTGTGGGCAGGCCTACCTTCATTCACAGGCAGCAAGCAGAGATCCTCTTCTAAACCAATCAAATTTTCACGTTTAAGTTTTTCTTAAAGGTCTTACAATGGACATTTTCCATGGGGTTTCTCTCTCAGGGCCTCGTCCATGATCCTGGGTGCAGAGCTGCTCCCACAAAGGTTTATGCCGCTGTGGTGGACCTGGCCAGGCCGTGGATGATATGTTCCACTATACCGATTGCTAGGGGTAAGAGAATCCAGACCCAAATCTAGTATGGGAGTTTGACCCCTTGTGTGGTCGTCATATCCGTTATGCTCATCCACAACGTAACCAGTTCTGCCTAATTTGCCCGGTTGACCTGTTTTCTGGCCATACAGAAGATCTGGGGCGCTGTGGGGGGGGAGGAGGACGCCATGCTGGTAAGTCAATAGTAAGTTCACAATTCATGTTTATATAAATGATCCAAAACAGAGTCATCCGGAAATGAAGCCCTTGGTAGTGATCCCCTCCACCCTCCTCAAAGCCGCCCTCCGGGGGGATCTCTCTGCGGGATCTCTGCTCCCCACCCCCCTCTCTGCTCACAGGCTTTGAACTTTTTTGATGAAAAACCCATTTGTTGTGACAGAATACAGGAGACGAGTCCTCCGTCCCCGATCCAGGACCCCGGACTCCTCAAGGAGAGATACAGCCGGTGGGCAAGAGAATGAGAGACAAAGACGAGGAAACATTTCTCAAGAGGAAGACGTTCAGATCATCACCACCGAGTACAGAGGAAAGACCTGGACCTTGGGAAAAGGCTATGAACTTTACATAGGTTTATAGATACATAGAAGGATAGATAGATAGATAGATAGATAGATAGATAGATAGATAGATAGACCTACGGATATAGATATACAAACAGACAGATGGAGATAGATAGAAAGAAAGATAGGTAGGTACATAGAAGATAGATAGATAGATAGATAGATAGATAGATAGATATTAGATAGATAGATACGATAGATAGATATTAGATAGATAATAGTTAGATAGATAGATAGATTAGAGATAGGCCTCATGCACACGGCCGTTGTTTGGGTCCGCGTCCGAGCCGCATATTTTGCGGCTCGGCTGCGGACCCATTCATTTCAATGGGGCCGCAAAAGATGCGGACAGCACTCCGTGTGCTGTCCGCATCCGTTGCTCCGTTCCATGCCCCCGCAAAAAAATAGAGCATGTCCTATTCTTGTCCGTTATGCGGACAAGAATAGGCATCTCTATATGGTCAGCGTTCCGTTCCGCAAATTGGCGGAACGGAACGCGGAGCAGCTTCCGTGTTTTGCGGATCCGCGGTTTGCGGATCCGCGGTTTGCGGACCGCAAAACACCCACGGCCGTGTGCATGAGGCCATAGATAGATAGATAGATAGATAGATAGATACGATAGACATTAGATAGATGATAGATAAATATGAGATAGATTATAGATAGATAGATAGATAGATAGATAGATAGATAGATAGTAGGGCTGCACGATATGGGAATTTTGTGCGATTGCGATTAGGGCCTTAAAAATTGCGATAACGATATGAGATGCGATATTTTAAGGGAATTGTGCTAGAGGTCTATCTGCTTGGATTTTCCAGGTAAAAGCGCACACAGATGACTGATCATGTGAAATGTAGTTATGCTGAACTCAGGAACTGAAATGCGCAGTGTTTTTCAAAATAAAATACATATTTGCATTACTGCAAAAGTACAAGATACAAAACTTGCCATTTTCTTAATAGCGCTGCACAGAACAGATAAAAAAAATAGATATAAGAACATGTGTTCATTAAAATAACGACTTTCCACCAGCCCCTCCTCCCTCCCCGCACTGTAACTGATGTATCGCTGGCCGCGCTGTGCAGCATAGCGGCCGGAGATACAGTGTCAGTGTCACGTAGAAAGTCAACCATCGCTTTATAAGACGCACTGCCACCCCCCCCCCACTTTTGGGAGGAAAAAAGTGTGTCTTATAAAGCGAAAAATACGGTAATATAATTGCAGCATTTTTGGGTCAGCAAATTGCGATATGGCGATTAATTGCGATAACGATTGCTTTCGCGATATATTGTGCAGGCCTAATAGATAGATAGACAGACATACCTACGGATATAGATATACAAATAGACAGATGGAGATAGAAAGAAAGATAGGTAGGTACATAGAAGATAGATGATAGATACATAGATAGATAGATAGATAGATAGATAGATAGATAGATATGAGTTAGATAGATAGATAGATAGATATGAGATAGATAGATATTAGATAGATAGATAGATATGGTAGATAGATAGATATTAGATAGATAGATAGATATTAGATAGATAGATAGATAGATAGATAGATAGATAGATCTGTCCTCCCCCTTAGACATACAGCAGATGATGGCTTTTTCCCAGACAGACAGACAGAATCCTCTCCCAGTTACAGAAATTGTTCCATTATCTCATATGTTTAATTAAGCGGTGGAGCTCGTGCGTCTGTGACTTTTCTCAGATGTTTCCTCAGAAAGTTCTTTACAGGCAGCATTTTACTGCGCACTCTGGGCTGATGGAATGAAGATAGGGACTGATGGGGCGATTGTGGGGGCCGCCCCCGAAGTGACGCCCATTAACACTCATTATCTGTCTCTTTATCTAGGAAACCAGCACTAATTGCAGCCATGTTCCAGATTATCAGGCGGGCTGCTGTTGGACGTTATCCAGGACCACCAGCATGGAGTCACTTACAGGAGAGCCGGGGTCTATAACACAAACATCAGGGCAGTAACATTCACTCAAAGAGACGGGGACTTCTGTACAACAATCACAGCAAATCCACATCCTTGAAATATCCTGCTAGTAAAAGCCTTCACTGACGCCGCCTTAAAGGGACGGATCTTTGGGTTTTTATAGACACAATCCCCCCCCCCCCGCCCCCACTCTCCCCTTCCCAAAATGGAGATGTTTGTATTTCTTTTTCTACTATCCAAAAAATCCTGAACTATTGTAGTTTTCACACTGAACACTCGAGCGCCTGATGAGCTGACAGGTCTTGCTTTCTGCAGCTCACTTAGCTTTGCTGTATGCACTGGGACAGGATGAGCAGAGTCATTTCAATACGATTAGTGTTTAGGAGAGGTAATGGTGGCTCTATTGTACTTCTGGAGGCGTAGATAAGGTAGGTCAGTAATGCCGACCACAAGCATTCAATAGCACACTCCTCCTGACTCCCCAGCTCAGTATGGCCACCCACCCTGACAACACAGGAACAAAATGAACAGCTGACAATAGCAACATTTGGATTTGAAAATTGATGGGGTTCACATATGGTCATTACTGGCAGGTTGAGGGGGTGTAATGGACGTTACTGGCAGGTTTGGGGCTTAAATGCCTAAATTATACAATTAAAATGTTGGTATGGGAAATGTGTGTCTCCAATATGGCCGCTTGTCACTACATAGCCTGAAACTATCCAATGAGTGAGTCAAACTGTGTGATAGACGCACTTTAATCGATTTCTTTACACATTTTTAGGAGGAATAACAGAGGGACAGCACAATGCAGAGGGAAAAAAAACAGGCCTCATGATTGTTTTCTCATTGGGCACACAAGTATATAGTAAAACAGATAGGTAAGGAGAGTCGGAGTTCTCCTTTAAGTTGAAAGTGAATTCAATCCAATCTGGGGAAAAGTTGGGTAAGGTACTTTGACAACTTGGGTCACAGAATAACCAGAAACTTGCATGACTGGATTTGGATTAGACGGAGCAGATTTATGAAACTGCCTAAAAGAAAAACTGCAACCAGTCACGGCGCAGATTTCATTTTATAGTCTGCTCTCGAGAAATGAAAGCTGTGCTGTGATTGGCTGCTATGGGTAACAACTACCGGGGCCAGATTTAGGAGACTATCAAGAAGAAAAACTGTCCAATCATAGGGCAGCTTTCACTTTGTGTTCTGCTCTTAAAGAATGAAAGCTGTGCTGTGATTGGTTGCTATGGGCAACATACAAGGGACAGATTTATAAAGCTGTGAAAAAGAAAAACTATCCAATCGTAGCTCAGCTTTCATGTTTCAAGAGTAGCATACAAAATGAAAGCTGTGCTGTGATTGGTTGCCACATTTATAAAGCGGTAAAAAAGAAAAACTATCCAATCGTAGCTCAGCTTTCATGTTTCAAGAGCAAATTACAAATTGAAAGCTGTGCTGTGATTGGTTGCTATGGGCAGCAGACAGTTTTTAATTTATACAGTTCCATAAACCTCCCCTCATATATTTTCGGTGAAGCGCGCACGCACGGCGTTGGCGGCCGCACTCTCTTTCTTCACGCGCAGTGAATTGTCCACTTCTGATTCCCACAGTCTATTAAATCCGAAGTCTTATTTTCAGGCTCTTGTTTTGACTCCCAGTCAATGTGCGGAAGCGGCGGCCAGGCCTAAGTAATCAATCACTGTCTAGGTGTGTGAGTCAGTGCGGCCCTTTCGTCCTGCTCACTGTCAGGCTGACGTCCTGCGCTGTTTCCTCATTATTATCAGCAGAGGGAGCGAATATAATCCTCCAGCACAGACGTATTCCCGCCAGGACGTAGAAGCTGCCAGTTATTCAGGCGAGGATCAAGTCTGCCCAATGCAAAATGAATGGGAGAGAACTAATAGTTATTACGATCGTTCTTCCCCCATTCAGCGCCACAGGGCGATGTGCTGCCGGCAAACAACCATATAGACGCTGCACGAAAGATGTGATCACCGGACAAGTGAACATAAGGGCTCATGCACACGACCGTTGTTGTTTTGCGGTCTCCGTTTTTCACGGATCCGTTGTTCCGCATCTGAGTTTTTTTTTCCTCTGATTTAAGTCCTCTTCCGTTCCATTATTCCACAAAACATATCCGTATGGTTTCCGTATGTGTTCCGTTTTTTGCGGAACTGAAACGGAAACAGTAACTTATTAATCATCAAACACATAAGCAATATGGGATACGATATGAAATACGGATGACATACGGACGTGTATTTTTGCGGACCCATTGACTTGAATGGGGCCTCGGATCGTGATTTGCGGACAATAATAGGATATGCACGACTTTTTTGCGGAAAGGCTATGCAGACAAACGGAAACGGAATGCACACGGAGTAACTTCCGTATATTCTACAGCCCCATTGAAGTGAATAGTTCCGCATACGGGCCGCACAAAAAACGGAACGGAAGCGGAAAGAAAATACTGTCGTGTGCATGAGCCCTAAGGCTTGGGTACAGAGAGTATCGTACAGCATAGGCTTAGATACACTAGCCCAGCACCCAGTATCAAACATGATAGGCTTAGATACATGACTGAGCAGGCAGTATCATACATGATAGGCTTAGATACATGAGTCAGCAGGCAGTATCAAATATGGTAGGCTTAGATACACCAGCCCTGCAAACAGTGACACAGGATAGGCTTAGATACATGACTCAGCAGACAGCATCATATATGGTAGGCTTAGTTACACCAGCCCAGCAAACAGTATGACACAGGATAGGCTCGAAAATACGACTCAGCTTACAGTATTACGCATGCTAGGCTTAGATACATGGCTAAGCCGACAGTATCATACATGATGGAGTTAGATACACCAGCCTACCAAACAGTATCGCATGACAGACTTAGATACACAGCTCAGCAAACAGTATCGCATGACAGACTTAGATACACAGCTCAGCAGGCAACATCATATATGATATGCTTAGATACACTAGCCCAGCAAACAGTATAACATAAGATAGGCTTAGATACATGGCACAGCAGAAAGTATCAAACATCACTGGGTTAGATACATGGCACGACAGATAGCATTATTCATGATAGGCTTAAATACATGGCTCAGCAGACAGTATCATACCTGATAGGCTTAGATACGTGGCTCAGCAGACAGTATCATACCTGATAGGCTTAGATACACCGGCACATAGTATCACACACGATAGGCTTAGATACATGGCTCAGCAGACAGTATCATACCTGATAGGCTTAGATACACCAGCACATAGTATCACACACAATAGGCTTAGATACACGGCTCAGCAGACAGTATCATACCTGATAGGCTTAGATACACGGCTCAGCAGACAGTATACTAAGCAACAGGTTTAGAGACATCGGGCAGTACCACACATGACAGACTTGGATACATACACGTGTGTAACACCACCACGGTATGTGCTATAGCTACATGTCACCCTTCTCTCTGCTCGTTAGCGCTTGCCGTTGTGCGGATAATGGGGGTGATGACTGCCGGAGCTGCACGCTAGGTCCTGATGGATCTCTTATTAGGACTGAACAGGTTGTAGTATGTTAATGACGCTATCACGTGGCTTTGGCTCGGATCCCAATGGCTACCACTGCCAACACGTGAAGACTTCCAAGAGGAAATGAAATAACTGCCCAGCTGGAAACATAAACCCGTCTGTAGTGGTCAGAGCCGAGCCTAAAGCACAGCCATAGTGTCCTCAACAGGAAGCTTTTCAGGACGGGGGGGGGGGGGGGGACATGTCAATTCTCTCTGTTATTCCTCCTGGAAATATCTGAACAATTTGACAACTAGATGTTGCCAACCCCTTTATCAGTTCTGACGCTGTCCCATATGTGCTGACAATGTCTGACACATGTTATCAGTAAGGATAATTCTGGCTGCAGCTGCCACTAGGGGGAGCTCAATACATAAACAGTATGCAGTGAGTTCCTGAGCTCCCTCTAGTGGTGGCGACCACACATCCATTATGATTAGCATTACTCAGGGATTGTTACTCAGTTTTCCTAGAATCTAGAACATCAAATCTTCCTAAACATATGTGATAAAGTATCCTGACTTAATACTCCTCTTCTTCAATTATTTACACATAGAAAGTTCTTCTCATAGATGTGCCGTGGAAAGTTCCATCTAGTACACGACGCTGCCAACGCTTCATCCTCCAGTCCACTACACAGGACACCGGTAAGGTCAACGCTCCGCGCACACTGAATAGAATTAGCACAAGATTGTCGCTCGCTTTATCAACGCAAAGTAAACACCGGCTGATGCCCGCACCGCGCTGGAACAAACGGACAAAAGGCAGACGCCACTAAACCAACACAAACCTTTTCCCACTATTGAAAAACACTTGGATAACTTGCTGGAGAGATCTTAATCCCTTTAAGCAGACCGTACTGAATGGATTATCCGACGAAAAGTCTGTGTAAATCACAGCTAAATTAGATGAAAAGAGACGTACAAAACAACCTGGTACCACAGGGGTGATAGATAGATAGATAGATAGGAGATAGATAGATAGATAGATAGATATGAGATAGATAGATAGATAGATAGATAGATAGATAGATAGATAGATAGATAGATAGATAGATAGATAGATAGATAGGAGATAGATAGAGAGAGAGAGAGATATAGATAGATAGATAGATAGAGAGATATAGATAGATAGATAGATAGATAGATAGATAGGAGATAGATAGATAGATAGGAAGAAAAGTAGCACTCCAAAATCTGTAAAAAATTAAGAAAATGCTTTTATTCCCCCATGTGGATAAGTGATATTTCGGATCAACACTGGAGCCTTTCTCAAGCCAAGAGAAAGGCTCTAGTGTTGAGCCGAAACGTCGAGTATCTACATGGGTGAATAAAAGCATTTTCTTAATTGTTTAGGCTACTTTCACACTGGCGTTTTGGCTTTCCGTTTGTGAGATCCGTTCAGGGCTCTCACAAGCGCTCCGAAACAGATCAGTTTTGCCCTAATGCATTCTGAATGGAAAAGGATCCGCTCAGAATGCATCAGTTTGGCTCCGTTCAGTCTCCATTCCGCTCTGGAGGCGCCTGCAGCGTTTTTCTGTCCGGGATGTGGTGCGGAGCCAAACGGGGATCTGTCCCCATTCACTTTTAATGGTGTTCATGACGGAGACGTCATGGCTATAAAAGACATAATACAACCGGATCTATTCATGACGGATGCATGCGGTTGTACTATTGTAACAGAAGCGTTTTTGCAGATCCATGACGGATCCGCAAAAAACGCTAATGTGAAAGTAGCCTTACTGATTTTGGAGTGTTGCCTTTTTGCTACTTTGTGTTTTGGGCGATAGTCTTCGGGCGTGCACCCTTTTTTGTTCAGGTTGGATGTAGTGCTGCCAGATTTTTGCTTTATACAGATAGATAATAGATGGATGGACAGAATGATAGGTGATAGATGGATAGATAGATAGATAGATAGATATGAGATAGATAGATAGATAGATAGATAGATAGATATGAGATAGATAGATAGTTATACTGGTGACCCCTTTTTCTATCACTGGCACTTACAATGATTAGGTTTTTAGAAATATTTTAGGATTTTTCGTACTTTGACACTTTGTATCACACAGCGGCCTCTATACGGCTCTGACGGGGCAGGAGTTTATTACAGAGGTGGAGGATGAATTCATATAATGTATTTCTACCATATTCATCAGACTGGATGCAACCAATGTTATGCCTGCGCGTTTCGGGGCTGGGTCACTGATCTTTCTACCAATCTGTTCATAATGCAAATGACAGGACACAGAGCCAGTGACCCATACAGCCTACGGATGACCTCCGGGCAGACTTCTGGTGACGGCCAACGTCCCTGAGTTACCACCAACCTTTTATGAGGTAGCCGAGTACCAGGCGGCACAGTCCGGCCGTATTCTGGTGTCCCTGTTACAACCAAACCAACCGCCGTGAGTCTATCAAACTTAAACGGGGTTTTCTGAGATTTTAAAATTGATGCCCTATCCTCATGATGGGTCATCAGTATTAGATCGGTGGGGGTCTGATACCTGGGACCCCCGCCGATCAGCTGTTTGAGAAGGCACTGGTGCTGGCAGTAGTACCGTGGCCTTCTCTCGGCTTTCCCTAGGCCAGTGATGACACGTTCATCGGTCACGTGGCCTAGGAGCAGCTCAGCCTCATAGAAGTGAATGGGGCTGGGCGCGATACCAAGCACGGCCACTACACAATGTACGGCGCTGTGCTTGGAGAAGGCACTCACAGGAGATCATCGGTGGGGATCGCGGGTGTCGGACCCTCACTGATCAGATACTGATGGATAAGTCATCAGTATAAAGATCACAGAAAACCATTATATAACCCCAGGGTGCTCTAGAAGCAAAAAGTACAATGGGACGCCCCCTAATAAATCCACCATCTAGCGGCCTCCACCTCCTATATATTTCAACATGCTGAATGCGTTTGTTCTCAGAGAGATAAGCTACCGTCAGAGGCTTTCTCCCCTCTCCCATCCACAATACATGCATGCTCGGCCAAGCCCTCATGCATGTGGATGGGAGGAATAGTTTTTGGCGGCTCATAACCTACAGTAGTCACTGGTTTACTGCATCTCCTGTTGCCTGGCGATAGCCTGAACTTATTTTCTATTCCTTAAAGAAGGCAGATATAGTTAATGTAAAAAAAAACATCAATCCTTTCGAAATCCTTGTGCCTCTGGGGTAGAGAAAAAAAGGACCACATGAAATAATACTCAGACTCCCTGACACTGGTAATTTGGAATACACAAAGCTGACATGGCACTGGCGGATAGATTCCTCGTGTGCCTTGGCAGCCGACATGCCGTACGCTATAAGGTAGCGTGTTTTTCTTTCGTACAAATTTTAGATTTTTTTTTTTTTTACATTGTAATTTCTACTGAATTGGAAGCGGCCGAAGCACACACGTTAATTGCCTGGGGACCCCCTTAACTCCTGAGATAGTTACCTTTTTATGGGCCGGGGGTTTCTGGCTGCCTCGGAAAACTTACGCTGGCTGCCATCCAAGGCTCACTACGACTGTCTGTTACGGTTTCTACGGCGACAGAGAACAACATGGCAGCTACGTACGAAGAGATGAAGCTTGAATTCAATTAAATTTTCAGTTTTCAAATAAAATTTTCTTTTTTTACAAAAATGTGTCCTTGTCCAGTCAATACTGCATAGAGTTTTTCACTCACAAATTGTGTCGCTGTGAAAAAAAAAACGTTTTGAGACAAAATTCGTGTGCGGATCCGCGACGTGTACAAATGCAAATTCAGGGCAAAAATGTAAAATTTCTTCTGTAGATTCTGCTGCATGAGGCCTCATGCACACAACTGTGTGTATTTTGCGGTCCGCAAAAAAAAAGGATGACGTCCGTGTGCATTCTGTATATTACGGAACAGCTGGCCCCTAATAGAACAGTACTATCCTTCTCCGTAATGTGGACAATAAGGGTCCATTCACACATCCGCAAATTGCGGATCCGCAACACACCCGGCCGGCACCCCCAAGAGAACTGCCTATTCTTGTCCGCAGCTGTGAGTACCTTCCGTTTTTTTTGCGAACCCATTAAAATGAATGCTTCCGCATACAGTCCGCAAATAAAACGAAAAAAAAAATACATTCGTGTGCATGAGCCCTGACTGTGTGAACATGCCCTAAGGCCAGCTTTAGATTTGCGGATCTTAGACTCTGTGGCCCACATGTATTAAAGGGGTTATCCAAGACTGAACAACCCCCCCACAATGCTACTTAAAGGGATTGTCCTATCTATTACTCAGAGCAAAGAGGCACTGTAAAGCGGTCGGCCTGGACCGAATGTAATACTATGACTAACCAGTTGTATGCGCTGCAGGATTAGGTCTCACGCACACAACCGTATTTTCTTTCCGCTTCCGTTCCGTTTTTTGTGCGGCCCGTATGCGGAACCATTCACAACAATGGGGCTGTAGAAAATACGGAAGTTACTCCATGTGCATTTCGTTTCCGTTTGTCCGCATGGCCGTTCCGCAAAAAAGTAGTTTTATCTATTAGGAACAGGAACATTTTTTGCGTTCCGTATGCGGAACCATTCATTTCAGTTGGCCCGCAAAAAAACGGAATGTACTCCGTATGCATTCCGTTTCCGTATTTCCGTTCCATTACATTTTGAGTAATGTCCTATTATTGCCCGCAATAATCCAGGCCCCATTCAAGTCAATGGATCCCCAAAAAATACGAAACACATCCGTATGTCATCCGTATGTGGAGTTCCACTTTAAAAGGGTGATCACATGATTAATCACAAAAATGAGAATCACCCTGGGTTCACACCTGAGCCTTTTACAGCGCGTTCCTACGCGCTGTAAAACGCTCAACAGGCGAAAACCCATGTTTCCCTATGGGCATGGTTCTCATCTGAGCGTTTTAGAGCGCGTACGAACGCACTGTAAAACGCCCTACGCCCAAAGAAGTACAGGAGCTTCTTTGGGATGTTTTGTCGCGCATATTCTGATTGACGCCAGAGTGGTCAATCAAACGAACTCGCGTACAACGCACGTTTCCTATTTCCAAAAACGCGCTGTAATACGCGCGACAAAAACGTGCGTAAAACGCGCGTATCAAATACGCTCAAGTGTGAACCCAGGGTGACGACATAATAGCACATGACAATTTCTTTCTGACAAAGCCAGAACCAGCCCTGGACCTCACATGGATCCAGAGATCTCCCCATTCATTGCTCTGCTAGATTTATATCAAGATGTTTTCTAAGGGGCACGTCCTTTCTGCTGCAGCTCAGGGGGCATGTCTTTTCTGCTACAGCTCTCTCCCGGTCACAGCTCAGGAGGCAGTTGAAGGATGGAACTGAGCGCGTGCGACCATCTCAGGGAGGTGGACAGAGAAATAAAAATAATAAAAAAACAGCAGGTGGCGCTATACAGATACATTGTATTGAATCAATAACTCATTGGTTATCCTAAATTTTCAATTACATGCAATACAAAACTATTCAGATCCAGGCGCTGGTTTGAGAACTGCGGAATATTTTTCATGGCACAATCCCTTTAAGTATCAATATTTAATATTTCTTTTTATTGAACCTTTTTCGCCCAATATCTAATGGGGGCTACAAGGGGAGCGCGGACTTGTCTTTTACTCTTGGACTTAGATCTGCATGAAGCGCGCTCCCGGCACGCGCCGGCCAAACCTCAGCCTGATCTAATTTGTGATTTAAATGTTATTCACAAGAAAAAAAGTGAGATTTCAAAATTTCAATTTTCTCATCAGAAACCGCAGGAAATCTGCGCCGAGAGAGGGCAGAGAGTGGATCGCAGACGTGTCAGGAGCGCGCCGCAGGTTACGACATAAAATCTCTTCCAAAGGGAAGACGGGAGGGCGGGGAGGATTTGGTTTCTTGACTGTAATGACTTCTGACACGGAAACAGAACGGCACAAAGGCTCAGACATGATATCATATTAAAGACCGTGTCCTGTACAAAATACGCACTTGGCAGCGGCGACGGCCCCCGGAACAATACAGAGCGGGAAAATGTACAATAAGGTCTTTCAAGAAAACCTATAGGCTTATGGCGTCTGGGAAAAGACAGGACATTGTCCCAATACACGGGGATCATCGCCCCTAAAGGGAAGCTCCTCCGAGAGGTGCACTCTCCAAAGTCGCCATCTGCAAAAATACTTTTGTTGGCAATGATCCGGCAGTGATCATAGGATCATAATGTATCATAGGAATGCTCAGGCAGACTTGTCTATATACTTCTCGTAGCCTCTAACAGACCTAATAGAATGCTTAGGATTGCTTGCTGTCAGTGAATGGGAAACTGAAACCTCTACAGATTTTAGGCTCTGTTCGCATCACATTCGGAGCCTGGATTTGGCATGTACCATAGTCCAACCTGTGGCCCTCCAGCTGTTGTAAAACTACAATTCCCACCATGCCCTGCTGTAGGCTGGGAGTTGTAGTTTTGCAACAGTTGAAGAGCCGCAGGTTGGTCATCCCTGCCCTAGACATTTCCCGCCAGAGCGCCAGTCACCCAACATAGGCCAAAAGAGTGTCCTTTAGGCAAGCCGATATATGTCGATGTATATTTTTATTTCTAAGGCTATTCAATATAAAGGTATAAAGTCAAAAATCTTACACAGCATAGAATTTTATTTAATGACAGGAGCCTATGAGCGTCATATCCCACTGTCCGCCTATGCAGTGGGATACGTTGCAGCCATTCCCTCGGCGTATACGTCTGACAGAAGCTCCAAACACGAGGTGGACAGAAACGAATATATCTCGCTACAATCATGTCTGCTCTAGGAACTCTTCTGGGAACAGCGATGACCCCAGATTGATATATTTTATCTACAATTTATCTGCAGTGATACATTGTAACAAGTTATCAAGTCAAGGATAAAATCAGGCTGGAAACGTGCGCAAAAGCGGAGTGAAAGCTATTTTGGTCAGGGACTGCCAGAGGTGAGCCTAATTTATGACGAGGGCGAGGGGGAACCAAGATCAGCGTGAAACAGCGTTTTTTGTAAATGACCCCAAGAATTTTTTTAAATTAACGTTGATGACCTTTCCTCAGGATAGCAGTTCTGACTCCCGGAACACCCACTGATCAGCTGTTAGAAGAGGCCGAGCCCTCCGCGAGCGCCGCAGGCTCTTCCTAGGCCAGTGACGTCACCAAACATCGGTCATATGCTGCAATACACAACCACAGCCAATATTTTTTGCGGACCGCACACAGACTCATTCATTTTTATGGGTCCACAAAAATAATATGACAGCTCGCGGATGTCATCTACGCAAATTATAGAACCTGCCCTATTCTTGTCTGTTTTGTGGACAAAGATAGGTTTTTTACAGTAGGCCCTGCAAAAATTTCGGGATGCACAATCCATATTTTGCGGATCCAAAATCTGTAGACCGCAAAACGATACAGTCACGTGCAGGAGGCCTAAGGCCTCATGCACACGCCCGTTGTTGTGGTCCGCGTCCGAGCCGCATATTTTGCGGCTCGGGCGCGGACCCATTCACTTCAATGGGGCAGCAAAAGATGCGGACAGCACTCCGTGTGCTGTCCGCATCCGTTGCTCCGTTCCGTGCCCCCGCAAAAAAAAATAGAGCATGTCCTATTCTTGTCCTATCCACAAAAACGGAACGGAAACAGTAAAAAACAACAACTTTCGTGTGCAAGAGGCCTGAATCTGTTGCAAAATCTGCATGTGTCAATTGTGGATTTTTAAAAACGTCAATTTCTGCCACTTTGCTGCTACTGTGTTCCACTGTGGATTCTCCGTCCACGAACCTGACATAAAATCTGCGGTGCTTCTGTCCCGCGTGTACATAGCCGCGCTCGTTAGCGATTATCTTGCGGAGTAGGTAAACAGCTCAGCAGCACAGATCCCTCTCCTGTCCTCTTAGTTTGTTACAATGTATCAGGGCAGATAAGATCTATCAGTCTGGAATGTTTACCTCACTGGATACAATTGTAGTGAACCCTGAGTATTAGGTCTGATGTTTCTGTTCACTGACAGCATGCAGGGATCCTAAAAATGATGAAGAATTGGAAACATAAAGTCTATTAGAAAGATGCCCATCTTTTCATTATATGACGATTAAGCTTTTTTTCCCGCATCACTGAGAGCAAAGCAGGCTCAAAGTTCTGTAGAAATCTCTTCAGATACTTCCGTGACCTCAATAATACAATCCGCAGCAGATTTCGCTCCGTGGCCTCTGGTTGCCCCGACCCTACAGCCTTGGAAAACAACACGCCTTTGGGAAGAGACTGTAGAAGGCTCGCTAATAAGTAGGAAGGGTCTTGGGATCTCTGCCGGATCATGTAATAAACTCTTAATGATAAAAGGCTTTGTGTTTAATAAGGACATTAACTCATTAAGGGATCTGGATTCCCACAGCCGCCGACATCCTTGTACTTAGAAGTTTCCTGTAATTTAGATTTTTCTTAAAACTGCGTTTTTAGGCACGGGCTCGGCTTGTAAAATAATAAATTACATGTTATGTGTAATTCTGTGGCTTCGGCTGTTCATTTACCGGAGACAATGTTACACACCCACGTACAATGGCCGTACTGTGTCTTTAAACGTCATGGGCTCCGCTATTTCAGCACAATTATGGTTTCCGAAATTGCCTGTAAAAGTGGACCCTCGGGTGGTGGCATGATATGCAGCAGGCCCCTTTTAGACGAGCGAGTTTTCCGCGCGGGTGTAATGGGTGATGCGAACGCGTGAATCCGGACCCATTCATTTCAATGGCTCTGTGTACATGAGCGTTGTTTTTCACGCATCACTCGTGCGTTGCATGAAAATCGCAGCATGTTCTATATTCTGCGTTTTTCACGCAACGTTGGACCCATGGAAGTGACTGGGGCTGCGTGAAAATCGCGTCAGCAGGCATATGCGGATGCGATGTGTTTTTCACTGATGGTCACTAAGAGATGTTGTTTGTAAACCTTCAGTTTTTTATCACGCGCGTGAAAAACGCATCAATGTGCATTGCACCCGCGCGGAAAAAACTGAACACAATCGCAGACAAAACTGACTGAACTTGCTTGCGAAGTCGCGCATTTTTAACTGAATGCTCTTGGACCTTATCCGTGATGCTCGTCTGCAAGGCGCCTTACAGAACACTGCCACCTAGTGGATATTCCATAGCGAAGTTTCCACAATTTTCTTAAAGGGGTATCCCGATCTGGCCATTCATGACATATCGATAGGTTATGCTATAAATGTCCCACCTCTGGGACCAGCTCCTATCACAAGAACAGGGACCCGACGTGAATGAAGAGCACAATGGCGCCCCCTAGATGGTCAACTGAAACCTGGGGCAAAAATGCCTTCCCATATATGCCCCCATCAGTGAGCCCTTCAAGCCAATCAGCACAGCTGAGAAGGGTCACATGACTCCATTCCTTTCAGTACCTCAGTCAGTGGGTGCCTTGTCAAGAGGGAGGGGTGCATATATTCACTACTCCTTGACTGGCTCTTTAGGGGCCAATTTTTGGCCTAAAAATCTGCACAACTCAGCTTTGATAGGACATTGTATGACAGCTCGAAAACGTGATGACTGGGTTACCCTTAAAATATGATCTGGTAACTCTTATGTAAAGATGCTGATCAAAATTAAAGGGGTGATCCATGCAAAACTGGTTAGGGGCTTAGGGGTGGGGCTGTGTCCTGCTCCGCCCCCTCAGGTCCAGCACTAAATACAGTATATTGTATTGGTTTTTCTGGAGTGCTCCTTTAAATTAGTTTGGTGCATTTACACACTAGTTCTGGAGATAAAATATCTGACTACCTGGTGGAATCCTCTAAAGGTTATCAGAGGTTGTCGACCTTTGACCTGTTTACTAAACCCCGGGATAAAGCTAAACCTTGTGCTACCTGATAGATGACATAGTACACATATGTAGATAATAGTGGCGTGTTCTATCTCACCAGTGTACTGCGACCCCTCCATCACCCCCTCGAGGGTCCGGCTGTCTGTACACATAAATAGAGAGGCCTTTAGATTGCTGTCATATTGATCGAAGTTAGCACCTTCTGGAAGATCCACCAGATTGTGGAGCATCGTCGGAATCAGCAGGATCGGCCAATTAGATCGCCAGCATCTTCCCTTGTTACCCCAATGATAAGCTGGTCACAGAGTATCCGCTGAGACCCCCAGTGATCGACTGTGATCTGTCCACAAGTGTTCAGTTTCCCTGCAGTGCCTCCACAGGACAGATGGAGAATGACATGGTATCCACTGAAATCAATGTAATGTATGGACAGACTGGGTCCTCCAGATAGAGAAACACTCTTTGTAGCTGCTCTCCACTAGAAATCATTCATGGACCCCTATAAATCCAATCAATGTCTTCCTTAAAGGGTTTTCTGGGAATAAAATATTGATGACCTATTTGCAGGATAGGTCATCAGTATCTGATTGGTAGGGGGTCTGACTCTCACCGATCAGCTGTTTGAAGAGGTCACTGTTAGGCCAGTGACGTCATGTTCATTGGGCTCAGTCCCATTCAAGAGAATGAGCTGCAATACCAAGCACAGCCACTATACAATGGATGGCGCTGTGCTTGGTAAGCTGAGAGGAGACGGCGGTGCTCACCGGAGTCCCGTGGTCTCTTCAAACAGCTGATCGCCAGGAGCTAGACTCCCACCCGTGACATACTGATGACCTATCCTGAGGAGAGGCCTTCAATATCCAACTCCCAGAAAATCCTTTAATATTTTGGGAGCCACAGGCTGAAATAGGAGCAGTCGGTGCCCTGTCTCCAGCTGCTGTCCGAAAAACACGGCTGGACGGTAACTACGGAACCATCATGTTTAGCAAACTAACATACTGGTACTTGTAGTCCCACCGCAGCTGTAGAAACCTAAAGGCCGACATCTCCCACACGAACACAAAATACTATTGTGCTTTTTTTTTTCTTTTTTTTGCAAATGTAATTTTGAGGCGACGCAGGAGTTTATTTTTACAGTTTGCGGGTAACTTCGGGTCCATTTAAGTGTAAAAACAGAGCAGGACGGCCGGTGAGTAAGACACAACATAGGACAGGGAACCGTGGCGGCCGCCTCCTTACATAAAGGGGGGAATTGTTCTGTCTCAAGTCTTTGTTTATTTAGTAATATTTGACATGCGGCGAGCAAAATGTGTTGCTTTCTTTCAGTCTGCGCTATAGGACGCATGGCACTCGTCAGCCGTCTCACGAGGAACGTGCCAGATCTGCTTCATTCCCTGGACCTCGGCCTCTGCCACAATCCACAGGCGTATCCCGGAGCGATGGCAGCAGTCACGCCTGATCCTAATGGAGACATGAACCCGTATTGTTCCAATTGATAAAGGGGATATTTACACCTGGAGGCTCTGATGCATTTTTGAAACCCCCCCATTCCCCCAAAAAAATAAAAATAAAAATTTTGGTCCATTTTAAAAGTGTTTCTGGATAGTGTTTCTTTTTATGTTTCAGTTCCTGACCTTTTTCAACAGCTCTGCTTGCTGTCATTTTAAAGGGGTTGTGCACCTTTGCCAAAACCACCCCTCCTGTGCAGACCTGTGAAGGGAAGCACACTGACTGCTTCTCTCCTCGACCTCAGGTGTTCCTCTGTGCACCCAAGATGTAAACTTCTGTTTTGACGTGGCCGCAGTAGTGGCCTGCTCTCCTTACATCATGTCAAATGGTCTTGCAACGCAAGCGGAGCAGGTCACCGCTGCAGCCAGCAATTGGCTGCAGTGGTGTTAAAATGGAAGTTTACATCCAGGGAGCCGAGCAAAGAAGTTGAGGTCGGGGACAGAAGGGGTTCGGGAGCAGCCCTGGGAACTATGCTTCCCTTCAGAGGTCTGCCCAGGAGGAAGACGTTTACCAAAAAAAACAAAGATGCAAAACCCTTTTAAGGCTTAAACATATAATTTATATAGAGAGACAGGGAGGCAGTACTATCTGTACCTACATCATTTATATACAGAGACATGGAGGCAGTACTATCTGTACCTACATCATTTATATACAGAGACAGGGAGGCAGTACTATCTGTACCTACATCATTTATATAGAGAGACAGGGAGGCAGTACTATCTGTACCTACATCATTTATATACAGAGACAGGGAGGCAGTACTATTTATATATACATCATTTATATACAGAGACAGGGAGGCAGTACTATCTATATATACATCATTTATATACAGAGACAGGGAGGCAGTACTATTTATATATACATCATTTATATAGAGAGACAGGGAGGCAGTACTATCTATATATACATCATTTATATAGGGAGACAGGGAGGCAGTACTATCTATATATACATCATTTATATAGACAGGGAGGCAGTACTATCTGTACCTATCATTTATATAGAGAGACAGGGAGGCAGTACTATCTGTACTTACATCATTTATATAGAGAGACAGGGAGGCAGTACTATCTGTACTTACATCATTTATATAGAGAGACAGGGAGGCAGTACTATCTGTACCTACATCATTTATATAGAGAGACAGGGAGGCAGTACTATCTGTACCTACATCATTTATATAGAGAGACAGGGAGGCAGTACTATCTGTACTTACATCATTTATATAGCGAGACAGGGAGGCAGTACTATCTGTACTTACATTATTTATATACAGAGACAGGGAGGCAGTACTATCTGTACTTACATCATTTATATACAGAGACAGGGAGGCAGTACTATCTGTACTTACATCATTTATATAGAGAGACAGGGAGGCAGTACTATCTGTACTTACATCATTTATATAGAGAGACAGGGAGGCAGTACTATCTGTACTTACATCATTTATATACAGAGACAGGGAGGCAGTACTATCTGTACTTACATCATTTATATAGAAAGGGAGGCGGTACTATCTGTACCCTTATCATTTATTTAGAGAGACAAGGAGGCAGTACTATCTGTACCTACATTATTTATACAGTGGATAGTTTTTAAAGGGACAAATAGAGGTGCAACTTGTAGTACTGGGCTCTAATGCAAAATCTGTAACAGGACCCCCACCCACCATGTGCCATTTATGATACTGTCTTTAGGCCCACACAGCCACCAGTGCCCGATGTGAGTGCCACCTCTGCACCCCCTACAGCTCTGCTGGCTGTCAGGTCCAGTGTAATGCCTTCCCTCTGAGACATGTACATCCATATGTGTGACCAATATCCTCTTACAAGGCTATTTTATGGTTGACTTTAGGTGTAACGCCCCTTTAAGCAAGGTAATCATCATCGCTTTAGTCTCTGTAATTTACATGCTGCAGAGATTGATTTAATGCAAAGAAACAAGACTCTCCTAGTGGTTCCCAGGGCTGAGCTGTGGATTCTGATGGACATTGCTTAATGTGGCACCTTAGGGTTGCGTCCTCAGCAGACTGGGGTATTTGCACGGATAGGGCACTGCGTCTGCTCTCAGACTAATCTAATTTAATGAGGTTTAGTTGGGCTGAGCAAATATCAGATAAAAGAGACACCTTTAATTATCGCTCATTAATACCTGCTGGTAATCTCGGGGCACGTATGGCACACATAGAGATCCATACATCAACACAAGGAGCCTGGGATGTCTCTGCTTAATTACCAAACCCAGACTGCAATAAAACAGCTAATTATCTTCACTCGGTACCTGTACATCATACTTTGGGGGGCGCCACCTGACAAATATGATGTGCCACGGCTGGTTTTAATAGAAATGTCCAGTGTAACACATGGCAAGAACAGAAGGGTCCTGGAAGCTGAGAAATGTGGAGCCCAGAGTCCTTAGACTATGGGGCAATGGAGCCGTGGTGGGGGTGGGGGGTCGGTTACCACTTCTTGCTGAGGACCACCTTCTGAACTGTGACCATGATTACAAGTTACACCATTTATGCCCCCCCCACCCCACCCCCACACACCCTGTGCTTCCCACTCTAAACTTCTACCCTAGTTGCAAACACATAGCTTACGTATAGGAACTATCTGGTGTCATTGTATTGTTTGGGTACTATCTGCTACTGGCACTGTTACAAAGGAACTGTGTGATACTATGAAAACACTGCCATAATATGTATTATTTATAGAAAAGACAGGGAGGCAGTACTATCTGTATCTACATCATTTATATGGCGAGACAGGGAGGCAGTACTATCTGTATCTACATCATTTATATGGAGAGACAGGGAGGCAGTACTATCTGTATCTACATAATTTACAAGGAGAGACAGGGAGGCAGTACTATCTGTATCTATATCATTTTTATGGAGAGACAGGGAGGCAGTACTATCTGTACCTACATCATTTACAGGAAGAGACAGGGAGGCAGTAATATATTTATCTACATGATTTACAGGGAGAGACAGGGAAGCAGTACTATCTGTACTTATATCATTTATATAGAGAGACAGGGAGGCAGTACTATCTGTACTTATATCATTTATATAAAGAGACAGAGAGGCAGTACTATCTGTACTTACATCATTTATATAGAGAGACTGGGAGGCAGTACTATCTGTGCCTACATCATATACAGGGAGAGACAGGGAGGCAGTACTATCTGTACTTATATCATTTATATAGAGAGACTGGGAGGCAGTACTATCTGTGCCTACATCATATACAGGGAGAGACAGGGAGGCAGTACTATCTGTATCTATATCATTTTTATGGAGAGACAGGGAGGCAGTACTATCTGTATCTATATCATTTATATGGAGAGACAGGGAGGCAGTACTATCTGTACCTACATCATTTACAGGAAGAGACAGGGAGGCAGTAATATCTTTATCTACATGATTTACAGGGAGAGACAGGGAGGCAGTACTATCTGTACTTATATCATTTATATAGAGAGACAGGGAGGCAGTACTATCTGTACTTATATCATTTATATAGAGAGACTGGGAGGCAGTACTATCTGTGCCTACATCATATACAGGGAGAGACAGGGAGGCAGTACTATCTGTACTTATATCATTTATATAGAGAGACTGGGAGGCAGTACTATCTGTGCCTACATCATATACAGGAAGAGACAGGGAGGCAGTACTATCTGTACCTACATCATTTACAGGGAGACAGGGAGGCAGTACTATCTATACCTACATCATTTATATAGAGAGACAGGGAGGCAGTTCTATCTGTACATACATCATTTATTTACAGAGACAGGGAGGCAGTACTATCTGTACCCACATAATTTATATAGGGAGACAGGGAGGCAGTACTATCTATACCTACATCATTTACAGGCAGATACAGGAGGCAGTACTACATGTACCTATATCATTTACAGGTAAGCAGTACTATGCATGTACATTTCAACTACAGGGAGAGGCAGGAAGGCAGTACCGCAGTAGTATCAGTGCCTAACAGTTTTTTACTGGGCCCCTTAGCAAGGTGCCCAACACATTACACTGACTCCTCAGTATGTGGGTGGTATACAGATATTTCCCACAATGCACAGGAGACAATGCAGGTACAAGGGGTTAACACAGAGCATAAATATTTGCTGACGTTTTGCTTGCATTTTCCTAATTTTCCTGCCCGGTGGCAGTAACCAGTCTTCGCCGCCCTGTTACGGCTCAGTTTCTAAAATGGATCCAGATATCAGAGGGCGACTCATTACTAAGATACAGCCATTAATCAGGCTTAAGCAAAGGTCACTGGTCTAGAAGTGGGGAGATAAGCGGCCACCGGTGTGTGTCCCAGATAACTTATCTCCCACAGCAGAGAAAAACACTAACTTCTTCAAAAAACCCAAATAAAGGAAAAATCAGGTAACGTGGTGGCGCTGCGGATATACGCTGCGGCTGCGATCAATCACCGGGTGTGTGTTTTTACGCTGACGTCTCATAAACAGGGGGCTTAGTGCAGACATACAACTTAGCACATGGACAATCCCATAACATAAATTCTGCCCTGTGTTTGGGAATGGGGGCTCGGTGTGGGGTCACCGCGGCGGTAATATTATATCATACATATAAATCCTACTGCAATCATGTCTGGAGGTCATCAATATCTGTCTGACAACCCTTAGGCCCCTTGCAGACGAGCGTGTCCGGATGATGTCCGGATGCGTTCAGTGAAAACTGCGCGATTTTACAAATAAAGTCATTCAGTTGTTCAGTTTTTATCGCGCGGGTGCAATGCGATTTACTGCGTTTTGCACGCACGTGATAAAAAACGGAAGGTTTACAAACAACATCTCTTAGCAACCATCAGTGAAAAACGCATTGCATCTGCACTTGCTTGCGGATGCGATTTTCACGCAACCCCATTCACTTTGTGAAAAACGCAGAATATAGAACATGCTGCGATTTTCATTCAAGCAGAATTAATGCGTAAAAATCATCGCTCATGTACACAGAGCCATTGAAATGAATGGGTCCGGATTCCGTGCGGGGGCTATGCGTTCACGTCACGCATTGCACCCGCGCAGAAAACTCGCTGGTCTTAGAGGAGCTTAGAGTCACCATTACAGCACCTACAGGGGCTGTCACTTTTCCAGACGCCTGAATGCCAAAACCGCTTAGCCTACAGTGATTTCATAGTCGGGCACACCCCTGAGGAAGCTGGGAAAGCTGGGTGACAACCTCTAGGGATGGCCTGGGTATATTGGCCCCTCCCCTCCATATTTCTATTCAGGACTCTAGAAAAGCTGAGTGATAACCCAGGTGCAAACTGTACCGGCCGCCATATTTCTATCACCTAGCTTTCCCAGGAGCAGATACAAGGCGATTCTAGCTGGCACTGGCAACATATAAGGCAGGTGGCGACGCCCCCGGTTTTGCTTTTTACAGAGTGGATCATGGTTTAACCCCTCAGGCCCTGGACAGCTGTTCCATGCAGATTAATGCAGCAGCCTTCAAAGGCCAACCCCGCCAGGTTCACAAGGGCTCTTTGTGCCTCTGCCCCCTGCAGGGCCAGAAGAAATGCCCGGGATCTTCCTATTAACTTTTCCCCAAATCTACCACATCCCCATTAGCTACGCATTACAATGGTGTCCACTTCAGCACATTCATCGCCCTCCTCATTAACCGCCATGTATTCCTGGAGGGTTATCTGCCGCCTTACCGCTGACAACCCAGAAAACGTTATGTGCTGCATTACCGCTGACAACCCAGAAAACGTTGTGTGCCGCCTTACCGCTGACAACCCAGAAAACGTTATGTGCCGCGTTACCGCTGACAACCCCTAAAACGTTATGTGCCGTGTTAGCGCTGACAGCCCAGAAAATGTTATCTGCCGCGTTACCAATGACAACCCCTAAAACGTTATGTGCCGTGTTAGCGCTGACAACTCCTAAAAGGTTATCTGCCGCCTTACCGCTGACAACCCCTAAAACGTTATGTGCCGCGTTACCGCTGACAACCCCTAAAAGGTTATCTGCCGCGTTAGCGCTGACAACCCCTAAAAGGTTATCTGCCGCGTTAGCGCTGACAACCCCTAAAAGGTTATCTGCTGTGTTACCGCTGACAACCCCTAAAACATTATGTGCCGCGTTACCGCTGACAATCCCTAAAAGGTTATGTGCCACGTTACCGCTGACAACCCCTAAAAGGTTATCTGCTGTGTTACCGCTGACAACCCCTAAAACATTATGTGCCGCGTTACCGCTGACAACCCCTAAAAGGTTATGTGCCACGTTACCGCTGACAACCCCTAAAAGGTTATCTGCCGCGTTAGCGCTGACAACCCCTAAAAGGTTATCTGCTGTGTTACCGCTGACAACCCCTAAAACATTATGTGCCGCGTTACCGCTGACAACCCCTAAAAGGTTATGTGCCACGTTACCGCTGACAACCCCTAAAAGGTTATCTGCTGTGTTACCGCTGACAACCCCTAAAACATTATGTGCCGTGTTACCGCTGACAACCCCTAAAACATTATGTGCCGCCTTACCGCTGACAACCCCTAAAAGGTTATGTGCCACGTTACCGCTGACAACCCCTAAAAGGTTATGTGCCGCGTTAGCACTGACAACTCCTAAATGGTTATCTGCCGTGTTACTGCTGACAACCGGCCGTGCAGGATACCCAAACCTCTATCTGTCACCACAAGCACCGTTCAGACTGGAGCAGATGAAAAGCATATGGACTGTTATAAATGTCCGCCGCTGTGAGGAGGCGTCGGGGGGCTCGTACCTCCTGGACCCCCCAGAACACAGGGACGCTGCATCTCTCAACACCTATGATGAGGCCAAAGCCAGGAGCGGGTCCAAATGACGGACCGACTGATACGTCTCCGCTTTTGTGTCCATTCATGTGTTTGGTTCAACAACTGCAATTTGAACGGTTCCGTGATCCGTCCGCTGCGCAAATGTTCTACTTTTTTGTGGTGCGCAGGCACGGACAGAAACTCTGTAGTGCTTCCATGGGGTTCCGTGCCGCACCTTCTGGATTACGGACTCATTCAAGTGAATGGGTCCGCATCTGTGCTGCAGTGCACAAACGGCCAGGGGCCCGTATATTGCGGGCACGCTGTTTGCGAATCGCAATATGGGCATTGGCCGACAACGGTCGTGTGAATGAGCTCTAAAGCAATAAAAAAAATAACCGCAGGGCGAGAAAAAAGTTGTCAGAAAAGATGGCGGTCAGAACATCTGCCACGGGCATTTTCTAAGGGGGCGTGGCTAATCAATCGCAACATTGTTACCAATGTATCCACTCATCGGCAACATCACGGAGTCCATCAGTCGGTAGGCGGAATCCACTGTAGATTTGGCGACACAACGGTTACGATAAATGTTGTACGCGGACAGCCAGAGTCTCTAACAAGATCCCACCAATGTCCAGTCCACCTCACAGGCCACAGGACCGCAGTCCCATCCATCGCACTTTAGATTGCAAGCTCTTTGGCCGGCCGAGGCTTCAAGCCTCACCCAGAACTGGAGTCAGATACATAAATAACGCGACAACTTGTAGAGTGATTACCGCAATTACATAGAAATGTTCACTGCCAGACGAGTGCACCTCGGGGCCCCAGGGCGTCTGTCGTTTGGAGCCCAGGTTGTAACAAGTTGTTGCACATTATTAATATGCAGATGTGAATTATAAAGTGCGTGAACCGTAATAGAGGTATAATGTCCGGCACTGGACACTGTAACCCCCCAGCCCCAGCTATATGATCGGGGAGGAGTCACCACCGCCCCCACACGTCCTAACCGTGTACTCATATAGGTAAGTGGCCCCCACACATCCTAACCATGTACTCATATAGGAAAGTGGCCCCCACACGTCCTAACCGTGTACTCATATAGGTAAGTGGCCCCCACACGTCCTAACCGTGTGCTCATATAGGTAAGTGGCCCCCACACGTCCTAACCGTGTGCTCATATAGGTAAGTGGCCCCCACACGTCCTAACCGTGTGCTCATATAGGTAAGTGGCCCCCACACGTCCTAACCGTGTGCTCATATAGGTAAGTGGCCCCCAGACGTCCTAACCGTGTACTCATATAGGTAAGTGGCCCCCACACGTCCTAACCATGTGCTCATATAGGTATGTGGCCCCCACACGTCCTAACCGTGTACTCATATAGGTAAGTGGCCCCCACACGTCCTAACCGTGTGCTCATATAGGTAAGTGGCCCCCACACGTCCTAACCGTGTACTCATATAGGTAAGTGGCCCATACACGTCCTAACCGTGTGCTCATATAGGTAAGTGGCCCCCAACACGTCCTAACCGTGTACTCATATAGGTGAGTGGTCCCCAACACGTCCTAAGCGTGTACTCATATAGGTAAGTGGCCCCCACACGTCCTAACCGTCTACTCATATAGGTAAGTGGCCCCCAACACGTCCTAACGGTGTACTCATATAGGTAAGTGGCCCCCAACAAGTCCTAACCGTGTGCTTATATAGGAAATTGTGGCCCCCACATGTCCTAACCGTTTGCTCATATAGGTAAGTAGCCCCCACATATCCTAACCGTATACTCATTTAGGTAAGTGGCCCCCACACGTTCCTAACTGTGTACTCATATAGGTAAGTGGCCCCCACACGTCCTAACCGTGTGCTCATATAGGTAAGTGGCCCCCACACGTCCTAACCGTATACTCATATAGGTAAGTGGCCCCCACATATCCTAACCGTATACTCATATAGGTAAGTGGCCCCCAACAAGTCCTAACCGTGTACTTATATGGGTAAGTGGCCCCCAACAAGTCCTAACCGTGTACTCATATAGGTAAGTGGCCCCCAACAAGTCCTAACCGTGTACTCATATAGGTAACTGGCCCCCACACGTCCTAACCGTGTACTCATATAGGTAACTGGCCCCCACACGTCCTAACCGTGTACTCATATAGGTAAGTGGCCCCCACACATCCTAACCGTGTACTCATATAGGTAAGTGGCCCCCACACATCCTAACCGTGTACTCATATAGGTAAGTGGCCCCCAACATGACCTATCATACAACTTTCCCTTTATTACACTACTGTCCACGTCTTTCTATAAGTGATCCCCCCCCCCCCTCTATGTCCAGTCATATGAATATTTATATACAGGGCCGTCCACTCCTATATAAAATTAACCCTTACATGTCCAGTCATATGAATATTTATATACAGGGCCGTCCACTCCTATATTTGGTTAACCCGTACATGTCCAGTCATATGAATGACCTCTTTCATACAGGACTGTCCACTTCTATATGGTATTAACCCTCACATGTCCTGTCATAGGAATGACCCCTTTAGTATAGCACAGTCCACTTCGGTATGCACAGTCCCATAGATAAGTAACCCCCCCACACGTCCAATCACATGAATGACCCTCTAATACAGGGCAGTCCATATGTGAATGACCCCCCCACACGACCAGCCATGACGGACCCCTTTACTATAGGAATCCACATTATTCTGTAGGACTGACCCTGTAATTTTGGACACCTCCATGTGAGTGACCCCTTGAGTGGTGGTCTGCAGACTGGTGGGGGTACATCAGGGGGGCAGGTCTTACCTTCTGTCCGGTGTCTCCCAATGTCCAGCAGTACAAGGATCAGTATGGAGGACCAGGCGCATCCCCGCCGCTGCCTGCCCGTGTACATCCCTGTGATCCTGCCACAAATCCTCCGCAGAGCCGGAATTCTGGGTCCCTGTGGCCCCTGGGATGCCCCTGCTTGGGTGCGGGCAGCTTGCAGAGCTCCGGGGGCTGCACACCTCCTCTCTGCTGATGGAGTGTGGAGCCGGAGACCGTGAGGGGTCGGAGCTGCTGCTGCTGCTGCCTCCTCTGCCGAAACTTTCTCAGCCCCCCTTCACTTGTCACTTTCCAAACTCTGCAGAGCGGAGGAGAACAGTGCGCGCAGCGCCACCTGGCGGCCCCCCTCACGGCAGCTCTGGTACCAGCACCATCAACAGCGCCAGGGGAAAGGGAAACAATCAGCAGGGAGAGGAAAAATGTAACATATAGCAAGAAAGTAGTAATGTGGGAATCTCTAGATACTGACTGTAGAGTGGATGGTGCCCTGTGCAGTGTGTTATATGGTATGATGGATGTAAGTTCACACCTGTATTATCAATTCCGCTTTTCTATTGCAACTGGGACACCAACCCACTGCTGCTCAGAGACGATAATTTAGGCTAGGGCTACACGACACATAGGGCGCAACTACACTGCAACATTTGTCGCACGACAATTTTTATATGATAGTCGCGACATGCTGCGACTGCGACAGTCGCAGAAAAATCCATTTTGGAAAGGTTTTTTGCGACTGTCGTGTCGCAGTCGCATGTTGCAGTACGACACCATAGATTATCATTATAAAAATTGTCGCGCAACAGATGCAGCCCTAGCTTTAGGTGCCTGCACGCGCGTTTCGCTCAATCATCCGGTGATCAGCGGCACCTTTACACAGGCAGACTGTGGGACCGAGCGTTCGTGATTATAGGGCATCTAAATCGGCCGTTACACAGACATTATCTGATAGTCCAGGGCGCTACCTGTGCGGCCACGCTGGGTCCATCCCGATATCTGTCACAGCAGTGGTATTGCAGTATTTCACATTAGATTGTGAGGTGACGGTGCGGATTACTGCAGCAGCAGCTCTTATATAAACAGCCACTGTTTGCTGATCCCTGGTGACCTCTGGGGGCTCAGGGCAGAGGTCGGGGGTCTCCACACATAGTATGTATACAGGGCGGAAAGCAGAGGGTAGTCCCTGAGCTGCCCCCAAACCATGCTTTACATTCTAACATCACACCATTATACCTCACATGTCATCTCCAAAATAGATGGACTTATAGATACCAGATAGATGATAGAGAGATAGATAGATAGATAGATAGATAGATAATAGATAGATAGATAGATAGATAATAGATAGATAGATAGATAGATAGATAGATAGATAGATAGGAGATAGATAGATGATAGATAGATAGATACCTACCGGATAGATGATAGATAGATAGATAGATAGATAGATAGATAATAGATAGATAGATACCGGATAGATGATAGATGATAGATAGATAGATAGATAGATACCGGATAGATGAGAGATAGATAGATAGATAGATAGATAGATAGATAGATAGATAGATAGAAGAGCCTGCTTATTGAATCTGGGCGTCACCGACAGAGGTACACGCCCAGGGAGAGCAGACTGTGTCAGCAGTGCGACCAGGAGGCCGTGGAGGATGAGACTCACTTCCTGCTGCGGTGCCCCAAATACTCAGCAGTGAGGCACTCTCACTTCAGGAGACTGACTGATCTCTGCCCAGACTTCACCTCCATGGAGGAGGAAGAGAGATTCTCCATACTGCTGGGGGAGGAGGAGAACACAGCGGCCATAGCAGCACAATATATTACTGCCTGCCATAGACTGAGAGGAGCCTGATGTAACATGGACTCCTAGACTCCCACCCTGGATGTGTGTCTCATCCCCCAACCCTACCCGATTATTTCCCACTTGCTTTGGCAATGCTAAAATGTATTTAGTCCTGCCAATAAAGCTTATTTCATTTGATAGACAGATAAATAGATAGATAGATAGATAGATAGATAGATATGAGATAGATAGATAGATAGATAGATATGAGATAGAACAATAGATAGATATTAGATAGATAGATATGAGATAGATAGATAGATAGATAGATATGAGATAGATAGATAGATATGAGATAGAACAATAGATAGATATTAGATAGACCGATAGATAGATATTAGATAGATAGATAGATAGATAGATAAATAGATAGATCTGAGATAGATAGATAGATAGATAGATCTGAGATAGATAGATAGATAGATAGATAATAGGAGATAGATAGATAGATATGAGATAGATAGATAGATAGATAGATAGATATGAGATAGAGCAATAGATAGATAGATAGAACAATAGACAGATACGCTCCATGGAGGACAGTTCACACTAAAGCTCCGCCTCCTGGGCACTTGCAGGTCCACTTGCTGAATAAAACTTCACATTCACACTAATCCTGATAATAAAAGCTCCCCCCTGCTGTCAGCAGTTTGTGACTCCCTTAACCTCCTGCTTCTCAGTCTGTTCTAACAGTCGGACTGTAGAAGCGCGGTGTGTGTCTGCTGCGTGGTACGGACTGAGTGTTTCCGTCTGTCCCCCGGTCACCCCGCTGCGCTGTTCTCTGGAATATTCTGGCACGCTATAAATAAATGTTAATAATATTAATGAGCTGTTGGTGAAACGTTTCAGTGCAGCCTCGAAACCGCGGTGAACGTTCACCCGGGAAATGTGCGACTTCTCCCTCCTCCGTCCAGTTCTCGACCAGCAGAATGAGCGCCGCAGACGCCGTGCTTTTCGGACTGACACAGTCGGATTTTATGGCCTGGATTTGACTTTGTTAGAGATCCCCCATATGAAATGAGATCATTTTGGCTGCTGCTCTTAGACCTCGTACACCCTTCCAGGCCTCGTTACTGCGAGCTCTGAAGATGTATAACCAAACTGACAGAGGGGTAGCTGGCCGGCCCTGGGGCCCAATGCAAATCTATCCAAGGGCCCCACATCTACCATGTGCCATTTATAATACAGGCGTCTTCTTTCGTGGCAGAGAGGCTTTTTAGCCTGAATGCAACTGCTACCATTACATCTTAAGATAGATAGATAGATAGATATGAGATAGATAGATAGATAGATAGCTAGATAGATAGATATGAGATAGATAGATAGATATAAAGATATAGATAGATATAAAGATATAGATAGATATAAAGATAGATATAAAGATAGATAGATAGATAGATAGATAGATAGATAGATAGATAGATAGATAGATAGATAGATAGATAGATAGATAGATAGATATGAGATAGATAGATAGATAGATATATAGATAAGCAGTGGCCGTCTGTGACTGCCTCCATTGCTGGTGCGGTTGTTCACATGATGCGGTGATCTCTCGGATGTGACAGCTGGGACTCGCCGCTCTCAGGCCACTCTCTCTCTCTCTCTCTGCAGGTGGAAGTGATTTGCAGACGTGTTTGATGCTTTTATTGGCTGCACATTTCCTGATCCTCCGTAGATGAGACGTAGAGAACAGTCCTTTCATTCCATACCTTGTGCTGTATCTGGAGCTCCTTATTAGTAGAAGAGGAGCCCCGCCACATGTGAGGGGCCTCCGCCGCCGCTCTACTTACATCTCGAGGTTTCATCAGTTACAACTGTTTTAAGGCAAACATGACATACACTTCACTGTGCATTATGTATCTCAGCCTATCACGGGTGACACAGTCTACTGGGTAAGTATGTTTCCGTGTGTAAGGAGTGTAAACCTTGGCACCGCTTATCAATGGACTCTTTTCCTTTATAAATGATGTCTCTGCTGTAATTGTCTATATGTAATGCTAATGTATGAGGTAAACCTGCAGTATAAACTGTTGTCACTAGAGGTCGCTGTTGCTGCAGAAGCTAAAAGCTTATATAAAGAGCTGCCAGCAGGAAGTGAGTCAGTGTGTGGCTGAGGCCACATGGTGGGCAGAGGTCCCCTGTGCTAAGAAGATCTAGGCTGGAGGCATTAAGCAGTTCCTAAGGAGGAGTAGGACTCAGAGGAGCCTGTCAAGAGGGCTGCAGCTAGAGAGAAACCTTCTAGTGATGACGTGGTTGCAGTAAGCTTCATCTCAGCCCCAATGATATGCCATGTGGTGCGGAAGGGCGAAAACGTTGGGAACAGCTGGCTGTAGTGTAGGGGACAGACTCTCGGACTTGTGAATGGTGGATGTCTTCTGTCTGGCTTCCAGGGTCTATTAAGATACCTGGCTGCATGAGTTCCGCTGAGGTAGGTGAGTGTGTTGTGGTGTCAAAGTGCCGCACCACAATGCTGGTAGGAGCAGTGAGTAGTGCATACAGGAGAGTGATATGGCACGGGGAAGGAGGTGCGGTTAGATCGTGTCCATCATGGAAGTGTTGCCCTCTAGAGTTACCGGAACCGTCAAGTTTATTGTACCTTCCGTTGTGAACAGAAACCATCAAGTATAATGTGCCTTTTTTTTTAAAGGTATTACGCAACCATCAGGTATTGTACCATCTAGTGTGAACTGTGACCATGAAGCTTAAAGGGGTATTCCCATCACAATGATCACTGGTAAATCTGTTAATTCCCACCCATTAGGAGAAAATGGATCTATACTTACCTGATTGTTGTCTTCCGTCTCCCCTGGTTATGGCCACCACTCTTCTCTGGAATTGCGGTGGCCGCGCTTGCGCAGAAGACTTCTTATTTTCTCCCGGCCGGGCCGCGTGCAGTCCTGAAAGCGCACGCCGATGCAGCGCATGTGCCATGGTGACTTCTTCCTGGCCAGTATAGTATACTTGCCAGGAAGAAGTCACCATGGCGCATGCGCGGCGGTGTGCGCGTTCAGTCCAGCGCGAGGCCGGGAGAAGGCTTCAATCAAGATGAAGCCCGCTCCCTGCCGAAACCAGGATATGAACGGCGCGCCGGTAGCAGGTAAGCATGAAACGGCTTGATGGGAATACCCCTTTAATGTTCCACTTGACCTCCAGAGGAGCATGAATGGCCTATAAGTCTCCTCGCGCCGATTATGGGGCTCTCTCCCCAAGGAAGGAGACATAGTACCCCCCCCCCAAAAACGTGACATCTTTGTAACCATCAAGGAGTTGTGTCACTGTCTGAGTTAGGTTTTTTAAAGGAGAACCCTCCACCACCTCAAGCAAGCCTACCCTGTGTGATACAGTTCATTGGATAGGCGTATCTAACCCTATCATGTGCACTACAGTCGACAACCAATATGGCCGCCATTCCAAGCTTTTCTAGCGCTCTAGTTAGCCACTGATGCCCCGCTGCATATTGCTGTATAATGGCTCATGCACACGACCGTATATGTTTTGCGGTCCGCAAAACACGGATCCACAAAAATTACGGATGACGTCCATGTCACATCAGTATTGCAGCCATTTTTTGCGGACCCATTCAAGTGAATGGTTCCGCATATGGGCCTATAAAAAAAACGGAACGGACACGGAAAAAAATACATTCGTGTGCATGAGCCCCAACTAGGTGGGAGCAGCCATCTCGGTTGTCATCCATCTTGACTGAGGACGTCTTGAAGATTTATCTTTACGGATCCTCCAGAAAGCTCCTGGCAGATCTTGTGTATAGAAGGACGTGTCGAGGTCAAAGGTGCTGGAGGAATTGTAATCGGCTGATTCAGCTCCAGGACTCTCTGCACTGGTAATAACGGGGTTAATGAGGAATTAAAATCGGCCACGGTTTGTGGTTCGAGTCTTCCTCCCCAGAAGCGGAATCCAAACAATTGCGCCGCATGTCGTCGGTGAGATGATGAGAGCGCCGTCTGGAACCAATTCTCCGCGACATCGAAATAATACCGTTATTTTTAGAAACATATTCCCAGCGGCAAGTGATACATTGTGTCTGCGCCGCCTGATGAACTGACGGAAAGACGACTAATTACCACACTGTGCATCCATGCCGCGAGTAACGACGTGTGCGGGGGAGGGGCCCGCGGGGGGGCAGAACAATGTGTTACCGATCAAGATTGGTTGAGATGGACGTCCCTCTATTAATTTCATCCCGCGCTGCAGCGATCTGGTAATGATTACATCGATCTCTGGAGGAAACCTAGATGGAGGCCATCAACAACGCAACGCCTTAAAGGCACAGCGAGCAGAATATTGACTTAAAGGGGAACTTGACATCCAAGAGACAGTCCCTGCCAGTGCCCCCCACTCTGTGTGCCAGGGGCCACCAACAAGCGGCAGTTCTCACTCATACCCACCTTGGTGGCTTCCAAAGGAGTAGAAGACCCAGTGGAAATCATGATGCAGAAGACCCAGGACCCCGTAGGCCACCCACAATCATCTGATAAAGAATCTCTGAGCTATAAACCTTCCCCACATATATTTAAAGGGGTACTCTGAACATTGGTGGGGTCCTAGCTCTGGGTCCGCACACTGGACGGATCCCATGGAGCACGCCCAATATTAGAGTGTCCACGCAGTACGTCCAAAATAATTGTGCCAAGTAGAATGCCCTCTACACATAGTGCGCCCCTACAGTGACCCCAAAAGTGACTGAGCTAACCAGAATGCCCTAATAGGGGTCTGCCCTAGTGCCCCCCATGATAATAGTACCACCAACAGTAAGGCCCTAAGGGACCTGTCAATTTCAGGACACCCGGACTTCCCAGCAGGTTCCTTGGTCGGTCCATTTATACCTTGGCGCTTACTGGGAAAATGCCACGTTCCGCATTTTAGAACATTGGGAGGATGACTAACCTTTTCAGAACCGCTCCACCTCTCTGACCCTTGCCGACTGGGCCCCTGGAGGACCAGGCCGTTATCCCACGTTTTATCTGCTCTCCCTTCACGTTCAGGATATGATAGATCCCTCACGGCATTGGCGCCGGTGTCCGGCCTTGGTCCTAACATCTCCTCTGATCAATGTTCCCGGTTATTTCATTTTACCCATAAATTTCACCAATTGCCAATAAATACCAGGAAGCGGGTCACAAACTACTGACCAGGTGGCACCATCAGGGGCGCCCGCTGCCTGAGGCGAAAACTGATACAGCGCCCCCCCCCCATGCCAATATCTTAACCTAACCCCTTCCCTTCAGCCCATGGCCCTTGGGCTGCCCCCCTCGTGCCCCTCCCTGCTGCTGCCTGAGGCGATTGCCTCCCCGGCCTCATTGGTGGTGCTCCCCTGGGTCTCACACATATGTCTCCTGCATCTTCCCCAATGTGCTTTTGCTGCGACTCGGCAGAGGGCACGCTTTTTCATATTTTTTTCCAATGCCGTAACCTCAGACCCTTTTGGGAGCAAATGCGTCTGACTTCGGCTACATGCACACGACCGTATGTGTTTTGCGGTCGGCAAATTGCAGATCCGGAAAAAAAACGGATGACATCCGTATGCCATCTGTTTTTTTTTTTCGTGGATCCATTGTAACAATGCCTAAAACGGACAACAATAGGACATGTTCTATTTTTTTTGCGGGGCTACGGAACGGACATACGGATGCGGACAGCACACGGTGTGCTGTCCGCATTTTTTGCGGACCCATTGAAATGAATGGGTCCCCATCCTATCCACAATAAAAAAAACGGAACGGACACGGAAACAAACAACGTTGGTGTGCATGTAGCCTTTCTCTCAGATTTTTCTTTTCTCGGTACCCAATACACCAGAGTTCTTTTTACTACACTTATCGGACCTTCGGATCCTTCTCCTTCGCGAATCTCTCGTAAGATACATAGTAAATGCTGCTCGTTCCCGCACACCAGCTGTGAGGAAATCCTCTTCTCCACCCTCCATGTCTCAACGGATTCTCACAGGTAAAGAGGCACCGCCGCCACCTCTTGACTGACATCTCACCCGGCCTTGATAATCTCACATAATCTCCAAGTAGCGGTGCAAGCGTGAGCCGTGACGGCGTATGCGCTGCTACACTTTCGAGTAATGGCGCATGAACAGCTGCTGCTCCAGGAGCAGAAGTGGAGCCTCTGCGCTTGCACCATTACGTGGAGCAGCGGCACAGGTGCATGATTGTCAGAACCGATTCATTAGTATTGATTTTGCTCAAAGTCCCAGCTCAGCTTTCAACGGAAGTATCGGCTCCATACAGGTTTTTAACCTCTAGATGTAAATAGAAGGGTACTCATTCACAGACAGCAAGCAGAGATCTTGAATTTCATGCTGAATTTAAACATTAAGTGTATTAGGAACATGTGGGGGTCTTCACAGAGGGGACATGCGGCTAGATCTGGTCCCTCCCATCTATGGGCACCCATGAAGACCCATTTGTCAGGGCCGTTTCGCCCGCTAGCCCGGTGTTATAAAGGGATCTCCCGCTGATTGACTCGGACGTTGTGTCATGTTCCCTTTAATACTCGGCGCACATTAATGCTGTCACATGGTGCCACATACAGCACATAATGCGGCCCAGCTGTGACATCATCCGCTCCCTCTTTATTTTTCCGATGCAGTCGCTTCACCAACTTCCCGTCCTTATTTTTCCCATTATTCACGACAATGATCTTATCAAGATGAATGAGGTCTCAAATATTAGTTCATAGGAGTCATAAATAAGAGCAGAGCGCGGCCTGCGCCGCATCTGTCCGACTGAGCCCCGCAGAACTCTCTGATTTTATGTCCCTGAAACCTGTTACCTGACATATGAAACGAGCGCGAGGCCAGAAGTGAGCCCGATGCGGGGGGAAGAAAGCGTAACCATATGTGTGTCCGTCATATAGAGCAACCACATGGACCGGGACTAGATGATGAAGAGCAAAATCAGCCACATATATATTATATTATCCAAGGAGGGCAGTATTATAGTAGTTATATTCTTGTACATAGGAGGCAGTATTATAGTAGTTATATTCTTGTACATAGGAGCACTATTATAGTAGTTATATTCTTGTATATAGAAGGCAGTATTATAGTAGTTATATTCTTGTATATAGAAGGCAGTATTATAGTAGTTATATTCTTGTACATAGGAGCAGTATTATAGTAGATATATTCTTGCACATAGGAGGCAGTATTATAGTAGTTATATTCTTGTACATAGGAGCAGTATTATAGTAGTTATATTCTTGTACATAGGAGCAGTATTATAGTAGTTATATTCTTGTACATAGGAGCAGTATTATAGTAGTTATATTCTTGTATATAGAAGGCAGTATTATAGTAGTTATATTCTTGTATATAGAAGGCAGTATTATAGTAGTTATTTTCTTGTACATAGGAGCAGTATTATAGTAGTTATATTCTTGTACATAGGAGCAGTATTATAGTAGTTATATTCTTGTACATAGGAGCAGTATTATAGTAGTTATATTCTTGTATATAGAAGGCAGTATTATAGTAGTTATATTCTTGTATATAGAAGGCAGTATTATAGTAGTTATATTCTTGTACATAGGAGCAGTATTATAGTAGATATATTCTTGCACATAGGAGGCAGTATTATAGTAGTTATATTCTTGTACATAGGAGCAGTATTATAGTAGTTATATTCTTGTACATAGGAGCAGTATTATAGTAGTTATATTCTTGTACATAGGAGCAGTATTATAGTAGTTATATTCTTGTATATAGAAGGCAGTATTATAGTAGTTATATTCTTGTATATAGAAGGCAGTATTATAGTAGTTATTTTCTTGTACATAGGAGCAGTATTATAGTAGTTATATTCTTGTACATAGGAGCAGTATTATAGTAGTTATATTCTTGTACATAGGAGCAGTATTATAGTAGTTATATTCTTGTATATAGAAGGCAGTATTATAGTAGTTATATTCTTGTATATAGAAGGCAGTATTATAGTAGTTATTTTCTTGTACATAGGAGCAGTATTATAGTAGTTATATTCTTGTACATAGGAGCAGTATTATAGTAGTTATATTCTTGTACATAGGAGCAGTATTATAGTAGTTATATTCTTGTACATAGGAGCAGTATTATAGTAGTTATATTCTTGTACATAGGAGGCAGTATTATAGTAGTTATATTCTTGTACATAGGAGCAGTGTTATAGTAGTTATATTCATGTACATAGGAGCAGTATTATAGTAGTTATAGTCTTGTATATAGGAGCAGTATTATAGTAGTTATATTCTTGTACATAGGAGCAGTATTATAGTAGTTATATTCTTGTACATAGGAGCAGTATTATAGTAGTTATATTCTTGTACATAGGAGCAGTGTTATAGTAGTTATATTCTTGTACATAGGAGCAGTATTATAGTAGTTATATTCTTGTACATAGGAGCAGTATTATAGTAGTTATAGTCTTGTACATAGGAGCAGTATTATAGTAGTTATATTCTTGAACACAGGGGGCAGTAATATAGTACTTTTTATGATGTTTGTTAAATCCATTTTATAAGATCCTCTTTAATGGTCTGGCCTTTAGTAGTTGTACTGAATAAACTGGTGAATGCAAAGTTACTGATCCCTCCCATAACACAGTAAGGCCCCTTTCAGTAACATATGCCATGCATGACCACTATCGGGTTACACATGGGAACTGTGTATCCTGAGAACGGTGTTATCTGCGGGCACCATGATCCTGGGACCAGGTATATGCAGTCTGGAGGTTTTCATCATGCAGATATAACGCATTTCACTGGAGTCTGTCACCTTAGGGCAAAAAGTAACGCGTTCAGTCTGTTCCTTGAGAGTGTGCAGCAGATGATGGGGCTCCCACACCTCATTATGAGTTCTCCTCTGCTTTCATCGGATTCATTCTTTATTCCTGGCGTTCTTTGGGAAGTTCAGTTCACACGTACCAATTATGTGATTAGAGAAATTTTGCAATTATAGATTATAGGAACCATTGTCTCTGCCACAACATTTACAATGGGAAGAAGTTTTATCTCAACTTAAATTTGTAACTTTAAATGCACAAATGTTAAACGGATAATAAAAGAAAAATGCGTCATAGCTGTCTGATAACAGAGAAATATCTGTCACATCTACTGGAGGAAAGAGGCCGCGATAGGTTTGGGTTTAAAAAAATTACCACAGACTCTATAGAAAGAGTATATCATATCTATCTATCTATTTATCTATCTATCTATCTATCTATCTATCTATCCATCTCATATCTATCTATCTGTCTATCTATCTCCTATCTATCTATCTATCTATCTATCTATCTATATATCTATCTCATATCTATCTATCTATCTATCTATCTATCTATCTCATATCTATCTATTTATCTATCTATCCAATTATCTATCTATCTATCTATCTATCTATCTATCCAATTATCTATCTATCTATCTATCCAATTATCTATCTATCTCATATCTATTTATCTATCTATCTCATATCTATTTATCTATCTATCTATCCAATTATCTATCTATCTATCTATCTATCTATCCAATTATCTATCTATCTATCTATCTATCTCATATCTATCTATCCATCTCAAATCTATCCATCTCATATCTATCTAATTATCTATCCATCTCATATCTATCTATCTATCTATCTATCTATCTATCTATCTATCCATCTCATATCTATCTAATTATCTATCTATCTATCTATCTATCTATCCATCTCATATCTATCTATCCATCTAAAATCTATCTATCCATCTCATATCTATCTAATTATCTATCTATCTCATATCTATCTATCCATCTCATATCTAATTATCTATCTATCTATCTATCTATCTATCTATCTATCCATCTCATATCTATCCATAATAGCTATCTATCTCTTATCTATCTAATTATCTATCTATCTATCTATCTATCTATCCATCTCATATCTATCTATCCATCTCATATCTAATTATCTATCTATCTATCCATCTCATATCTATCTATCCATCTTATATCTATCTATCTATCTATCCATCTCATATCTAATTATCTATCTATCTATCTATCTATCATATTGCACAGGATTAAAAAATAAAAACTCTTTTATAAAATGATATACACAGCCTTGGCCTCTTGCTGCTCCTGCTTCCTCTCTTGCAGTGTCAGTAGGGGGCGCTCTGTCTACTCCAGGTTTATCATCTGAGAATTTTTGCCCCTTTCCTTCATTTCTCCATTACAATCCATACATTCAATGGGAATATAATAGAATTCAGCTAAATCTATATTTTTCAATCCTGCAATAAAAATAAATTTCTGCCCCTCGCTGATAAATTACATTGTAATCTCCGTAATATAGCGACCCCCCCCCCCTCCCCCAGCGCTGAATGCTACAATAAATAACACTCTACCCTCTTTCCATTGATCAGAACCAGAGGAGAGGAACTGAGCGAGATCTGATAACGAAGATGAAGTCACCGCTTACACAGATTTTTTTATTTCCATCGTTTTTGTTTTTTTTCCATTTTTGGGGATTTTTTTGATTTTTTTGCTCCAGTTCCTCGCTCGCTGCCCCGGGGATTTCATGTGTTCTGCTCTGCGAGGTTCTGGGTTTGATTATTTTCGCTCTGTAGGCTGGTTAAGGGGGGAAAAGTGCAAACTCGCCGGGTCACAGTCTGTAACGTGAGATCGCTGAAACGTTCTGAAGTTTTATGGGAACGAGAAGGAAACTCTATACAGTTCAAAAGATGGATTTAATGTTGCATCATGTGAAAACAATTGCAGGCCCTTAATCCCGTCCTGCAGCTTTTAATAACGCGGCGGCCATCGATCACAGGCAAAAGTCCATTTCATTTGCCTGATTTGACGTACGATTATCCGGTGCCCCTCCCCCTATTGCCGATCCACCGGGGGTGTAGGACACTTACCGTACGCTGGTACTCGCCAAGCCTCGTCTCATCAATCGGTAAAGCCCTACAGGTATGTTCACACAGAGTATTTTCTGTGATGAAAAAAGCCTGATCCCGAATCCACATAAGTTTTTTTTTTTTATATACTTTTTTCCTGACGGTTTTGGTGCAGATTTTTATTCTCTGCCCGTTTTCAATGGAAATTCTAGACACAGAATCCGTGCCAAGAATGGACAGGACACTTCTTTTTCTGCAGTGGTGTTAAGCAATGTTTGAATTAGGGCAGGTTCACATGGAGGATTTTTTTGGGTGATACTGACAGGAATAGGACGTGGTCTGTTTTTTTTTTCATTGAAGTGAATGGTTCCACATCTGAGCCGCAAAAAATATTCGTGTGCTTGAGGCTCTATGCGGAGGGAGAGTGGGGGTGGAAGAAAAAATACTAAATGGCCGACCCTGGGCAGAGGCGTGATTATGTAAATACAGTTTAATCATTGTATAATGGAAAGTTCTGCAAGTTTCTTGTTTCTCTCTATTTACATCTTTGTTACAATTGTATCCAGTAAAGAAAAACCGATTGTGACCTTAGGCGACTTTCACACTTGCGGCAGCAGGGTCCGGCAGGGGAACAGCTTGGCGGATCCATGCTAACGCTAGCCCATGTGTGCCGCCGGAAGTCTGCTCCGGCCCTATTCACTACAATGGGGATGCACTGGCAGCACGGCAAACATGCCCAGAGGTGGCCGGACGAAAACTGCAGCGTGCTACTGTGAAAGGAGCCTAAAGACATCAGCAGCACAACCTTCTCCCATTCTGATAGTCTGTTACAAAGTATCAGTCTGGAGTTTAGCTCAATGACCCACCAGCAGAATAGTGAGTGCAGCTCTGGAGTATAACTAAGGATATAACTCAATATCAGTACAGGATAAGTAATGTATGTACACAGTGACTCCACCAGCAGAATAGTGAGTGCAGCTCTGGAGTATAATACAGGGTGTAACTCAGGATCAGTACAGGATAAGTAATGTATGTACACAGTGACTCCACCAACAGAATAGTGAGTGCAGCTCTGGAGTATAATACAGGATGTAACTCAGGATCAGTACAGGATAAGTAATGTATGTACACAGTGACTCCACCAGCAGAATAGTGAGTGCAGCTCTGGAGTATAATACAGGGTGTAATCCAGGATCAGTACAGGATAAGTAATGTATGTACATAGTGACTCCACCAGCAGAATAGTGAGTACAGCTCTGGAGTATAATACAGGATGTAACTCAGGATCCGTACAGGATAAGTAATGTAATGTATGTACACAAGATCTTCAACACCAGAATAGTGAGTGCAGCTCTGGAGTATAATACAGGATGTAACTCAGGATCAGTACAGGATAAGTAATGTATGTACACAGTGACTCCACCAGCAGACTAGTGAGTGCAGCTCTGGAGTATAATACAGGATGTAACTTAGGATCAGTACAGGATAAGTAATGTAATGTATGTACACAAGATCTTCAACAGCAGAATAGTGAGTGCAGCTCTGGAGTATAATACAGGATGTAACTCAGGGTCGGTACAGTATAAGTAATGTAAGTACTTGCTCATAATAATAATAACTATTATACTGTATATATTATAATGTCCGGTGGGACCTGAAATACAGACGTTTTTCTCTATTACTTACACTAGTATAAGGTAAATTCCGATGATTCTGATTCTTGCACACAATGTTATCTGTAGAATTGGGGGAAATGCAGAACATCACAAAGCACCAAACCCTCAGCTTCAGCCACTAAGACTTTAGGCAAAGATAAATAATTGATCAGAACGTTTGTCTAGGGCCGAGGAGGAAAACACAGATGGCACCTCGTCCGCCTCACTCTGTATGTTCCTGTGCTTGGAATATTCATGTCATGGAGCAGACAGATGTGACCATGTACCTCCATAATCTGTGTCACCCCAAAACGCATCCAAAAACACCTGACTGGGACCGCGTATTTTTAAACGTTTTTTTAGCGTTTTTGTCAAATAGTGTGCTTGAGCACCTGCCTTTTTTAGGGAGTCTAATTTGCAATTCATTGACTGTAAGTATGTCTCTTCCTCTGATGTTGCTTCCTCTGTAGATCAGTATAAAAAAAAATACCTTTGATAAAAAAAAATAATAATAAAACCATCAGACACTGGCACTTGCAGTTCTTTTACGCCCGGTCAAAAAAAAAAAATTCCCAAAAATTTGGGAAAATTCCAGATCCAGAGCATGCACGAGCATTGGTGAATAAAAACTGCCTGGACTTCACATGGATACATTTTACCTGCACTGATACATTGTAACAAATTATCAGGACAGGAGAGAGAATTGTTTAGTCTGGATACAACTGTAACAGATCCTCAGCTGTGAGAATTATAAGGTCTGTACAGGTTTTCAGTCCATTGATGTGAATAAGAATGTTCCCATTCCCTGACAGCAAGCCAAGATCTTGACAATGGTGAGGAGTTGAAACAAAAGGAATATTTTAAAAAAAGATGAAGAACGTAATGTTGTAAAGTTCAAAAACAGTATGTGTGGGTCACGCACCCAAGCTAGGAGAACAGGGTGCCCCCTGAGGACCTGTGTGGGGGAAGGGGCTGTTACATCATGGTTGGTGAAGGGGTTGTTACAGTCGTTCCTCAGGGGCCGTCCTTCAATAAAAAAACCAATGGACGCATAGGTGGAGGGAGGAGACAAAAAGGGAGGCAATATAATACGTTCAATCACACTTTGAACATTTTTTTAAATATTTTTACAACCATTCTAATTTAATGGTCACAGCAGACGTTTCTTGCGCCGTCACCTTCCGTTTTTTTGTTTGGTCATTAGGCAACTGCAGGAATTGTGGGACAATCCGACGCTAATGTCTTGTTTACGGCAGATTTATTTATTTTCAAATTTTTCACTAAGTGGTGTTACTTATCAGTAACAACAGAAGCGGCCAGAGAGGGGGGGACATGAAGGGTAAATTGTTTTATGGCCTAAATAACACCCAGACTCTGAAGGCAATTATAAGGTAATTGACCCTTTAAAAGGAGGAGAGAAGGGGGTTAAATTCTGTTATCAGTTTTTGCGGAAACTGGCTACACTTAGAGGGACCTTCCATATCAACAAGCCATTTTTCATACAGTCCCGGCTTCAGATCAGCTCTGATCACCAGGAACATGCTGCTCACAGCCGTTCATGTTTCCCAACAGTGGCCTCTAGAGGAGAAATGCGGTATTACATGGTGCCCATGCAAATGAGAAGGCCTTCTATGAAATACACCGCATGTCCTCCAGGGTGAGATCCACATAGAAGGGGGTTCTGGGTACGGATTTTATTTTTTTCCTTAGCATAGGGAGCTCCTTAGGGAATTATTGCCTCATGGGGTTAATACAGTGTTGGAAATATCATGGCTGCATTCGTCCTAAAACGGCGCTGCACCTTTTTGCGGGTTGTGTTCAGTATTGCAACTCAGTCCTTTAGACTTTGATTAAGCTGAACCGTAATAACATTCACAAACTGTGGACAGGCTCTTCTAATTCTGTAGCAGGATCAACCCTATCAAACTGGGTATATTATCTGGTGGGGTTGATTCTGCTGAGTAAACCAATACTTCATTGATGTTCCTAAGAAGTATACATTTTTATTAAAATGTCAATTAGAACTTCGGTGCACCGAGAGGTCACTCCCCTCATCCTCTTGATTTAAAGGGTGACATATCTCACCAGGCCCTGCACTGTAACCTACACAATTGGCCCATGTGCAGTTTATCAGACTCTACTTCCTCAGCGGTGCAAAGGACTACTGCGCAAGCACTGATAAGGTCATCCGACTCAGGGAAGGGAAGATGCTCATCATTGTTCAGGGTGAAGGATGCCGTCATCGGCACATGCGCTGGAGACACTTGCACTGCTGGGAAAGCAGAGGCAGGTGCACTGCGCATGCGCTAATAGCGTAGGCTACTGCGGAGGATTAGAAGGCCAGACAAGATGTCAGACACAGTCAATCTAGAGCAGGGATGGCCAACCTGAGGAAAAACTACAAGTCCCAGCATGCCCAGACTGCTTACAGTTGTCAGCCTACAGCAGAGCATGGTGGGAGTTGTAGTTTTACAACATCTGGAGAGCCGCAGGTTAGCCATCCCTGATTTAAAGATAAGTGAGTGACTAAGTGAAAATCAAAGGAGCTCTGGTCCGCTACTTGGTGCACCTAAGACCTAATTTACATATTCTTGGCGCATCATAGGGATGTACATGAGGTATCGTTTTACTTAGCAGGATCAACCCTACAAGGCATTATGCCTGGTTTAGTAGGCTTGATCCTTCGGACAGATGCAAAGCACCGCCAAAAATCACACCACACCATACGTGTTTCAAATGTGGAATTTTTTGCAGTTTTTGCAACTTTTTCCCCATAAGGAATAACAGTCAATTTTAATGCGATTTTCAGTTGGATTGCAGCCTGGAGCGGCTCTGTTCACACCCGTCCTGTGTGTATACGGGGACAATGCAGAGTGCGGGGCGCTGTGTACTCGGCTCATGGGGGGCTCAGGTGAGCACACAAGTCCTGCTGTTTATCCAGTCTCCTGCTGATGCCGGATAAATATTAGACATTGTGCACCACGTTATTATTTGAAGAGCTTTCTCCCGCCCTCCTGACATTTATATGAGGCCAAATTATACATAATTAACATGCAAACATCAGAGTGCGAGGACATGTAATGTGGCTATTGTATGGGAAGGAAAGCGCAGCCCCCAGGGTGGGGGGCACAGGACACAAGGGTGGGCTCAGAAATGTAAAGGGAAGAGGGTCAGACTGCTAAGAAAAGGTTTGGGGCCCCAGTGTTACATGATTGTGCAGGTGTAATATTGTAAGACCCTTCCGGAGAGGGACACCCGCAGCCCCTCAGAACCCAGGGTGGCCCTCAGAACATTCCCTCTGATGGGACCAAGGTACCCCCCCCCCCCCTACTAATATCTTAAGGCCTCATGCACACGACCGTTGTTTGATTCCGTGTCCGTTGCTCCGTTTTTCGTGATTTTCTGCGGACCCATTGGTTTTCAATGGGTCCGTGGAAACCTCGGCAAATGCACCGTTTGTCCTCCGCGTCCGTGGTCCGTGATTCCAGTCCGTCAAAAAAATATAACCTGTCCTATTCTTGTCCGTGAAAAACGGTTCACGGACCCATTCAAGTCAATGGGTCAGTGAAAAATGCGGATGGCCATCCGTGTGTCATCCGCGTTCCGTGTCCGTTTTTTTTGCGGATCCCTTGGCAGGCACTTGGGAAAAATTGTCAGCCTGTCTTTTGGTAAAATCTTTTGGGTCATGTCCGCTAAAAAAAACGGAAGGCACACGGAAACACAACGGAAGGCAAAAACGGACACGGATCACTGAACAACGGAACCCCTTTTTGCGGACAGCATAAAAAAACGGTCGTGTGCATGAGGCCTAAAGAAAACACTGCACAGAATGCGGTTCAGAGTAGGAAAGAGAATCATCCACTGAGGTATCTGTGATAATGATCTCCAGAGAAGTGAATCATATGAACTCTAAGTGTCATAAACGGCAGCATCCACCTCCAGGCGAATGATAATTACACACCGCTCCAGAGCTTTCATGCCACCGACACAACGTGCAAGTATTAGCCTGTATAGTGCCGGCCCGGTAATCTGCATGAATCCGAGGGTATCGTCACCAAGATCCCCCCCAACAGCTTAAAGATCAAGAGGAGCAGATCTTATACATTATTACCCAAAACTAATAGATGTGATTACATATGAGCAGTGTTATAGTAGTTATATTCTTGTACATATGAGCAGTATTATCGTAGTTATATTCTTGTATATAGGAGCAGTATTATATTAGTTATATTCTTGTACATAGGAGCAGTATTATAGTATTGATATTCTTGTACATAGGAGCAGTATTATAGTAGTTATATTCTTGTACATAGGAGCAGTATTATAGTAGTTATATTCTTGTACATAGGAGCAGTATTATAGTAGTTATATTCTTGTACATAGGAACAGTATTATAGCAGTTATATTCTTGTACATAGGAGGCAGTATTATAGTAGTTATATTCTTGTACATAGGAGACAGTATTATAGTAGTTATATTCTTATACATAGGAGGCAGTATTATAGTAGTTATGTTCTTGTACATAGGAGGCAGATATTATAGTAGTTATATTCTTGTACATAGGAGGCAGTATTATAGTAGTTATATTCTTGTACATAGGAGCAGTATTATAGTAGTTATATTCTTGTATATAGGAGCAGTATTATAGAAGTTATATTCTTGTACATAGGAGCAGTATTATAGCAGTTATATTCCTGTACATAGGAGCAGTATTATAGTAGTTGTATTCTTGTACATAGGAACAGTATTATAGCAGTTTTATTCTTGTACATAGGAGGCAGTATTTTAGTAGTTTTATTCTTGTACATAGGAGGCAGTATTATAGTAGTTATATTCTTGTACATAGGAGCAGTATTATAGTAGTTATATTCTTGTACATTGGAGCAGTATTATAGTAGTTATATTCTTGTACATAGGAGCAGTATTATAGTAGTTATATTCTTGTACATAGGAGGCAGTATTATAGTATACAGATATATACAGTATCTACAAAATATCTATAAAATACCCCTTTAATATTGGTCTACATTTTGCTGAACACCAACAGATATTACACATGAAGCCAGAAAAGGGTTTAGTCGTTATTACAATAAAAATCCCCAGAAAACTAGTCCTGACATTACGACTTCATTGTGTCCTCAGCCAAAAAATACATCTGAAATCCCTTATTCAACATCAAACAGGTCTATAAAACGGAGCAGGCCGATTATGATAAAACAAGACGAATCCTGTGATAATGAGGAACAATTCCAACAGACGTTGATGGTAGACTATTCCTTCGTAGCACTATGGACCTGTGTACAGACTAGTATGCCTCTAAAATGTCGTCACTGCCCATAACTAGAGATGAGCGAATTTCCACTTATGAAATTCGTTCACGCTTTATTTGGTGGTAAAAGGTGAATTGCATTATGGATTCCGTTACCACGGACCATAACGCAATTCTATGACGGTATGCATAACGGAATGCCCTGGAGAGACATTCCGTTATAATAGAAGTCTATGAGCTGCAAAACGGATCCGTCCCGTTTCCGTTATGCAGTGGAGGACTCATCCTTACCCCTAGCAATCGATTAGCTTACCTTTTTCTTTGACATTCGCTGTAGTTGACATGATGCTTGTATTACAGCTCCGCTCTTGACTTTGTGGCTGTGCCAGGTATTGCACTTCCTTTATCACCATTTAACCTGTCCAGCAGAGTCCTAACATTATGGCCTCCTGCACACGACAGTATTTTTTTGCGGTCCGCAAAACGGGGTTCTGTTGTTCCGTGATTAGTCTTTACTTCCGTTGTGTTTCTGTGTGTCTTCCGTTTTTTTTTAGTGGACATGACCCAAAAGATATTACCAAAAGACAGGCTGACAATTTACCAAATGCCTGCCAAGGGATCCGCAAAAAATGCGGACGCGGAACGCGGATGACACACGCATGGCCATCCGCATTTTTTCACGGTTCCATTGACTTGAATAGGTCCGCGAACCCATTCCGACTGGAATCACGGACCACGGACGCAGAGGACAAACGGTGCATTTGCTGAGTTTTCCACGGACCCATTGAAAACCAATGGGTCCGCAGAAAATCACAAAAAAACTGCGCAACGGACACGGAATCAAACAACGGTCGTGTGCATGAGGCCTAAGTCCCATAACTTTATAGGAGAATATTTAACCCTTACATCAGTTCTTCACCTCCCCCGGAAAATGCAGTACATTAGAGCTGGGCCTTCATATGCGAATATTTAACCCTTACATCCAGGTTCTTCACATCCCCGGATCCGGCATGCTGGGAGCTGTAGTGTATCAAAAGCTGAAGAGCTTCTTTAAATGTGAATATTTAAGGCTCCATTCACACCCCAGGATATTATAATCCGGCCTTCTTATGCGAATATTTAACCCCTACATCCAGGTTCTTCACATCTCCAAATGTGTCAGGCTGGATAAGCATGCTGGGAGTTGTAGTTTATTAAAAGCTGCAGAGCCACAGCTTGGAGACCATGCCAGTTTATTATACCCAGGCCTTTATACGTGAATATCTTACCCGTACATCCACGTTCCTCATGTCCCCAGATCTTGCAGGCCGCAGGGGCATGCTGGGAGTTGTAGTTTATTAAAAGCTGCAGAGCCACAGTATATGGCTCATGCCAAACAAATTTAATCAGCTTCTATGAGGAGGTAAGTTCTAGACTTGACAGCGGTGAATCAATGGATGTCGTATATCTGGACTTCTCCAAAGCATTTGACACCGTACCTCATAAAAGGTTAGTATATAAAATGAGGATGCTCGGACTGGGAGAAAATGTCTGTATGTGGGTAAGTAACTGGCTGAGTGACAGAAAACAGAGGGTGGTTACTAACGGTACACACTCAGATTGGGTCATTGTAACTAGTGGGGTACCTCAGGGGTCAGTATTAGGCCCTATTCTCTTCAATATATTTATTAATGATCTTGTAGAAGGCCTGCACAGTAAAATATCTATTTTTGCAGATGACACTAAACTGTGTAAAGTAATTAACACTGAAGAGGACAGTTTTCTGCTACAGAGGGATCTGGATAGATTGGGGGCTTGGGCAGAGAAATGGCAGATGAGGTTTAACACTGACAAATGTAAAGTTATGCACATGGGAAGGAATAATGCAAGTCACCCGTACATATTAAATGGTAAAACACTCGGTAACACTGACATGGAAAAGGATCTAGGAATTTTAATAAACAGCAAATTAAGCTGCAAAAACCAGTGTCAGGCAGCTGCTGCCAAGGCCAATAAGATAATGGGTTGCATCAAAAGGGGCATAGACGCCCGTGATGAGAACATAGTCCTACCACTTTACAAATCACTAGTCAGACCACACATGGAGGACTGTGTACAGTTCTGGGCTCCTGTGAACAAGACAGACATAGCAGAGCTGGAGAGGGTTCAGAGGAGGGCAACTAAAGTAATAACTGGAATGAGGGATCTACAGTACCCTAGAAGGGTATCAAAATTAGGGTTATTCACTTTAGAAAAAAGACGACTGAGGGGAGATCTAATAACTATGTATAAATATATCAGGGGTCAGTACAGAGATCACTCCCATCATCTATTTATCCTCAGGACTGTGACTGTGACGAGGGGACATCCTCTGCGTCTGGAGGAAAGAAGGTTTGTACACAAACATAGAAGAGGATTCTTCACTGTAAGAGCAGTGAGACTATGGAGCTCTTTACTGTAAGAGCAGTGAGACTATGGACTCTTTACTGTAAGAGCAGTGAGACTATGGACTCTTTACAGTAAGAGCAGTGAGACTATGGACTCTTTACAGTAAGAGCAGTAAGACTATGGACTCTTTAAGGTAAGAGCAGTGAGACTATGGGCTCTTTACTGTAAGAGCAGTGAGACTATGGAACTCTCTGCCTGAGGAGGTGGTGATGGTGAGTACAATAAAGGAATTCAGGAGGGGCCTGGATGTATTTCTGGAGTGTAATAATATTACAGGCTATAGCTACTAGAGAGGGGTCATTGATCCAGGGAGTTATTCTGATTGGAGTCGGGAAGGAATTTTTTTTCCCCTTAAGTGAGGAAAATTGGCTTCTGCCTCACAGGGGTTTTTTGCCTTCCTCTGGATCAACTTGTAGGAAACAGGCCGAACGGGATGGACAAATGTCTTTTTTCGGTCTTATATACTATGTTACTATGTTATATTATAACTACGTCTTTAAATGTGAATATTTAAGGCTCCATTCACACCCCAGGGTATTACAACCAGGCCTTCATATGTGATTATTTAACCCTTACATCCAGGTTCCTCACCTCTCCTGGACCTACAAGGCTGCAGGCTGTTGGGGCCTGCTGGGAGTTGTAGTTTCACAACAGCTGCAGAGGCACAGCTTGCCAGTCCATTATAACCAGGTCTTTATATGTGAATTATTAACCCTTTACCTCCCCCGGACCTACGAGGGAGAGAACATTGAAGCACTATTAATAGTCGAGCCTTTCATGGTCCCTAATTCTTATTCCCGGGGAAAAGAAAAAAAGCCGATATTTGACTCCAGGTCCCTACAGCACTGATGGAAGCTGAGAGGGCAGATTAGGCCAATGTCTTCACAAGGTGGCCTCTCTCCATCACTAAATAGAACCTTGTTTAATAATCTTTCACTGGAGGCCGAAATGTAAGGAGACTTTTTTTTCCCCCCCGTACATGACATTTTAAATGACTAGGGTCTGCGGTATTACAGTACGGCACTGTTACATGCCCGCATGATGTCATTAGGAAGGGGGTTAGGTTTAGGAGAAGAGCTTTCATTACTGCTTGGAGCGCCGCCAACGCTTTTCAGTCGAGTGTCTACCGCGGAAAATTGGGTTGTTTTGTGCTGGTGTAACACGATCCAGAAAATACGTCGACTTTAAAAAGAGACAATTCACGTCTCATATCATCTTAATAAATAATTGGTCGGGTGCCAGAAGGGTTAAATTATTTTATTTTGAGGTATCGCGCCGATCTAAACTGTTTTTTAGAGGAATTTTTGGGAAAAGGGCGACCCCTAGTGGTCAGTGATCAGTCTGCAGCCATGGCTGCTCCATATCGGAGATTTGGTGGACTGAAGGTGGCCGCACACATCAGATACGGGTCACAAGAACCTGCTATATTCGTCGGGACCGGCCGACCATCTAAGGTGGTTCCCCGACTCTCCACTGACGGCATTTGTTGGTGGACAGAACGATCAGGCATGTTGGATTTCAACATGTCCTGTTCTCGAGGGAGATCATACACTGCGGTGTGTAGTAGTGGCTTACTTCCACCTTTCAGGACACATGCATGCTCAGCTGGGAGGAATAGCTGACAGCTAGTTAAAGTACATGGCCCACTTAAATATCCAGATTGGAATATCCCTTTAAGGCATATTGATAGGATATGCCACAAATAACCGCTAAGTGCGGGTCCCATCTTTGGAAGAACCGCAGGTGATACTTCTCCACAGCGCTGCAGCATTCATCAGGTCCGGTGCGCCATACTGCGAATACTACATACTACTAGTTTTTCATGGTAATTTTACATCCATATATCTGTTTTAATGGAACTTTTCATCTGTTTTTAGCAGTCATTAAAAAACAGATTAATTTTATTGGCTATTTTTATTTTCTTAAAGCTCCTCCTAACCCCCAGTAGTGCTGTCAGATCCTTAAATTTTTTATATATATATATATATATATATTTTTTTTTTTTTTTATTTTTTATTTTTTTATTACACACACATACTCACCTCACCACTTGCAACGTGGGAGCACTCACTCCTCACAGGAGGCGGCAGGACCCGACATTTGACTTCACTTACAGGTAGCGATGAGGCCTCTGACTCCCTTCACATTGGAAAAACCCGAGATGAATTCAATATGGCGGATTTCAAAATGGCGGCCAAGACCATGTCCACCACCACAAATAATGCCGCCTCCCTCCCAATTAATATTTTCACACACTGGAAGTCTATTTTCTACAAACCAGTTAAAAGGGGGTGTCCAGACTTTTGCCTCACCCTGTACAATGTCTTATGCAGAGTGTGAGGGGGTGGAGCATGACACAGGTTCGCAGATATGCCCCGCCCATCTGGCCCTGCTCTAGCCATAACCCGTTCACCCCGAGTCTTGGTTGAACGTTTAGCTTGAGGTGGGGTCTGACAGCGGCTCAGGTGCCTGGGTGGAGCAGAAGGAGACCTTGTGGCCCCGTTAGGGCCCATTATTGGTATCTGCAATAAAAACAAGATACAAATCTCCATTTCCAATGACTTTTACTCTTCCCGCTCTCCATCCCCGGTACATACACATGGGTGATGGACATGGATCAGACATGACAGGGATACAATGGGGACGTTCATAGGCATCTACACAAAAATAATACACTTCTGATAGGGAGGTGGAGGCGGCGCTTTAGGTGATGACCGTCGGGGCTGTGCGGCCTGTCCGTTCTTCTAATTTGGAGAGCTTCAGGGATATGGTGATGAGGGGAGCCAGCATGACCTGCGGGGAGAGCGAGAAAGAGGAGTCGTTCATTTAATGTGGCCCCGAGAGCGGACGAGCCACATTCACTGACTGACACCAGGGTTCAGTTTTTTCTGTTATTAAAGCGAACCTGTCACCTGCTTTTTACCTCTTAAGCTGTTAACTGTACCTTATAGATCATTGTAACCTTGTTTCCAAACAGGTGTTTTCCGTTTTTCTGGGGTTTATATTCCTGAAAAAATCACTTTATAATCTCCTGCTCTGCTGCGTCTGAAGTCACCAGACAAGTCAAGGAGGCAGACCCTCCTTGACTGCTGGATGCGACTCCCCCGCCCTAACCCCGCCTCTCATCCCTATGATTGACACTAGCTCTTCTGCCCGGGACCGCTGGTCTCGGCGGCGCATGCGCCGTCTGCCTTCATAGCAGCGCGATCCCCTTGCTAGATCGCGCTTGCGCACTTCTCTCCTCTCTAGCCGGGCCGCTGGTGAAATGCAGATCACTCAGCGTGAGGCTCGGTATCGCGCTGCTATGAAGGCAGGCGGCGCATGCGCCGCCGAGACAAGCGCGGTCCCGGGCAGAAGAGCTAGTGTCAATCATAGGGATGAGAGGCGGGGTTAGGGCGGGGGAGTCGCATCCAGCAGTCAAGGAGGGTCTGCCTCCTTGACTTGTCTGGTGACTTCAGACGCAGCAGAGCAGGAGATTATAAAGTGATTTTTTCAGGAATATAAACCCCAGAAAAACGGAAAACACCTGTTTGGAAACAAGGTTACAATGATCTATAAGGTACAGTTAACAGCTTAAGAGGTAAAAAGCAGGTGACAGGTTCGCTTTAAAGGGGTTTACTGAGATGTTTTAAACTGATGATCTATACTCTGGATAGGTCATCAGTATCTGATCCGTGGGGGTCGCACACCCGGGACCCCCGACGATCAGCTGTTTGAGATGGCAGCGGCGCTCGTAGCCTAGGCCATGTGACATCACGTTCATCTGTCACATGGCCCCTAGGCGCTGCGCAGTGCCACTGAAGTGAATGGGGCGGAGCTGCCAAACCAAGCACAGCCGCTATACAATGTACAAGAGCGCCGGTGCCTTCTAAAAACAGCAGACTGGCAGGGGTCCCGGGTGTCAGACCGCCACCAATCAGATACTGATGACCTAACCTGAGGACAGGTCATCAGTATGAAAATATCTCGGAAATCCCTTTTAACAGTAGCTGACAACCCTTGTCCACATATCTTATTGGGGCACAGGGGTTGTCAGGACCACACCAACAGCGTCAGCCAGTTTAGCTTTCTCATATGAATTTCTTTCACAGAATATGCAACGTAACAAGGGGTGCACAAACTTTTGCAAAATATTATGGAAGACCCGCTAATACTGAGAACAGGTCCTTAATGGACAGGGCTCTTTATACAATCCATGTCACTGCAGGAAAAGGTCATTAATCCGGCATTGATGGAAGTCGACAGGTGCCAGAAAATCAAAAGTTTTGGAATATCAGACGGAAGAAGAGCAGAAAACAAAGGATTAACCCATAACCTGCTGGCGTCTGTAGTCTTCAGCTCATAGTCTTGTGAACTTTCACACTAAAAATGCCGGATAATCAGAATTTCTGGATTAGGAGATGCCGGAATTTCCTCTTTTCTTTGCTTAGTTGCGAAATTGAAGCTATTGTTCTGATTTACCAGCCATATCTCTATATATAAACACATATGAATATGGCTAAACCCATTAAGTTTGTGCCCCCACAGGTGGGTATACAAATGTGACTACAGCGGGCTGTATAAAGGGTGGGTGCAATGCCACCACACTAAGAACAACCAGTCTAACCACTCCGGCTACCCCCCAGCCCCGAGTCACAGGCGGCAGTCACATGTGTCGTCTTTTACAGCGTTTGATACATTGTTGCATTTTCTAATTTCTAACGACTAGGATATAATAAAGTGAAAATACTTCATTTATTTTCCTTCCCCCCATTTTATAATCCTGGACCCGCTATATGTCAGAGCTGCCTAAAACGACAGGAAACGCGACCGAAGCCAAAAACCACAGCAGAGAACAGGAAGGAATTCGAGTTTGGCAGCGTGAGGGGGGAGACGCTATCTTGGGAGCATAAGAAAGACATTAGGAATTAAGAACTCATTAAAGGTTCGATTCCGGCGCTGCAGCGAGCGAGGGACCAGGGCATTGTGGGCGGACAAGAGGTTAATTGTGTCTAATCCAAGGGGTAAGAGGAAACGTTGATTAAAATGTCGCTCACATTGTAAAGGACTAAATTAAGTTACGCCGCTTTTCACGCGGGGAACAATTCGCTGGCACGGGAGAAGGGCAGGTGCGGGTAACTGGAGGAGCTGGAGGATCCGCCAAGACATTTCCTGTTTAGGAACCTCTGTAATGAGGGATTTGCAGGTGACAACTACACACAGGTTGGACACGGTCCTAAGTCAGCAGTGACATGGCTGCCACCGAGCCGCTGCATCACTATGGGGCCCAGGAGGAAGCCTGGTACTAAACCACTCCACCTCTATGGGGCCTAGGAGGGAGCCTGGCACTGAACCACTTCTCCACTATGGGGCCTAGGAGGAAGCCTGGCACTGAACCACTTCTCCACTATTGGGCCTAGGAGAAAGCCTGGTACTGAACCACTTCTCCACTATTGGGCCTAGGAGAAAGCCTGGTACTGAACCACTCCACCACTATGGGGCCTAGGAGGAAGCCTGGTACTGAACCACTCCACCACTATGGGGCTCAGGAGGGAGCCTGGCGCTGAACCACTCCACCACTATGGGGCCCAGGAGGGAGCCTAGTACTGAACCACTCCGCCACTATGGGGCCCAGGAGGGAGCCTGGCACTGAACCACTTCTCCACTATGGGGCCCCGGAGCGAGCCTGGCACTGAACCACTCCACCTCTATGGGGCCCAGGAGGGAGCCTGGCACTGAACCACTCCACCACTATGGGGCCCAGGAGGGAGCCTGGCACTGAACCACTCCACCACTATGGGGCCCAGGAGGAAGCCTGGCACTGAACCACTCCACCACTATGGGGCCCAGGAGGGAGCCTGGCACTGAACCACTCCACCACTATGGGGCCTAGGAGGGAGCCTGGTACTGAACCACTCAACCACTATGGGGCCCAGGAGGGAGCCTGGCACTGAACCACTCCACCTCTATGGGGCCCAGGAAGGAGCCTGAAACTGAACCACTCCACCACTATGGGGCTCAGGAGGGAGCCTGGCACTGAACCACTCCACCTCTACGGGGCCCAGGAAGGAGCCTGGCACTGAACCACTCCACCACTATGGGGCTCAGGAGGGAGCCTGACACTGAACCACTCCACCACTATGGGGCCGAGGAGAAAGCCTGGCGCTGAACCACTCCACCTCTATGGGGCTCAGGAAGGAGCCTGGCAATGAACCACTCCACCACTATGGGGCCCAGGAGGAAGCCTGGCACTAAACCACTGCACCATTATGGGGCCCAGGAGAAAGCCTGGTACTGAAACACTCCACCTCTATGGGGCCCAGGAGGGAGCCTGGTGCTGAACGACTCCACCTCTATGGGGCCCAAGAGGGAGTCTGGCGCTGAACCACTCCACCACTATGGGGCCCAGGAAGGAGCCTGACACTAAACCACTCCACCACTATGGGGCCCAGGAGGGAGCCTGGCACTGAACCACTCCACCTCTATGGGGCTCAGGAAGGAGCCTGGCAATGAACCACTCCACCCACAAGTACAAGTCGTTGAATATGGCAGCACTGGTTATCACTGGAAGTGGGGGTCCTAACCTAGGTGGTGCATAGCTGACCATGGGCGGGGGCTTATAATGTCAGTTGACAGCCTGATTCTGACATGGGCCTCTCCTTTCTCAGTTTATGCCCCTGGTCACTGATAGACTTATGCCTTCCCGCAGGATGATGACAGCCGAGCAGAATTTATTGTAGCATATTTGGTTGTTCCTTCAGATGGCTCATGAAATAGTAGAGGAATTTATCAACGGCTTTGTATAGAAAACTGTTGGCATAAGCATCATTTGGGCAAAAATTTTCAACATTTGGCTGTTTCCCGCCAGTTCCTTAAATATAGGTGGGGCACTCTAGAGAAAAGGAGGTTTTAAAATCAGAAGAGGGGCCCGGATATCATGTCACTCGTACTACACCTCACTGTACTTACCTGAGGGTCCTCATATATTTTGGGGGCGTCCTTCTCGTAGCTGTCTATATACAATCGTATTGTTGCTCCGGCACTGCCGGTACCGCTCAGTCTGAAGATTATGCGGGAGCCATCGGTAAAGATGATCCTTAACCCCTAATGGCAAAAGATTGGGAAAGTGTTGAATGTGAGGCATTACTGGGGTGCTTCAATCAGCAGTGGTCTCAAACCTGTGACTCTCCCGCTGGTGAATGCTGGAGGTTGTAGTCTGGCTACACCCGGAGGACCTCAGGATGGAGGCTGCTGCTCTACAGAATGACTACCACTCCATGCACACATACCTGGTTCCTTGAAATACTTCCATCCACCGGATCGCTATATTCAAAATTATCCGCTTTCTCCACAGTGTAAACCTTGTCCCCCACCGAGAACTTCTGCCCGATAAATGAGCGATCAAACATGAGCGTCTCCAGGTCTTTCATCATTTGGTTGGCTCCCTCCGAAGCAACCTCTTCATAATCGTACCTATAAGGCGGGAACAGGGGAATAAAGTGATTATAAGCTAAATTGCTGGGGACCTCAAAAACAGAATTGTAAATCAGGGACCCCTGTACTGATCCTGAGTTACATCCTGTATTATACTCCAGAGCTGCACTCACTATTCTGCTGGTGCAGTCACTGTGTACATACATTACTTATCCTGTACTGATCCTGAGTTACATCCTGTATTATACTCCAGAGCTGCACTCACTATTCTGCTGGTGGAGTCACTCTGTACATACAATACATATCTTGTACTGATCCTGAGTTACATCCTGTATTATACTCCAGAGCTGCACTCACTATTCTGCTGGTGCAGTCACTGTGTACATACAATACATTATCTTGTACTGATCCTGAGTTACATCCTGTATTATACTCCAGAGCTGCACTCACTATTCTGCTGGTGGAGTCACTGTGTACATACATTACTTATCCTGTACTGATCCTGAGTTACATCCTGTATTATACTCCAGAGCTGCACTCACTATTCTGCTGGTGCAGTCACTGTGTACATACATTACTTATCCTGTACTGATCCTGAGTTACATCCTGTATTATACTCCAGAGCTGCACTCACTATTCTGCTGGTGCAGTCACTGTGTACATACATTACTTATCTTGTACTGATCCTGAGTTACATCCTGTATTATACTCCAGAGCTGCACTCACTATTCTGCTGGTGGAGTCACTGTGTACATACATTACTTATCCTGTACTGATCCAGAGTTACATCCTGTAATATACTCCAGAGCTGCACTCACTATTCTGCTGGTGCAGTCACTGTGTATACATTACATTACTTATCCTGTACTGGTCCTAGAGTTACATCCTGTATTATACTCCAGAGCTGCACTCACTATTCTGCTGGTGCAGTCACTGTGTGCATACATTACTTATCCTGTACTGATCCTGAGTTATATCCTGTATTATACTCCAGAGCTGCACTCACTATTCTGCTGGTACAGTCACTGTGTACATCCATTACTTATCCTGTACTGATCCTGAGTTACATCCCGTATTATACTCCAGAGCTGCACTCACTATTCTGCTGGTGCAGTCACTGTGTACATACATTACTTATCCTGTACTGATCCTGAGTTACATCCAGTATTATACTCCAGAGCAGCACTCACTATTCTGCTGGTGGAGTCACTGTGTACATACATTACATTACTTATCCTGTACTGATCCTGAGTTACATCCTGTATTATACTCCAGAGCTGTACTCACTATTATGCTGGTGGAGTCACTGTGTACATACATACATTACTTATCCTGTACTGGTCCTGAGTTACATCCTGTATTACACTCCAGAGCTGCACTCACTATTCTGCTGGTGGCGTCACTCTGTACATACAATACATATCTTGTACTGATCCTGAGTTACATCCTGTATTATACTCCAGAGCTGCACTCACTATTCTGCTGGTGGAGTCACTGTGTACATACATTACTGATCCTGTACTGATACCAAGTTACATCCTGTATTATACTTAAATCTAGGAGATTCCAGCTCTGAAGTCTGCAGAATTGTAAATGCAGCTCAGCAGTTGAATACAGGCCGTCACCCAAGAACAGTATAAAGTAAGTGAAGACCTGGATTTGGACTTACCTGGTGAAGAAGTTGCGTCCATAGGTTTGCCAGTGATTTTTCAGGATGTCTTCTACGCTCTGTTTGCGTGAAGCGATGATGGATAACCAGGCGAGAACAGCCCACAATCCGTCTTTCTCCCTGATGTGATCCGAGCCTGTAAGAAACCAAACGACGAGAACCTGTAGTCGGAGGCTGTCCGGCGATGCCTTTAGACGGAGTTACCCGGAGTAAGGGCCGGCAGCTAGGACCCTCAATGTCCAGGAGGAGCCGGTCCTGCCCCAGTATATACTGGGCCACCTCTGTATCACAGGAGTGTCCCACAAAAGTGCTTTATACCAAGCCAGACAGCTGTCAACCCCGTAATGGAGATGCAGCAGAGGTAAGTCATGGTTACATAATGACAGAAGGCAGGCTCACAGCAGCACTCAGTATTTCAGGAGAGAATTTCTCTCATCCTATGGGGGGGGGGTCACTCCCAAGGACAGGGCCGCATGTTACTGGGGCAATTATATGATGTGAGGAAGAGAATAGAGACTAATCAGTGACCGTGAAAGGAGACGGCGCCCAGCAGCACAGAGTATTTCAGGAGAGCATATCCAATAGGCTGTGACCTGTTTATCCACATCATAATGTTACTGAAGAACTTTACTTATGCTTCAAAATCCTGCCCTCCAGTGGTCACTGAGACTAATGACACCCGAGACAGCTGCATTGAATAGAGACCGCCGGGAGAATGAGACGCTGCCGCCCTAAAAATAGTCCTAAAAATGTCTTCCAATAATAACGTAATTACGCCTCTGTGTACCGAAATGACACGGCCCTCTGTCACAGGCAATTACTGGCTCCGATAAATTTCCATCTAAAACGCTAAATTTAATTTGTACATCTGTAAAATAATAGAAGAGGGGAAAAAAGTCCCACAAAGCGTCCGCCAAATGAAATGTTTATGTACAGGCGGTCTCGGCAGGAAGGGAAGTGCGCGGTTAGCCTCTTGTCCAGCACCCATTTATACCCCGCCGGGGTCACATGTCACAATAATCCGGCTCTGCCAGATATGAGCGCGCTGAAAAAAAGTGGAATCGGTTCCAGAGTCACAGAAATGCAGATTCTGCACAAACATTTACACCATTTCTGCCAGAAAATAATCTAATAAAATTCCTCCAATCTGGCATCTGATGATCCAGTAATATAATGCGGACAAGACCGGAAAGAAATGACAGAGCAGAGGAACCACCTCTGTGGGATAATATTCACCCTGTATTATACTCCAGAGCTGCACTCACTATTCTGCTGGTGGAATCACTGTGTACATACATTACTTATCCTGTACTGATCCTGAGTTACATCCTATATTATACTCCAGAGCAGCACTCACTATTCTGCTGGTGCAGTCACTGTGTACATACATTACTTATCCTGTACTGATCCTGAGTTACATCCTATATTATACTCCAGAGCAGCACTCACTATTCTGCTGGTACAGTCACTGTGTACATACATTACTTATCCCGTACTGATCCCGACTTACATCCTGTATTATACTCCAGAGCTGCACTCACTATTCTGCTGGTGCAGTCACTGTGTACATACATTACTTATCCTGTACTGATCCTGAGTTACATCCTGTATTATACTCCAGAGCTGCACTCACTATTCTGCTGGTGGAGTCACTGTGTACATACATTACATTACTTATCCTGTACTGATCCAGAGTTACATCCTGTATTATACTCCAGAGCTGCACTCACTATTCTGCTGGTGCAGTCACTGTGTACATACATTACTTATCCTGTACTGATCCTGAGTTACATCCTGTATTATACTCCAGAGCTGTACTCACTATGCTGCTGGTGCAGTCACTGTGTACATACATTACTTATCCTGTACTGATCCTGAGTTACATCCTATATTATACTCCAGAGCAGCACTCACTATTCTGCTGGTGCAGTCACTGTGTACATACATTACTTATCCTGTACTGATCCTGAGTTACATCCTATATTATACTCCAGAGCAGCACTCACTATTCTGCTGGTACAGTCACTGTGTACATACATTACTTATCCCGTACTGATCCCGACTTACATCCTGTATTATACTCCAGAGCTGCACTCACTATTCTGCTGGTGCAGTCACTGTGTACATACATTACATTGTACTGATCCCGACTTACATCCTGTATTATACTCCAGAGCTGCACTCACTATTCTGCTGGTGGAGTCACTGTGTACATACATTACATTGTACTAATCCCGACTTACATCCTGTATTATACTCCAGAGCTGCACTCCTTATTCTGCTGGTGGAGTCATTGTGTACATACATTACAAACTGCATTTAAAGGTGAACGTGCTTTAAAGTGGAGTAGAAAATGGATGGCTACTGGCGATCAGTATCAGGTCAGTAGCAGTAGACTCTCAGCGCTCCTGCTGGTCAGCCGATTGAAGGGGTCTCAGCTCTCCAGCGAGTTAACGAGGCACAGCATCATACCTCCAGTGGTGGCCATGTCTGGTATTACATAGAGCAGCCCTGACCGTTTCATGTGAATATGACCCTCAATCTGATACGGACTGCTTGTCCTGCTCCCAGGTCATCCGTTTTCTAGTTCTAGAGAATCCCTTTAATACCGCCATATACTGATCCTCACCAGTCCCGAAGCTTTCCTCTCCGCACAGCGAGAGTTTATTTGCATCCATTAAATTTCCGAAGAACTTCCAGCCGGTCGGAGTCTCGTATAAAGCGATCTTTGTAGCTTTCGCCACTCTAGAAAAAAGAAAAAAAACACCAGAATAAAACACGCCGGATTAAGGTTTTCACAGCTCCGCTCGGGTTGTGGAGCCGCTCGCTCTAATTAACCTCCGGCTTTTATTTTTTTTACCTTCATGTATTTTTTTAATGAAAGGGACGGCTTCACGCGCCGACAGGACATATAATAAACACGTAGAGTTTTTACGGTTTTATCGCCTCAGCCTTCTTACAGCTTTTATTTTTCACGTTGTCATGGCGACAGTGGGACAGTGGGACGGAGGCGAAACACAAGGACGCGTGTTTAGTCGGTCACATTTTTTAATCTTGACTTTACGATTTCTTAAATGTCACCCTCCGACAGGCCGTGTTTTTGATGGCTTGGAAACAAAAAAAGCAGGGACGAGTCTTATGTATACAGGGATACGTAGTGGTCCCTGGGGCGCCTCCACCTTGGCTCGAGTACTCTTCAAGTAGATATATACTTAAAGGAGGACTCATGTGCATTAAAAATGTGAAAACGGTTTTGTAATATCTTACGCCAATCCTGAGATACGATCACTTGAAGTTTGAGGCCCAAAGCCTGAGGCTGCACTAGTGAGAGATTCTGTCATGCAGCCCCTACCGTACACATCCATGTACCTACATAAGGTGGGGTGTAGACACTGATCAGGTTACAGATCTGGATCTATACAGGTTCCCTCTAATAACGCAGCATCTGGCAGGAAGCCAGAAGGTGTCAGAATGTCTCAGTAGTGCAGTCTGAGGCTTTAGGCCTGTAACTTCAATCGACCATATCTCAGCCTAGCAATAAGATATTTTAAACGTTTTTTCACATTTCTAATGACCGCTAAAGGAGCTTAGCCACAGGGATAGGCGCAGGAGGTGACAAGTTTGACGGCCTCAGGAAAGGATATCAGTGTCTGATTGGTGGTGGACAAGCCGGTCATAGACATTGGATGGAAGTCCCCCCCTTTATGTGTCCTCGGTTATATTGTGGGTGGTCTGTAGTGATGGGGGAGGGGACGACTGTGTGATTTTGGTGGGCTGTAATGTGTACAGGGGTCCCTCCTGGTTCTAGTCGCTGCTGTATTCGCCATTGAGGGGCACTTACACATTTACAGGGCTACTAAAAATAAAACGTTTTTGTCTTACCTGTCAAGTGCTCCGCTGGTCGGCATGCTCCTCGCCAATCCACGGACACCCGTCTGCTGGAAGTAGGGAATACTGAAAATATTGGCGGCAATCACAGCCACAGAGTCCGAGGGGTTAACAAAGAAACCGTTTTTGCCAAGAATCATGTTGCGGTCCTGATGGCGAAGAAGAGAAGGTTACGTGACATCAGGAGGTAGCTGTCTGATCACTACCCCTGTCAGCCATCTTAACTTTACTGGGGGGGATTCTTCTGTCACCTGGTCACTGGGCAGGAAGTAGCTATCTGATTACTACCACTGTCCGCCATATTAACTTTACTGGGGGGGATTCTTCTGTCACCTGGTCACTGGGCAGGAAGTAGCTATCTGATCACTACCACTGTCCGCCATATTAACTGTACTGGACTTGGTCACCGAACAGGACGTAGCTGTGTGAAATTGTCAACCATATTAACTATAGTGGAGCCAATTGTTCTGTCCTCTGGTCACTGGGCAGGAGGTAGCTGTCTGGTTGCTACTACTGTCAGCCATATTAACTTTACTAAAGCGGATTCTTCTGTCACATGGTCACTGAATAGGAAGAAGCTGCCTGATTATAACCACTGTCAGCCATATTAACGCTAATGGATCCAACTCTTGACACCTAGGCAGGAAGTAGCTATCTGACTGCTACCTGTCAGCCACATTAACGTTATTGGACTTGGTCACTAAACAGGAAGTAGCCGTCTGACTGTTACCATTATCAGCCATATTAACGGTAGGAAGTGCCTGTTTGATTCTTACCAGTGTCAGCCATATTATTTCTACTGGTGTGGATTCTTGTCACTGGACAGGAAGTAGCTGTCCGACTGTTACCACTGCCAGTCACACTAACCGTTATTGGGCTGATTTTATGGTCACCTTGTCACTGGACGGGAAATAGCTGTCCGATCCTGGCCATTGTCGGCCATATTAAGTCTAGTGGAGAAAATGATTTTGTCACCTGGTCACTGGGAAGGAGGCAGCTGTCATTCTTAGTCGTATAAATTCGGATGGGGCTGATTCTTTTGTCACCAGGCCACCAGAATTACAGTGATGCTCCTCTCCCATGTAACCTACCCCATCTCCATCAAAGGCTGCGCCAAAGTCATGTTCTCCGGTCTGCATCGTCTCCACCAGTTCTGATGCATAGGTTAAGTTCGGGTCAGGATGGTGACCCCCAAAATCCTCCAGTGGGATGCAGTTTACGGCAGAGTTTGCAGGGGCGCCAAGTTCCTCGCAGAGAATTTTCTTCACGTAGGGTCCGACAACTGGTTAACAGCAGAGACGTAAATCAGAATATACACTGTAATTATCACACCGACTAGATACACGACGTATGGATCATCACTGCTCTTCAGAAACAGATCGTGACTTAACGGGCCCCAGATAGGACCATTGTGGGGGCCCCCACTTTATGCCACAAATTACAATCCCACCACCCTGCGGTGCACGCGTTACCTCCATGCATGGCGTCAATCCGGATCTTAAGCCGGTTCTGTCCTGAGAGAAGTTCTTTTAAGGCACTGAAGTCAAAGATGTTCCTCAGCATGTTCCCGTACGCCTCCACGGAGTCCACAATCTCCACTGACGGTCAAGAAAGACAAAGACACAAGAGGACATCAGAGGCTGAGAAAATCTAACGCTCACCCGTCATCCCTGACATCTGAAAATACTTGAATTTCCTATGAAATAACAATTTTGAAGCAACTTGTGATGTCCCTCTGTTATTCCTCCTAGAAATGTATAAGCACACTGACAACTGGGTATTACTAGTGCAATCAGTGCAGGGAGACATGGTAACACCCAGTTGTCAGTTTATTCATACCTTTGTAGGAGGAACAGCAGAGACCTTGCACAATGAAGTTTATTAACCTGCCGATCCCGGTCATTGTGTTATGTCTGGCAGGGCCTAAAGGGGCGGAGCTTGACACAGGGTTCCAAGAGCAAAGAGAGGAACCCCCTGCCCCTTCCGCTTCAGGCCCTGCAGTAGACATAACACAGACCAAGCCAAGAATGTTCCTCTAACATCTCGCACACACCGGCCATGCATCAGTCAACGTGCCCCCGATGCCTCCCTATATTTTGCACTGGGCGCAGGTTAGAAAAAACGGCAGTTGTTGCGCATCATTCACATACGGCGCTTTCCCACCCAACCGAGTTGTAAAGTCCTTGAAAATAAATAAATGTACTTAAGGTCCCCAATATGTTACAAACAGGCTTTACGCGCACTTGCATCGGAGCCTCCGTCCACCAGATTTGACTGCAGCAGTGTGAACAAGGTCCTAAACTGCTCGGAGGCTCAATCTCACCTGTAAACGGCTTAAACTTATTCTCCAAATCAAACTGCTGCTTCCCGATGGTTGATAAGTCGACTTTGAGGTCGGGGCAGATGGCGTATTCCTCGATGGTCTTGCTGAGCTGGAAGATTTTATCAGTGATGGCTTCAGAGGCAGGACCTGCAGGAAACGAGAGACCTGTGAGCATGGACTGACCCTTACTGCACCCGCCAAAACCTTATCGGACCCCTAGTGATGTGTGGCCACTGCAAAAAATAACTTGGGGTTACGTTCACATGTGCGGCACTAAAGTCTTATATTGGAGGGGATTGTAAAACTGCAGGCGCTTCTTAAAAATTACAGACGGGATCACTTTGCAGTTAAAGGGGCTCTCCGAGACCAGGGACACCCCCATTCAGAAGGGTAGGGTGCCAAAAGGACTCCGAGTCCAGGGGCGGGCTGCTGTCTCCGCCACCTCAGGTCCCTGCTGGACTGGAGGTGCCAAATGCTGTAGACAGGCAGCCGGCTCGGCAGTACTGGGGCTTTGTTACAAAACGTCATTTTTTTGTGCACAAGATTTATTTTGTGATTCTGTGTGGCAAAATAAAATTCTGTGCAACGAAATGAATGATGTCACAAAATGAATTCTGGGCCATTTTGTTAATTCTGGGCCACAAAATCAATTCTGCAAAAATAAAAAAATAAAAATTCTGTGTCACAAAATAACATTCTGCGCGACAAAAAAAGATTTCTGTAAAGAAAAAATACTTCTGCGATCACTACATTTATTTGTGTCACAAAATACTTTGTGAAAAAACTGCCCCCCGATATTCTGCACCGACCCCTGATTGGCTGGCAGCGGTGACATGTCTTCAATATGTGACCAGAAGCGTCAGAGAGGGGCCCCCGACATCTAGATCACTGGTGACAGTCGAGTTTTTTTTTTTTTTTATCCGATTCCAGGCTCAGCCTTCTGAACATGGATTCCCGGTCTCAGAGTTCTTTGCCCTTTTCAACATCTCTGCTTGCTGTCAGTAAATGGGAACCTTACTGTTTACAACCCAAGTAAAATACTTCTCACAGCTGAGGGTTTGCTACCACTGAATCCAAACCTATGCACAGTCAGTCGCCGATATGTCGTCATGGTTTGCTACAATGTATCAGTGCAGGAGCCCGCAGCACTCGCAGGGGGGCTGCACCACATCTACAGGGGGAGTTTTTTTTTCACTCCAGTTTGGCAGCCACTTGAGAAGATCTGGAGCTTATGTTTTTTTTTTCTCTCACCTCCACTGGAAGTGTTGAACTTAATGCCGAAGTCTCCGTTGGGGCCCCCGGGGTTGTGACTGGCTGTTAATATGATGCCACCTATAGCTTTGATTTTGCGGATGATGCAGGACACGGCAGGGGTGGAGAGGATGCCATTCTGCCCGATGACGAGCCGACCGATCTGAAAAACACAATGCATTTAAGAGATTTAAGATTTCTGACATTTTTTCAAGAATATTTGTTGAGAAATGTGATGCAGCCCCCGACACACTCCTTCCCATAAACCAGCAACCAACCATTCCGTAAAATTCCAATAATCCAGCATCCACGGCATCATTAACAGGGTTGTCACGCTAAAAATATTCTACATTTTTTCAAACCCAGAAACCTGGATCTGAATACTTTTGGAATTGAATGTAAATAAACATGTAGTACAGCCACGGCGCTATTCAGTGACAGGTATCTGTATAGCGCCAGCTGCGGTTTTTTGTTTTTCATAAGGCCTCATGCACACAACCGTATGTTTTTTGCTGTCCGCAAAAAACGGATCCTCAAAAAATACGGATGACGTCCGTGTGCATTCTGTATTTTGCGGAACGGAACAGCTGGCGCCTAAAAAAAAAAACAAAAAAAAAAAAAAACCTGTACTATCCTTGTCCGTAATGCGGACAATAATAGGACAGGTTCTATTTTTTTTTTTTGCAGAACGGAAATACGGACATACGGAAAAGGAATGCACATGGAGTAACTCCTGTTTTTTTTTGTGGACCCATTGAAATGAATGGTTCTGCATGCAAAAAAACGGACACGGAAAGAAAAGATGTTCGTGTGCATGAGCCCTAATTCTCTGTCCAGCTCAGCGACATCACAGAGGTGGCTGCACATACTGAGTTCCATCCTTCAACTGCCAGCGGCCATATCTACTGTTGGAGGATGTACCAGTTACAGGAAAAGAGCTGCAGCATAAAGGTCACGCTCCCTGAACTGTGACAGGAAGAACTGTAACAGGAAGAAAGAACACGCTCCTGAGCTGTGATAGAGTGAGAGCTGCAGTAGAAAGGACGCGCACATGAGCTGTGATACGGTGAGAGCTGCAACAGAAAGGACACAAACCCCTGAGCTGTGATATGGGATGGCTTCAGCAGAAAAGAGACACCCCCCGAGCGGTGATAGGGAGAGACCCCAAGCAGACAGTACATTCCCTCTGGGAAAGGACACACCCTCTGAGCTGCCAGCTTGAAAAAAAAATCTAGCAGCACAAATGAAGCAATGACTGGGGAGATCTCTGCATCCATGTGAGGTACAGGGCTGGTCCTAGCTTTAATACAAGTATATTAACAGGCACTCGCTCATCAATATATATCAAAAACAGATATTTATTATATCCACATGTAATTAGACAGATCAAATGTATAAACAAATTAAAAACTATAAAGAAAAAGTTATATAAAAACATAAAAAGTTTTAAAAATTCCACACGAGTGATAATGTGTCTGTCTGGCCCAGTAGAAACAGTGGAGAGCTGTGGGTGTATATCCTGAGACAGACAGGGATACACTGTAATGAAATCCACACAGAGGATCCTCTATTGATACAAATTCTTATCTCCTATAAATATGACAAATAAGTCTCCTTTTTTATGAAAATAAATAAATATATATCAAAATTCAGTAGCTGCAGATACCACACAAAAAAGTCTGTATTGGAGCCACTGAGGAAGGAGAATGTCGCTTCGAAACGCGTTTGATAATATAGCAATCCAGAAAGACCCCTGACCGAGCTGCTATGAGCAATTAGTTGGCCGAAGAGAGGAAAGAGAAGGCGCTCATAGGTGACACTGCTTCAGTATAGCCTCCCTCCTGCCCGGGTGAGCCCGTTGTACTCACCTGAAGGGCTTGCACTTCAGTGTGGTGCAGTCCCGGTGGATTGAGGGAGGGTTGTTTTAAGTCTTTTGGGTTGGTGCTGCCGTGTGATGTCCTAAAAAGCCTAGGGCGAGGGCCAAGTCGCCGTTAGGTAAGAATTATGGTTTGCACTGGGGGGCTCGTCTGGATTGAGTCCGAGCGGATGGACATTAGGTGCATAACACAACCCAGACCTGACGTCCATCCGCTCGGACTCAATCCAGACGAGCCCCCCAGTCCGAGCTGCTATGAGAACCCGGTAACTACAAGAGCGACCCTTGAATCTCTTCAAAAGACCCGAAGCATATCAAGCTAAACACGCTGCCTTGGTCACTTAACAGCCCGATCACGTGGGACGCCACATGGGACGCCGAACAAGGGTGCACATCGGTTACAGCACGGAGAGTCAGGAGACCCGTTCCCAGAGAGCGATACTGCTCAGAAAAAAAACCTACTCTAGAAAAACAAACAATGTGGTAACATTTTATTTCATAACAAAGAACATTATATACAAAATGCAGAGGTAAGAACAGATTCAATTATTAATTATGTTGTCACCTGTACTGAACACGTAAGACAGTACAGAATATAAATTATGAACATTGATCAGTTACATTTGGATTGAGCTATAGAATATTATGACGATCGATTTATGAATGAAATTGAACATTTTTATTAATATTTATGCGATCAATTCACCTCTATAATCATGAACACCGACTCATCCATCTAATCAAGTGCACCGATTCAGGAATGACATATGAGTAGCCTGAAATGTATTCCTTAGGCCCCTTTCACACGGGCGAGTTTTCCGCGCGGGTGCAATGCGTGAGGAGGACGCATTGCACCCACACTGAATCCGGACCCATTCAGTTCTATGGGGCTGTGCACAGGAGCGGTGATTTTCACGCATCACTTCTGCGTTGCGTGAAAATCGCAGCATGTTCTATATTCTGCGTTTTTCACGCAACGCAGGCCCCATAGAAGTGAATGGGGCTGCAGGAAAATCGCAAGCATCCGCAAACAAGTGCGGATGCGTTGCGATTTTCCCGCATTGTTGCTTAGCAACGGGACCCAATCTCTATTATTTCCCCTTATAACATGGTTATAAGGGGAAATAATAGCATTCTAATAAAGAATGCATTGTTAAATGAAGATGAAGGGTTAAAAATAATAAAGTTAACTTACCTTAGCCACTTGATCGCGTAGTCGCGATCTGTCCTCTCTTTCCCTGCAGCATCTAAGATCTAAAGGACCTGTGATGACATCACCATGGTAAGATGGACCATGTGATTGGACCATGTGATGTGACGTCATCACAGGTCCTGTAGATCTTAGATGCTGCAGGGAAAGAGAGGAGAGATCGCGACTACGCGATCAAGTGGCTAAGGTAAGTTAACTTTTATTATTTTTAACCCCTTCCACTTCATTTAACAATGCATTCTTTATTGAGAATGCTATTATTTCCCCTTATAACCATGTTATAAGGGAAAATAATCAATTCTCCAGAAGACCCGAAACCGGACTTCAGTGATGAAGTCCGGCTTCGGGTTGGGTGCCAAACATGGCGTTTTTTATCACACGCGGGAAAAACGCGCATATTCCCGCAACGCACCCCCCTCTTATCCGGGCGTCAAACATGACACCCGTGTGAAAGAGGCCTTATACAATCATGGTCATCAATTAAGTCAAATGGAATCATGAAATACGGACTTTTCTGTGTGGTATCTGCAGCTACTGAATTTTAAATTCATATTTTTTATTTTAAAAAAAAAGGAAAGGAGACTTATTTGTTATATTTATAGGAGATAAGAATTTGTATGAATAGAGGATCCTCTGTGTGGATTTCATTAAAGTGTATCCCTGTCTGTCTCAGGATATACACCCGCAGCTCTCCACTGTTTCTACTGGGCCAGACAGACACATTATCACTCGTGTGGAATTTTTAAAACTTTTTATGTTTTTATATAACTTTTTCTTTATAGTTTTTAATTTGTTTATATATTTGATCTGTCCAATTACATGTGGATATAATAAATATCTGTTTTTGATATATATTGGCCCCCGATACATTCCTTGATGAGCGAGTGCCTGTTAATATACACCGGGACGGGAGAGCCACTATATATATTTACTACCTGATTCTTTGTTAGAAAGAGATTGTCGTGTACTGTATTATTTAGATTTTTTTTACATCAGTCATGGGATCACCCCTTTAATAAGATGGATTATTGGCTGCCCATTGTTCCTGTTCCCAACACATCAACTTTAAGAACTTACCCAATATATTCCGACCCCAGAAAAGCGCCATCATAACAATATCAGTGGTTGTAACCCCTTCATACACCGCGACGTACACCCAAGGTGCACAGGGAGTTTATGGGGCTTGCGCCCTCTGTCTGTTCGCCCCCCTCCCCAATGACGTGACCGTGGGACTCCACGCAGTTGTCATGGCAGCCAGGGGCCTAGTGAAGGCACGTCTATAAAGGTCTTACAAGCACAATACTCTGCAATACAGAAGTACTGCAGCACATTCTAGAAATTATCACAGGTATACAACCCCTAGGGGGACATATAAAAAAAAAATAAGTTTTAAAATAATTTAAAAATCATAAAAACACATTAAAGAGTAACAAAAACCTTTCCCGTTTATCATGTTAAAAATAAATATAGTACGAACATATGAGAAGAGCAGAAAAATAAATGTAATAAAAAAAAAAGTCAAATCTACTTCAAAATAGTACTAATAAAAACTATAATTTGCACAAAACAAGCCCCCAAACAGCTCAAAAGAAAAATGCTATTATTTTTTAACTGGTTAATATTTTTAAAGCAGTAAAACAAAAAAAACAAAAAAACATAACGGTATTATTCTCATAACTGTATCTCAGAATGTCACTCTTAGGCCTCATGCACACGGCAGTTGTTGTGGTCCGTATCTGAGCCGCATATTTTGCGGCTCGGGCGCGGACCTATTCATTTCAATGGGGCCACAAAAGATGCGGACAGCGCTCCGTGTGCTGTCCGTGTCCTTTGCTCCGTTTCGTGGCCATGCAAAAAAAATATATATAAATATAACATGTCCTATTCTTGTCTGTTTTGCGGACAAGAATAGGCATTTCTACAATGGGCCTCGTTCTGTAATTGCGGATTGCGGACCGCTAAACACCAACGTTCGTGTGCAAGAGGTCTTACTCTACCAGCGAATGGCATAAAAAAAACAAAAAAAAAAACCACACAATTGCATAAGGCTCTATTCACACGTCCACAATGTCGTCCGCAATTCTGTGGAATACATGCGGACCCATTGACTGTGAATAGGGCACTGAACGATGCGGAGAGCACACACTGTGTTCTCTGCATCAGTTTTTGCGGAGCGCGCCCCCGATCTTACGGCCGCAGCTCCGCAGAAAAGTAGAGCATGTCCTATTCTTGCCCGCAATTGCGGACAAGAATAGACATTTCTATGGGGCTGCTGGCCCGGGTGTGTTTATGGATCCGCAATTTGCGGATCCATAAACACAACGGACGTGTGAATAAGGCCTAATGGGGAGTTTTATTTCCATTCTACTAACTAAATCAATGCATAAAAAAAGTGCTAAAACTATTGAACATTATAAATATGCACATCCAAATTAGAAAAATAATTATATGAAAAAAAAAAAAAAAAAAGTGGAGTAGTATAAATTATATCGCTACCAGAAAGAAAAAAAAAGAAAAATACTGTACGACATTCTTGGAAGATCCTCCGCACTAAACATTAATGTGACTACAAAGTGGGATCATCGTTCAGTCATTCATGGAATCTTAAAAGCTTCCGCTACAATGCGACTTACCGGGAGGGGCTCAAAAACAAATTAAAAAATAAGAATAATATCCTAAAAAATGATAAATAAATAGATTTTATAAATATTTATCACAGGAACATGTTACAAATTACAGAAAAATATTTAACATTTACTTTATATTTTAAAATGTATAAAATTATTAAAAATAAATTTACAGTAAATAACCAGCCTTTTCTGTACAGAAGACCGATGCCCCCCACAGTCAGTGATACCCACCCCATTTGCAGCCGCCATCTGAACTATAGTTTCAATAGCCAGTCTATTAAAATATCTGCCGTCTCCGCCGACGACCATAGTCGATCCCTGACGATCCCGGAGGTCGATGGAAAAGAAAATGCTCTGGATGAAATTCTGAAGGTAGCTGATTTTGGTCTCGAAATAAAAAGTCTTCTTTCTCAGCCCGCTGGTTCCCGGTCTCTGGTCATAGTACGGCGCCGTTGGTAACGTCAGTAATGGGATAGGGCCGTCATCCATTGCGCTAATTCATAGAGGCCGCGCAGTAAAAAATAATAAAAAATAATGAAAAATGTATAAGAAATGTCAAGAAAAATAAAAGGGGAAGAAACTGATTTAAGGAGCAGCAATGTCAAAGACATTCGACGAGGAGAGACCAAAAATAGCCTCCTGGATGCGAGGACGATGTGGTTTCTAAGTGTAACTGAAGAACGCTTCGTCCACATGTCTCCAACCGTCAATGTCACAGGAGGGAATATAAACGTATGCGTGGATTTTACTGTACACCTTCGCAGGATAATCCACCGCTCATGTTCGGGGGTCCCGTGCAAGGTGAGAAAGGACGATCCCCCCCCTGCTTTAAATGGTGACTGAGCGGAAGGGGCAGAAAATGAGGAGTATTCCAGGATTCACCCAGTAGCCCTGGTCTGGTGCCAGCGAACGCGAGGCAGAGATTGTTTGAGGGTGACAAATGCAGACGGGCCGGGTCTTCACCTGCGTCCTGAGGCCGCCGCAAATCAGGATTAAGCATCAACGTTCACGTCTCTACCGATGAATATGGAGGTTTTGTTCCATCACCGTTTATATTGACAAGATCCGTCTCCAAAGACTTTGTTGCACCCAAACGTGTAAGAACACAAACTGCACCCCCCCCCCACCATGTCCTAACACCACAGAAGCACCTAGATATCTTCAGACTCTGCTATCCTGCAACAGACCAAGGGTTCCCAGTACTGCCCTGCTCTATACTGCCCCTCCACTACATACTGGTTACTCTAGGTACTGCCCAGCTCTATACTGCCCCTCCACTACATACCGGTTATCCTATGTACTGCCTTGCTCTATACTGCCCCTCCACTACATACTGGTTACTCTAGGTACTGACCTGCTCTATACTGTCCCTCCACTACATACTGGTTACTCTAGGTACTGCCCTCCTCTATACTGCCCCTCCACTACATACTGGTTATCCAAGGTACTGACCTGCTCTATACTGCCCCTCCACTACATACTGGTTACTCTAGGTACTGCCTTGCTCTATACTGCCCCTCCACTACACCCTGGTTACTCTAGGTACTGCCTTGCTCTATAGTGCCCCTCCACTACATACTGGTTACCCCCAGAAGTAGCATTTTCTCTAGTGCCCCTCTACTACATGCCAGTGATCCCAAGTACAGTCTGCTCTCTAGTACCCTTGTACTACATTTCCTGCATCCCAGGCACTGTCCTGCTCTCTAGTGTCTCTCCTGCAGGTATCCCAGGCACTGTCCTGCTCTCTAGTGTCTCTCCTCTGCAGGTATCCCAGGCACTGTCCTGCTCTCTAGTGTCTCTCCTCTGCAGGTATCCCAGGCACTGTCCTGCTCTCTAGTGTCTCTCCTCTGCAGGTATCCCAGGCACTGTCCTGCTCTCTAGTGCCTCTCCTGCAGGTATCCCAGCCACTGTCCTGCTCTCTAGTCTCTCTCCTCTGCAGGCATCCCAGGCACTGTCCCGCTCACCACATGTTTCTTTTTCCATCATGCCCGATCAGCACACTGCGTCGTGATATGTGGGCACAGGAAGCTGGCACTGCCACCAGTCAACGATGAATCTGAAGACCCTGCTCTTGCATACATTTCTGTGCATGGAGGTAAATGCTGGAATCTCCCTCTGGTCAGTAATTTGTCTCTGTGGTTATAGGAGCTCCTCTGTAACTGGACCCGACCCCGACACCTGTTTCTCTTCCCTGCTCGCTGACCTTTGCACAGAGTCCATAAGATGGGGATAGGTGGACGCAGTCTGGTATTTAGTTCCCAAGTCCCGTAACTTAATCCTCTCTAACTTGATTAAGGTCACAGAAAGAAGAATCTGCCCATTAGTGACGGAGGCCGGACTGTAAATAGGAGCGCACCGCCCCGGAGCGCACCATGAAGACAGACGGATCCGGAGCCATTCACCTCCATGCGGTGCATTTATATGGTGGCTAATCTATACCGACACCGGACAGTCACATTCTGTACAATAGCATTAAAGGGGTGATCCCATGGAGTAATATAAAAATTAAAAATCATATAGTTACAGAACATGAACAATCTCTTTCTAAAAAAGCTAGAACCAGCCCTGAACCTCACATGGATCCAGAGATCTCCCCATTCATTGCTCTGCTAGATTTATATCAACCTGGCAGCACAAGGAGAGTGTCCTTTCTGCTGCAGTTCTCTCTCTATCACAACTCAGGAGGCAGCTGAAGGATGAAACTGAGCATGTGCGACCATCTCGGTGAGCAGGACAAAGAACTAAGAAAAAGAACAACCAGCAGGTGGCGCTCTACAGAAACATTTTATTGAATAGCTCAATGGCTATGCTAACTTTCGAATTACATGCAATTACAAAAGTATTCAGATCCAGGTGCTGGTTTGAAAACTGTAGAATATTTTGGGTGGGACGACCCCTCTAATGATTCAGGGCATGTATTAGTTGCCTGTTCTGCTGCTTTCTAGAGCTCAGAATCAGCCACGTTTTCGACAGTGTAAACACTTTTACCATCACGACTATACTCGCAGCCAGTTCCCAGCACGTATACTACTATACTATAGATTATACAGCCGCAGGGCACGCAGCACCATTTCTAAGGACCGCCATTGTTTTATTTCCTTTGGAATGAATGCCACCACTAATAAATATACATTTTATAATAATTCATTGAGCCTCGGGAGTAATACCTTACCTATTCTATAACCTGAGGTGTCAGAGGCTGCAGACTGGATGAATTCAGAAAACTGGGGCTCAGGGTAAAGGCTCCACCTGGTGGTGAAACTGGGGAACTACATCCATGAAATCTGAACTGGTCTCTGGAAATACAATCCACGTTAACGTTGTGGTTTTGCAGCTGCTATGGGGATTTCGTGGTCTTTATAAACTGCTGCCCTTAAAGGGGGTTTCCAAGAATTAACTACTGAAGACAGACCCATCGACAGAACAGGCCATCAATATCTGCTCAATGGGGGTCCGACTCCTGGCACGGCCACCAATCAGCAGTTGGGAGGGGCGCGGTGCTCTGGTGAGCGCTGTGGCCGCTTCCTTGGTCTAGATCAGGGATCAGCAACCTTCGGCGCTCCAGCTGCTGTGAAACTACAATTCCCAGCATGCTCTATTCATTTCTATGAGCGTTCTTATAAGAGCAGAGACAGTATGCATGCTGGGACTTGTAGTTTCACAGCAGCTGGAGTGCCGAAGGTTGCCAACCCCTGGTCTAGGACGTCACCTACATCGGTCACATGGTCTTCGTGCAGCCGAGTCCCAATTAGGTGAATGAACTGCGATACCAAGTTTAGCCACAGTACAATGTATGGCGCTGTGCTTTATACACTATGAAGCGGCTGCCGTTCGTTGGGGGTGCTGGGAATCGGACCCCGCCAACCAGATATTGATGACCTATCCTGGGGTGGGTCATCAATAAACCCTTTAACCCCTTAGTGACAAGAGCTCATGCAATCTGACAATATGATGGCTGCATATGACAGCTGACACCCGGCTGCAAGGGCCGTGAGCAGAGATCCCTCCGATCCCAGCCGCTTAACCCCTCAGGCGCCACAGTCAATAGCAGCAAGGGGTTAGACAGAGGCGGGGGGCTCCTTGTCACTCGTCGGCCACCACAGAACGCAGCTGCCATGGCTTTGATGCAGAATTTGTGCCAAATTCTGCCGTAAAAACCAGTGCGAACAGCAAATAATAGGCAATATTATGGGGCATGGAGCGGATTGTACAGTCGTGCAAAAAATAGAAAGAAACTGAGTTTGTTTGTAAAACCTCTGCAACCTTTGATCAGGACGTGAAGTTTTACTGCAGAACATCCAAAGCCAAAAACACTTGACTCCTCCGCTCCCATGTCAGGGGCTTCAAATATTGAATTTTAAGGTCCCATGCACACGACGATATGCAGTCCACAAACCGCGGATCCCGGACGTCTGCATGCTACTCCTGTAGAGACGCCCTATCCTCCTCTGCAAAATAGGACACGTTCTTTTTTTTTTACGGGCTGGCGAAACGGACATACGGATGTGGACATCTTCTGTGGCCCCACTAAAACGAACGGGTCCGCAAAAAATCAGTAAAAAAAGGCAGATAGGATGCGGGACAAAACGTGCATGAGGCCTAAGGCTAACCCTGGGGGGGTTGATACGGTTTTGGGGGTAGGTCACAGGTATAGTCAATGCCAATATGACTCTTCTTCACCCTCCTCCTCCTATAGAGGGGAATTACACTCCCAGATAATGGATGGTATTTTTAGAAAGTTAATGGCATCCCATTAATAAGTCCTAGCCGCATTCAATAACGACTTGGACAAGATCTCCGGAAAGTGCGGACGCAGCGCACACTACCACCCCCCAAGATCAGTCATCAGAAAAGGAAAAATTATATAAATTAAAGTTCTGCAGCTTTATAATATTAGACTTTATGTTTCAATTCTTCAAAAAAATTCTCAGAATTTCTGCTTGCTGTGAGTGAATGGAAGCCTGCAGGGGTTGTTCGCTTTCTTCATATTGATGACCTATCCTCAGAATAAGTCCTCAATATGAGATCGGCAGGGCCGCCAATCAGCTGTTCCGATCGCCGGAGCATTGCCTCACTGTTTACCTGCTCAGGTGAGAAGGTGTAATTACATCTCAGCCGGCCCATTGAAGTCAATGGAAATCTGAACATAGTGAGGGGCAATCCACGCCGATAATAAGAGTTGTCAGATCTATGAAAGGGCCCCAGAGTCTTCAGAAAAGTAAGCTAGTAGCTGCAGTAGATGTGCGCCATAATTTATGGCAGTGGATTGGTCGGCTATGGCATTTTCGGAATCTCCTCGACGTCCCTTCTAACACGGCTGGAATACCGGCTTGTGGTTCTACCAGAGATCATTGTAAAGTCCTATAGTAATCAGAGATTTGGCTCAGTCGGACCCTTGGTGGGTTTGGGGGAAGCCACAATCCAGACCCCATAATGTGGCCCCATAATGGCTGTGTCACCAGCCTACAGCGATGGGACGATCAGTTCCGATCAGCTCACAGGGCTGGATCTCCGCCGCCCGGAGTAGAAGTTTTTATCTGGTGATTCATCGGCTGAACATGAGGGCGCGGCAATGACATTAGTAATTCATGGATCTGTACGAGAGCCAAAACTGCTCGCCATCGCTCCGGGATTCAGAAACTGCCACCCTGGGATCAGGGGGCGTGCCATTTACCTGCTGATACATGGGGGGGGGGGGATTCATCAACACCAGTGTAACGCCTCATTCACACGTCAGTGTTTCCCGGACGTGTGCTGTACGTGTTCTCCGCGGACAGCACTCCTCCCCATTCATTGGAATGTGTGTATTCACACATCAGTGTTTTAGCACGGTCCGTGGGTCCGTGTTTTCAGCACGGACGCATGTCCTATCTTGTCCGTGTTCCCGGATGCCTCACGCCCGTTATAGTCAATGAGTCCGTGAAAACCACAGATGCCATCCGTGTTTCACGGATCATTAAAAAGAGATTGTTTGAAAATTATTTTCCAGCTGCTCAGTGTCAGTGAAAAACGGATGGCACACGGTCAGCAAAAAACGGACCCACGGACCCAACACGGATCTGTCACGCGAGGAAACACGGATTGAACACTGTCCGTGTTATCACTGATCCAAAACTGACACTGACGTGTGCATGAGGCATTAGGGGGAGAGAGGGAGGGTGCAGGAGCAGCCAATCGTTCTCCGGTCACCGGACCGGGGCTCGGAGCTGTCAATCACACTGCAGTCCCACCCACATGCAGCTGCTCCGGCAGTGTAAACTATGGGGAGAAAAGTCATTTTGTTTTGAAATGTATCTTCAGGGAAGCTCAGTGGTGCGGCAGATAGCTGCATCCTTACTGCTGCACAATCCCAGTGAAAATGCAGCAAAACTGCAGCTCTCTGCCGCACCATGTGAATGCGCCCTGAAAGAGCACGCTCAGCTGTTTTTTATCTCACATGCACCTCAGTGGAGACTAAACACGTCTACCCCTCTGACCAGAACAGACACCCCCATAGTCCCAGCAGACAGACCCCCACTGTTCGCAGGAGCGTTTCTTTTTTAGGCTCTTGTGCAGGAGACGCGAGAGACATTCAAGGAAACCTATTAAGACGAGGCCTCGTGCCAGCGACACGCACGGAGAACGCAGAGCACGTTTCTGCTCCCTGCTTCTAGGGGAGAAGAACCTGTAGCACAGCGCACTATGGCGGCACTATACGTACACTCTGAAATGGATGGAGCCATGGGGGCTGTAGACGACTGCACACACGTCACATGGCCTGAATCGGAAGATTTTATCACGGCAGCCCTGGTCAGCGCAGTATAACTCAGGAAGCCCCCCAATCCACATGCTCTATTACGCCACTGGACATTAAGGGTCTCACGCTCAGGATCAAACTTCATGAACCAGAACAGCGACACAAACGACTTCTGTTCTGGCGGATAGGAGTCGTGCTTGTACTGCATGGGCGGTGGTCTCCATGTAATACTACATACGGCCTGTAGTGGCCACTGCAGAGGAGATGCCTGGCTGGTTGAGGCGGTGTTCAGGGTTTCCAAAAAATGTGGCTAATAGTAGGCAAAAAAATAAAAATTCCCCTCCTGGCATGATCTCGGACGCTCCGGTGGTCCCTACTGGTCCTGCAGGGATGAGGTTAAGCATATCATTCATGTGACTGCTGCAGCCAATCACCGGCTTCAGCAGTGACACTTGAACGTACGGCTTGTTTCCACTGAGGTCAGTGATTGGCTGCAGCAGTCACATGAATGATGCAGGGACCACCTGAGTGTCAGCTCTGGAGTCTTACTGTCCTGATCGGACAGGAAGTGACTTCACCATCAAAAAACGTGTTCACCACAAGCGCCAATTCCTCGATACTGCAATGAAATTATAGTTGCAGTCACGTGACGCAGAGGCGCCACCCCAGGGTCTAGACGGGCAGTTTACCAGCCAGTCCATTGGGCGACTGCAACTACAAATGCCGATTTGCAGATCTTCAAATCTGACAACTTCAAGTTGTCAGATTGCAAGACTGTAAGAGACAACTGCACTTTGTGAAATCGTACGGAATATCGAAATGCGTGAAGGCGTCTTCCACCTACACGTCATCAGGCCACGCGGATGAGGTGTTGTTATCTGTGTAGTAACCGGGGGAAGTTTAGCAAGCGGCAGTCACATCCCCGGCAGATTGTTACATTGTGGCGAGATCTTACTACATTGTTACATTGTGTCCACACACAGAAACAGGACACGTTCTATAATCTGCGGATGTCATCCGTGTGCGTCTGCATTTTTCGTGGCCCCATACTAATGAATGGCTGCAGATCAGAAACGGACGGAAAATACGGACGTGTGAACGCTCCCTAAGGATGAAGATAAGGTCCTATCCACAGGACGTGTCCGTTTTACGGCTTTCATGCGCAAAAGATAGGACATGTCTTGCGGATCACGGAGACATTGAAGTCAATGGGTGCGCACCGTGATGCGGGGTGCACACCTCCTTTCTCCGTGTTCTGCGGATCTGTGGTTTGTTGTCCGCAAAATGGACGCTTTATTTATTTTTTTGTCTCAGACAACGACAGAACGAGCTGCGGACCTGAAATACGGACGTCAAAAGCCATTACAGTTTAGATTCAGATTTTTGTTTTATTGCTCCAGTGCGTTTAGAATAGAACATTTTTATTTGCAGTTATTTCAATTTTCACCGTCTTGTGTACACAGCTCCCATGCAGGTCCACACCTGCAGGAGTTACTCCCTCTTCTACACGTCGATGGTTATTAAGAAAAGTAGGCCGAAGGAGAGGAGGAACACGGCTGCAGCATCAGACTACACAGAGTCTGTCTGTAGTCTGTTACCATGGAGACACATAGGAGATGAATGCACAAAAATGATACATTTTCTATTAATTCATCTCATAGAGGCGAATGTAGCGGTAATGTGGGGGGGGGGATACGTGGCCCCCTGTCTCGTGATCTTGGAGATCCCAGTTGTCGGATTTCCACTGATTGAGTAGCTATCCCCTATAGTGTGGACAGGGGAAGACTTCATCTTACCGGAATACCCCTTTAAGCTCGCCATACACGTTAGATGAATGTCGGCCGAACCGTCCAGCCATCGAAAATGTACAGGGGCGCCCTGACACTCACCCGACAGCACGATCTGGGGGTGAGAAGGACCTGTGGGGCTCTAAATGATGGGGTTCAATGGGATACAGGTCAGTGAGTGCAGGGGTGCAATAGTCTGTGGGGCTCTAGATGATGGGGTTCAATGGGATACGGGTCAGTGAGTGCAGGGGTGCAATGGGATACAGGTCAGTGAGTGCAGGGGTGCAATGGGATACAGGTCAGTGAGTGCAGGGGTGCAATGGGATACAGGTCAGTGAGTGCAGGGGTGCAATAGTCTGCAGGGCTGTAAATGCTGGGGTGCAAAGGGATACAGGTCAGTGAGTGCAGGGATGCAATAGTCTGCAGGGCTGTAAATGCTGGGGTGCAATGGGATATGGGTCAGTGAGTGCAGGGGTGCAATAGTCTGCAGGGCTGTAAATGCTGGGGTGCAATGGGATACGGGTCAGTGAGTGCAGGGGTGCAATGGGATACAGGTCAGCGAGTGCAGGGGTGCAATGGGATACAGGTCAGCAAGTGCAGGGGTGCAATAGTCTGCAGGGCTGTAAATGCTGGGGTGCAATGGAATACAGGTCAGTGAGTGCAGAGGTGCAATGGTCTGTGGGGCTCTAGATGATAAGGTTCAATGGGATACAGGTCAGTGAGTGCAGGGGTGCAATAGTCTGCAGGGCTGTAAATGCTGGGGTGCAATGGGATACAGGTCAGTGAGTGCAGGGGTGCAATAGTCTGCAGGGCTGTAAATGCTGGGGTGGAATGGGTAACAGGTCAGTGAGTGCAGGGGTGCAGACTTAGTCTGCAGGGCTGTAAATGCTGGGGTGCAGACTTTCTGCAGGGCTGCAAATGGGGTGCAGTAGTCTGCAGGGCTGTAAATGCTGGGGTGAAATGGGATATAGGTCAGTGAGTGCAAGGGTGCAACAGTCTGCAGGGCTGTAACTGCTCCGGTTCAAAGGCATACAGTTCAGTGGGTGCAATAGTCTGGATGAAGTTCTGGGCATAGTTCGGGCTGTTCTGGAAGACGGTGACCCGCTTTCGGAGCCCGCTGGTGCCCGGCTTCTGGTCCGGGTAAGGCTGGGTCTTCACGATCTGAATGTTCACCATAGTGCCGGGAGGAGGCTGGATTTTTCATGCCGTTTTTCGATAATGACGCTTCACCTGCAGAAGTCAATGGCGTCGCTTTTGTGCAATTAACGCTTCATAATTTGACATAGAGGTCAATGACGAAGCTTCAGAACTGCGGTGTAACACTGTAACGCTACTTCTGCGGCGAGCACATCTAGCCTATTACGTGCGGACTTTCCATAAACTGATTGACGTGTCAATTTAGGGCTCATTCACACACACCGTACTTTTGCTCAGTATCCGCCAAAATTGCAGATCGGAAGTGGACTCATTCATTTCACTGCATCTCCGCGGCCGTATGTCCGATCCGTGGCCCCGCAAGAAGCATAGAGCAGACAAGGACAGGCATGGTCACAGCGGGGCCCACAAAAAGTGCGGGATGCAAATGGACCACAATTTGTGGACAGCGTAATTTATACGGTGGTGTGAAGGGCGCCTTATCTTGCCCCCCGGCGCAGGATGCTCGCAGTACATTCCCGTCGGTTTCTATTTCAGGGGCCGGTGATCACCCGGGACATTACTTCACCCAAATCCAACGACGGGGGCTGGGAGCGCACCCTCTGCTCTGGATGACTGCAAGGTCACGTTAAATGTCAAAGGTGACACCAGATCCTGCCGCCAGCAGTCAGCTGTCCCCGGGGCAGTGGATGGCGCAATGGTTTGTCCTCCAGGGCTCAGTGATAGACACCACCGGGCAGAGCGGCCGCAGAGCGTCCCAGCCGACAGCGCCACACGTGTGATATAGAGACATGTATGACGTTATCCCATGATGTCATAAATGTCAGCTGACCTGCAGCACATCACACCCCACAGAACCCGGTACTCCATTATAAAATGCCCTGCAGAACATTACACCCCGCAGGTCACTGACCCCCACAAAACCCTGTACTCTATTAAAAGATGCCCTGCAGAACATTGCGCCCATTTCTAGACCTGTATAACATAAGAATTCAGTCTGAACTCCAGTTCCTACTGCCCTGCAGACCATTGCACCCTGACATTTAACTGCCCTGCAGACCATTGCACCCTGACATTTAACTGCCCTGCAGACCATTGCACCCTGACATTTAACTGCCCTGCAGACCATTGCACCCTGACATTTAACTGCCCTGCAGACCATTGCACCCTGACATTTAACTGCCCTGCAGACCATTGCACTCTGACATTTAACTGCCCTGCAGACCATTGCACCCTGACATTTAACTGCCCTGCAGACCATTGCACCCTGACATTTAACTGCCCTGCAGACCATTGCACCCTGACATTTAACTGCCCTGCAGACATCCCAGCATTTACTGCCCTGCAGACTATTGCATCAGCTGCACTCAGTGACCTATATCCCATTGCACCCCAGCATTTACTGACCTGCAGACTATTGCACCCACTGAACTGTATGCCTTTGAACCGGAGCAGTTACAGCCCTGCAGACTGTTGCACCCTTGCACTCACTGACCTATATCCCATTTCACCCCAGCATTTACAGCCCTGCAGACTACTGCACCCCATTTACAGCCCTGCAGACTACTGCACCCCATTTGCAGCCCTGCAGAAAGTCTGCACCCCAGCATTTACAGCCCTGCAGACTAAGTCTGCACCCCTGCACTCACTGACCTGTTACCCATTCCACCCCAGCATTTACAGCCCTGCAGACTATTGCACCCCTGCACTCACTGACCTGTTACCCATTCCACCCCAGCATTTACAGCACTGCAGACTATTGCACCCCTGCACTCACTGACCTGTTACCCATTCCACCCCAGCATTTACAGCACTGCAGACTATTGCATTCCATCACTGCAGCATATTAGCCCCATAGCATTTACAGCCATGCAGAAGATCGCACCATCATGCCCTTGCAGCACATCGACCCCATAGAACTTTGCCCTTGAGATCAGCTGCAGCACATCGCCCCCCGGACTACTCACCCCATTGGCCGCCGCGATCTGGATGATGAGCTGGATCGCCTCCTTCATGTAGAAGCGACCGTCCCCCCCGACCACCAGGGCGCCGTCCTGCCGCTCCGCCGGCTCGGTGACCGAGATGATGCTCTGGATGAAGTTCTGGGCATAGTTCGGGCTGTTCTGGAAGACGGTGACCCGCTTTCGGAGCCCGCTGGTGCCCGGCTTCTGGTCCGGGTAAGGCTGGGTCTTCACGATCTGAATGTTCACCATAGTGCCGGGAGGAGGCTGCGCCACCGGAGCCTGGAGCCCGCAGTCTGTATGCACAGGCCGCTCCGGAGACGGGAGGGACGGGGGGAGGAGGCAGGGCGCCCGCTCCAATGATAAAGGCCGGCCGGTGCCTGAGCTGTCAGCCCGGGGCAGTCCGGCCCCCGTCACCGGCCTATGAGCAGCGAGTCCCCGCCCACCGCCTCCTCGGTGACAGGGAGCACGTCCTCACCTACGGGAATGAGGAGCCACGCCTCACACTGGCCTGTATATATAGAGTAGCAGGAAATGGTTGCCCTTAGCAACCAATAGGAGCGCTGCTTTCAGTTTCTAACCTGTACTGTAAAATGAAAGCTGGAATCTGATTGGCCTCCATGAGTTACTGATACTATTGGCTCTCCAGACCTTGTGAAACTACAAATCTCAGCAGGCCCTGGAGCTGAATGGTGGGGGTTGTACATTTAGACCATAGCCTAGTCAGCACTGATATACTATCTATGGGTATATACCGGAGGCGTAACGTTAATTGTTAATGAACAGAACGATTTTACGGAATAATTAGTGAGATATTTAGAAATAAGCCCCATCCCTATAATAACCAATCAGCATCTCTGCGAGTTTTTCAGAAATAGACCAGATAGGACACTCCCCCCAGGTGTCCTTTTCAGCAGAATGCCCGGCAGAGTGGAAAGGTCAACCTCCCCCCCCCCCCCTGCTTATGACCAGACAGGACACTCCCCCCAGGTGTCCTTTTTAGCAGAATGCCCGGCAGAGTGGAAAGGTCAACCTCCCCCCCCCCTGCTTATGACCAGACAGGACACTCCCCCCAGGTGTCCTTTTTAGCAGAATGCCCGGCAGAGTGGAAAGGTCAACCTTCCCCCCCTGCCTATGACCAGACAGGACACTCCCCGCCAGGTGTCCTTTTCAGCAGACTGCCCGGCAGAGTGGAAAGGTCAACCTTCCCCCCACCACGCTGCCTATGACCAGATAGAACACTCCCCCCAGATGTCCTTTTCAGCTAAATGCCCAGGCACAGTAAAAATCTCTACTCATCCCCCGACCCCAAACACTGGGAATTGTATAGACCTCTACTGAGTAAAAGCTCTTTGGGCCCACAAGTTTAAGGGTGCATTCACACGACCGCAAAATGCCGATCCAGAAAAAATACCGATGACGTCCTAAAGGCCTCATGCACACGACCATATGTGTTTTGTAGGATGCAAATTGCGGATCCACAAAAAAAACGGATAACGTTCCGTATTTTTTTGGGATCCGTTATTTTTGCGGATCCATTGTAATAAGGCCTCATGCACACGACCGTATTTTGTTTCCTTGTCCGTTCCGCTTTTTCTGCTGAGAGGATGCAGACCCATTCATTTCCATGGGTCCGCAAAAAATGCGGACAGCACACCATGTGCTGTCCGTATCAGCAGACACATCATGACTAACACGGGGTTCAGACCTGAGCGTTTTTGGAATTCTGAGATCAATAGAAAAAGGCATATCTACACCTTAACGTGCGTTTTACGCGCGTTTTACCGCGTTCCCATTGAAGTCTATGGGAGGAAAAGCGCGACAAATGCCCAAAAAAACGCTCCTGAACGAGCTTATGCGTCGGGCGTTTTACAGCGCGTTTTTACGCGCTGTAAAACGCTCAAGTGTGAACCACTCCCATAGGGATGCATTGGTTTTCATGTGTTGAGCGTTTTACAGTGCGTTTGAACGCGCTGTAAAACGCTCAGGTGTGAACTTAGGGTAAGGGTCCGCACTTATAGTGATCCGAAACCGGTCGATTTTTTGCATTGCTGTATGTTGGTTTTTATCTGCACGGGATTTACATAAAGCCTCAAGTATTTTTTCAGTGAAGCTGGACCGTCTTTCTCTTCATTCTGGGGTCCGTATCAGTATGTCCGTTCCGTAACTCCGCAAAAAGAATAGAGCATGTCCTATTTTTTTCTAGTTTGCGGACAAGGATAGGCATTATTACAATGGATCCGCAAAAATAATGGATCCGCAAAAAAACGGATGCCATACGGAACGTCATTCTTTTTTTTTGCGGACCGCAAAACACAAACGGTCGTGTGCATGAGGTCGACGTCTGTGTTGCATCAGTTTTTTTTTTTTTGCAGATCCAGTGTAAAAATGCCTATTCTTGTCCGCAAAACGGACAATATTAGGACATGCGCTATTTTTTTTGTGGGACTTTGGAACGGACATACGGATGCGGACAGTACACGGTGTACTGTCCAGATTTTTGCGCACCCATTGAAATTAAGTCCACATCAATCCACAAAAAATGAGGATCAGATGCGGCCGAAAAAAAACGGTCGAGTGAATGGGTCCTTGATAGAATCTGCCCCCAGCGACCTCCCTATCCTGCTGTCTGCACACACACACGGCCGTGCTTCACCTGGTTAATGCGCTGTTTTTCTTTTGTTGATCCGAGGCTCCGTTCTTGAGTTATGATGATTCTCCTTAATATGCAAATCAGGCCTTTGGTGCAATGAGGGCGTCACCGTTGCTCCTTTTGTACCCAAGCTCTGCTTCTTTCTGTGGCCAGCCCCTCCCTCACTGCATGGCCTTGGCAATAGGAGCAGCAGAGGAGAGGCTGGCCACAGAAATGAGTGGAGCTTGGGTGCAACAAGAGCAATGGTGACGCCTTCATTGCACCAAAGACCTGATTTGCATATTAAGAAAAAGTGTCGTAACCCAAGAACGGGGCCTCAGACCAAGAAAAGAAAAACAGCAGGTGAACCACAGCAATGTGTCTACGCAGACAGCTGGATGGGGACAGATTCCATTTAACCCTTTATAGGCCTGTTTAATACCCCGAACACACGGGGTTATTGTTCATGAGGGGCCGCTTCTGTAAGGATTTTCATGACCTTCCTGGCACGGCGGAGCCTCAGAATAATCAGACTGTCACCGGCATAATAATTTTGATGAGCCGCTCGGCGTAATACGTGCGATTTATAGATGATCTCAATGGGCTGCAGTCAGATCCTGCTGCACAGCTGACATTTACCGGAGGGGATCCTGTCACCGGCGGCAAAAATAGCAGCGGCCCGGCCGTGGCCTCACAGGAGGTCAAACTGATAGTATGGGGGTCAACCAAAAGTTCCCCGCCCTGCGGACCCTAATGAGCGACCCCCGTATCAGAGCAGAGAGAAGAGTCACATCACCACCTCGTCATATGTCAGCGGAGCAAAAGAACGGCCGACCCCCTGCCCCACGTAGATTACCTCTCAGCTTCCAAGTATATTTGACATGCGGCGTAATCGTACACTGCGTGGTCAAATCCGCTGCAAAAACTGCACGTGCCACCCTAAGGCCATGTTCACACTGGGGGTTTCCGCCTCCAGTTTTTTGCAGTGAGAAATCCACGCAGATTTTGGTGCAGATTTCACTTCTACTTTGCAAGGGATGAAATCAGATTTCAAATCCTCACTACAGGTCAAGTCGTGTGTGGATTCCACTGCAAAAGATTTCCACAGAATTTTTAAAAATCTCATCCACTTTGCTGCTACTGTAAATGCTGCACATTTTCTGCCCGCAATTTCGCTTTGGAAAATCTGTAGCGTATGTGCCATGTGCAGGGGCGTAGCAAAAGGCTCATGGGCCCTGGTGCAAGAGTTTAGCTTGGGCCCCCCTTCCCTCAGTGCTTTGTGGGTCTTCTTATGCGGCACAAGTGTCTGGACCCCCTCAGGCTCCTGGGCCCAGTAGCGTCTGCTACCTCTGTACCCCCTATGGCTACGCCCCTGGCCATGAGTACCCGTACCCTTCAGAAGACCACACAGCACGGATATCTAACAGTGACCACTGGAAGTGCCCCCTCTGCTGGACAGGGCAGGTGCTACCAGTATTCTTATATAGATATCATTGCAGGGTGTGAGCCGACCTAAGGCCACATCGTGTATCTGAAGAATTGGTCAGGTTCGACCCTAAGGCCTCTTGCACACGACCGTGGACATATGGTCCGTGAGCGGGCATTGATCGTGCACATGGGAGCGCACAGTATCACAGATTACAATGATGCTGTGGACGTCGGGCCACCCGTGGGGCTATTGTCCCGCACTTATCACTTGTCCCCGTGCACAGCATCATTGTAATCTATGATGCTGTGCGCTCCCATGCACACAATGTATGCCGCTCCAGACCATATGTCCCGCTCACGGACCATATGTCTCGGAGGGCATACAGTCGTGTACAAGAGGCCTAAAACACATTGGGGCACCTTTATTAAGCTCGCCTATTTTTAGGTGTTAAAGGGTTTCTGTCACCAACTTTTGACATTATAAGCTGTGTGACATTAGCTATGTGCTAATGTCAGACCAGCTTGATAATGTCTTTTTTATAAAAATCCGCTGTATATTTAGTCTGAAAAACTTACTTTAGGCATGAATTAGCTTCAGTAGCGTGCCCTGCTCCTACGGCTCATCCAACCTAGCTGGCACGCCTTCACACTTTGATTGACAGTGAGCAGCAGCGATCCTCCTGCACTGTCTCGCTTGAATCGCGGCGCATGCGTGCTTCAGTATCGGCGCAGCGCGGTGAGCAGAGGACGCTGGTGCCTGCTGTCCTCTGCTCACCGCGCCTGCGCCGAATACAGAGCGCGACGCGGCGCGCGATTCAGAACGAGACAGTGCAGGAGGATCGCTGCCCTGCACTGTCAATCAAGTGTGAAGGCGTGCCAGCAGGTTGCACGATTGAGCCGCTAGGAGCAGGGCAACGCCCCCCCTGCTCCTAGAGGCTAATTTACATAATATAAAAGTAAGTTTTTCAGACTAAATATACAGCGGATTTTTATAAAAAAGACATTATCAAGCTGGTCTGACATTAGCACATAGCTAATGTCAGACAGCTTATAATGTCAAAAGTTGGTGACAGAAACCCTTTAAATTAGACAGGCGTATTTCATTCGGCGGTCCTCCTTTTGCCGTTGATGAATTAGACTCGGGGCACTGTTATTAGTCTGACCCCTGGTGGTTGTTTTTCAGTAGGACAGGTTCATATTCACTTAGACTGGTCTAAATTATTTGCACATGAAAAAAGTTGCATCTTTGCAGAGAAATGTCACCAGAAAAGTGTGCAAAACGGTCGCACTTCACCACTGAAAAAAGTACGCCAGCCCTGGGGTGGAGACGAAAGTAGATAGTTTTTGCGACAAATTCTGGAGCAAAAAAAAAAAGCGCACCTACATAAATAGGTTGGGAAAAAGTCACAAATGTTAGAAAACTTCTTTAGTCTAAAAATCAAAATAGGCGAACAAGGTGTGAAAGCCTTCAAAACAGGCGCAATTTCAGTAGTAAATGTGAATTTAAAAAATAAGACTGTCTAAAACTGCATTTTTAGACTAAAAACAGGTGCAAACACTTTAGTAATTGTGCCCAGGGCCGGTGTCAGCACCCGGCATACCCGGGCAAGTGCCGGGGCCCGCTGCTCTTGGGGAGGGCTCACTGATCATCCATGGGGCACCACCACCGAACCAGCAGATCAAACCTCTGCTGTGCCCAGCGACCCCTCAACACAACCCTACATAGTGGGCATCACCCTATAAAGAGTGTACGAACCTGGGCCCTTTAGTCACCTGAACGCGACTCCCTCCGCGCAACTCTGCTGGGTACCAGGGTACTGCTGGTCCTCTTGCTGAAAAATTTATGGAGAAGAGCCATGGTGATGACACATTACTCCTAGCACGCTCTTTGGTGCCAGCCGTGTATGACCCCTGGGGCCGGGGAGAGCCCTCGCCCGCTGCCGCCCGCCACAGTGGGAGAACAGAGCTTTATCTCCTGCATGGAGCCGCGGCTCATGTGACGGGGAAAGGGAGGAAGACCCAGGAAGACGGGAGGGGGCGGTGCCAGGCAGCTCCTGCACCACTGATTCGAGGGGACATCCCCCCCATAGGGACCTAGGACAGAGCACAGGTTAGGACTGCGGGGGTCTTCAGCTCCTTGGCCAGACAACCCCTTTATGTTCTTTTACCCTAGGTACACACCTAAGCATTTTACAGCGCGTTCAAACGCGCTGTAAAACGCACAACATGTGAAAAGCCATGCTTCCCTATGGGCATGGTTCACATTTGGGCGTTTTACAGCGCGTTTGAACGCGCTGTAAAACGGCCAACGCCCAAACAAGTACATGAGCTTCTTTGGGGCGTTTTTACGCGCCTATGGACAATGATGCCATAGGGGAGAATCACTGAATCGCGCGTATGACGCGCGTTTCTTAGTTACAAATACGCGCATCCAAAAATGGGCGTAAAACGCGCGTCATACGCGCGATTCAGAAACGCCTAGGTGTGTTCCCAGCCTTAAGGGCCCCTTGCAGACAAGCAGTAATGACCCTCCATTCATTATAATGACCCCCAGAGCCCCCTCCATACAGTATGTCCCCCAGTGAGGGGGCCACAGGAGGTCATTATACTGTGTGGGGGCCACTGGGGGGTCATTATTCTGAAGGTGGGGGCCACCAGGGGTCATTATTCTGAAGGTGGGGGCCACTGGGGGTCATTATTCTAAATGGAGGGCCACTGGGGGGAGTCACTAAACTGGGGGGGTCATTATTCTGAAGGTGGGGGCCACTGGGAGTCATTATTCTGAAGGTGGGGGCCACTAGGGTTCATTATTCTGAAGGTGGGGGCCGCTGAAGTCATTATTCTGAAGGTGGGGGCCACTGGGGGGTCATTATTCTAAAGATCGGGGCCGCTGGAGTCATTATTCTGAAGATGGGGGCCACTGGGGGTCATTATTCTGAAGGTGGGGGCCACTAGGGTTCATTATTCTGAAGGTGGGGGCAACTGGGGTCATTATTCTAAATGAAGGGCCACTAGGGGGTCATTATACTCTGTGGGGAACCACTGGGAGTCATTATACTGTGTGAAGGGCCACTAGTGTTCATTATACTGTATGGGGGCCACTGGGGTTACTATACTTTCTGGGGGGCACTGGGGTTCATTATATGGTGTGGGAGCCACAGGGGACATGTAAAAAAAATTCCACAAGGGGCCCACTGAGATTTATCGCCCAAGGGCCAACATGAACCTGGAGCCAGCCCTGGATTTAACCCCAATCAATGGGACTAATTGGTGCGTGAGGTCACCCACTGTGATTTCCATGAGGAATTTGTAATAAGACCACGCAGTGTGAACAGGCCCTTACAGTAAATGCTTTTCTTCTGATAAAACCCCTAACTGATTACAGGGGGTCTTGCTGTACGTAGAAAGTGATTTCAGAACTTTAAGATAAACATGAAAATATCAGGAGGCCAGTCAGATCGGGGGCAAAGTTCTCTGTTCCTCGTTGTGTCGCTGTTACCTTTAGGGCTCATGCACAGGAACATATTTTCTTTCTGTGTCCGTTCCGTTTTTTTTTGCGGACCGTATGCGGAACCATTCACTTCAATGGGTCCACAAAAACAACGGAAGTAACTCAGTGTGCATTCCGTTTCCGTATTGTCCGCAAATCACGGTCCGTGGCTCCATTCAAGTCAATGGGTCCGCAAAAAATATGGAATGCGTACGGAACACATCCGTATAATCTTCCGTATTTTGCGGATCCGTACTGTAGAAATGCTAGGGCCAGCCCATTTTGCGAATGCGTTCGGTGATTAATAACTTACTGTTTCCATTTCCGATCCGCAAAAAACGGAACACATACGGAAACAATATGGATATGTTTTGCGGAATCACAGAACGCATGAGGACTTAAAACAGGGAGAAAAAAAAAACACAAATACGGAACAACGGATCAGTGTAAAACAGACCGCAAAACAACGAACGGTTCTGTGCATGAGGCCCTTACCCGTATTTATCAGTCAGACAGTTTCGTGTTTGGAAATTTTTGGCCCGTCCGAAAGTCGAGCTGTGTGAACAGGCGGCACAAAGGTCACAGGGAATGATGAAACAGGCGTCAGGCTGCTATCACGGATCATACGCATGAGACCCGTCTACTCTACCAGGTGTTATAATTGTCCTGTTATTACAGGTGCGGAACGCATACAGAACACATCCCTATGTCATCCGTATTTTGCGGATCCATCCTGTAGAAATGCTATGCCCAGCCCATATTTGCTCATGTGTTTGGTAATTAATAAGTTACTGTTTCCGATCCGCAAAAAAGTGATCAAATACGGAAACCATACGGATATGTTTTGTGCAATAACGGAACCGAAGACGACTTAAATCAGAGAAAAAAACCTCAGATACTGAACAACGGATCCGTGAAAAACAGACCGTAAAACAACAACGGTCGTGTGCATGAGCCCTTATCGTTATTTTCTTCATCCACAGAATTCTGACTACCATATTTCGCTGACCAACAAGCCTCAGCGGAACAGCGACGTGGCGCGTATCAGCTTCAACCAGTATAGGAATAATCCTCAGGATGTCATTGGGTGTCTGAATGTGAAGACCACCCTGTACGGGAGCTTCACTGCTTCCTATGACGTGCAGCGCTACAGCGGATCATGAAGTGAGTATCCGGGCTTCCTTCCCAGTTACAACCTTCAATAGGGTTGTCAGCCGGCTTTCCCAGACTACTGGACAGCAAATATGGTCAATGGCGGACTTTACCCCAGAGGCCAAGGGCCCGCTACAAGCGGTTAGCTGGAACAAAAAAAAAACAACGACTAAGGCCCCTTTCACACCTGCGTTCTTCTTTTCCGGCATAGAGATCCGTCGTCGGGTCTCTATGCCGGAAAAATCCTGATCAGGATCATCCCCATGCATTCTGAATGGAGAGAAATCCGTTCAGGATGCATCAGGATGACTTCAGTTCAGGACCGGAACGTTTTTTGGACGCAGCAAATACCGCAGCATGCTGCGCTTTTTGTTCCGCCCAAAATCCGGAACACTTGCCGCAGGTCGATCCGAATTAATGCCCATTGAAAGGCATTAATCCGATCCGACCTTAAGCTAAACGCCGCTTCGGCGCATTGCCGGATCCGACATTTAGCTTTTTCTGACTGGTTACTATGGCAGCCAGGACGCTAAAGTCCTGGTTACCATGGTAAAATGTAGCAGGGAGCGGGGAGCGGCATACTTACATTCCAGGCGCTCCCGGACGCTCCAGGATGACGCCAGGGCGCCCCAGTGCATGGATCACGTGATCGCATGGATCACGTGATCCATGCGCATGGGGCGCTCTGACGTCATTCAGGAGCGCCCGGGAGCCGCACGGAATGTGAGTATGCCGCTCCCCGCTCCTCGCTCCTACTATGGCAACCAGGACGCTAGTAGCCCTGGCTGCCATAGTAACCTGAAAGTACTCAAGACTGATCAGGATCCTGATCAGTCTTCTAATGCTTCAGGTGACTTGTGCTCTGACGGATCCGGCAGGACGGAAGTGCCTGCCGGATCCTCAGAACGCAAGTGTGAAAGGACCCTAAGGCCTCATGCACACATACGTGGACCACGGTTCATGAAAACTTGGCCTGCCGTCCTGCTGAGTGCACGAGCCCACGGAGTCATTGGTTGCTATGACGCCATGCGCTTCGTCCCGCCGCCGCAGTACAGTGATGCACTTGTATAGATCATACGAGCGTATCACAGTACAGCGGCGGCAGCAGGCAGCGCATGGCATCATAGCAACCAAGGACGCCGTGCGCTCCTGCTCTCAGCAGGAATCCAGGCTGGGATACCACGGACCGCTCATGTCCGTGTGCATTCGGCCTAAGTGGCAGACATGCTACCTGGGGCCCAGGGGGATAAGGGGTCCTTTGCAGCTGTAGAGCAGGGGCCAAGTTGCACTGCTAAGCAGAGAGTGGGACTTAGCAGGCCAATGGTGGTGGAGATTACAGGTGTGATGGGGGCCCCACAGACATAGCTTTGTTAGGGGCCCCCAGAAGTCCCAAATCCACACTTGGATACGGGAGATGGGGATATGTCACTGGACAGCAAAGTGGACAGGAGCCTAGAAACACTGGGTGACAACCTCTGTGGGAGCTGTAAGGGTGGCCATATTGGTTGCTACTCATCTACCCCAGAAACATATACAACTATGATCACGCGACCGTATGGTTTTGCGGTCCGTTTTTCACTGATCCATTGTTCCGTTTTTTGGATCCGTTGTGTTTAGGTACCATTTTTCCGCAAAAACAGGAACTTTGTAATCATTGCAAACACCACACACATATGCAAAATGGGCTGGGCATAGCATTTCTACAGCATGGATCCGCAAAAAACGGATGACATACGGACATGTGTTCCGTATGCATTCCGTTTTTTACACGGACCCATTGACTTGAATGGAGCCACTGAACGTGATTTGCGGACAATAATAGGACCTGACTCAAAATGTTGCGGAACGGAAATACGGAAACGGAATGCATACGGAGTACCTTCCGTTATTTTTGCGGACCCATTGAAATGAATGGTTCCATATACGGACCGTATACGGAAATCAAAAAACGTTTGTGTGAGTACAATGAGGGACAATTACTAAGATGGCTTTTTACACCAGTCTCGGTCAGGGGTGGACTGGTATTAGACCCTACAGGGAAATTTCCGAGTGGGCCGACGCATGGGAGAGCCACCAGCCAGGTACATAAAGATCTGCTGCTCCCAGCATTAATGAATGTAGGAACATCAGGCACTTATGTACCCGCAGGGGCCACAGGGGCCCTCCTGAAATCGGCTGTATTGATGCGGCTTCACACCCCGGCTCAGACAGCAGTATTCTTTGCTGCTCTGTGGTATTTGTTTCTGCTGGGGCAGTATTTTGTGCTGCACCATGGTGTTGTTGTCTCCGCCTACTTCTGTTGTTCCTGCCTATATAGGTTGGCCCCGCCTACTTGTTATCTCGCCTTTAATTAGTTTGGACCCACCTACAAAATGGGGACACTTTTAGCTTTTTTTTCCCCCCAGGGCCACCAGTCCGCCCCTGGTCTTAGCTGACCAAAAACGTTGCGCAAAAACGGATTTGCAAAAAATACGGATGACATCCGTGTGCATTGCATATTTTGCGGAACGGAACAGCTGGCTCCAAATAGTAATGCGGACAATAATAGGACATGTTCTATTTTTTTGTGGAACGGAATTACGGACATGGTTCAGTATACAAAGGGAAAAAAAAATGGGGATTGCAGTCAGCACAACCCAATACGCAGGTGCACGTTGCTATGGTGAAATACACATACAAACGTAAAAACAAAGGTGCAATGGCACACTGCAGCTAGAGCTCCGTCCTGCCACTATGCTGGATGTTAGAAGAGGCATTAGTTTATATTTTGGCCAAATTATGTAAGCCACCCACCACTTCACGGTTGCCTCTCGAGTGGTCCCTAACATTAATTCTTACCTTTTATGGGCCATATCAGCCACACAAAACCCAGGCATCTGGCATGCATGCTGCACCTGCACTCCCTGGGTTTTGTGTGGCTGATATGGCCCATAAAGGTAAGAATTAATGTTAGGGACCACTCGAGAGGCAACCGTGAAGTGGTGGGTGGCTTACATAATTTGGCCAAAATATAAACTAATGCCTCATCTAACATCCAGCATAGTGGCAGGACGGAGCTCTAGCTGCAGTGTGCCATTGCACCTTTGTTTTACGTTTGTATGTGTATTTCACCATAGCAACGTGCACCTGCGTATTGGGTTGTGCTGACTGCAATCCCCATTTTTTCCTTTGCTAGCATATATGGGAGGCGTGGTGACCTCCATGCAGTCATGCACACCTGACTAGTGAATCCGCCCTGTAGGCTGGTTTTAAAGTCAGTATAAAACTGAGTCTGCTTTATTGAACTTACCAGAAGCCATTTGGTTCCAGGAGAAGTACTAGTGGGCTCAGCATGCATGTTGGTATTTGCATCCCTTGATCTGATGAACGCTGTATGGCACCAGACGGGGTTACAAGCAGAGTGTATCTGGCATGCATGCTGCACCTGCACTCCCTGGATTTTGTGTGGCTGATATGGCCCATAAAAGGTAAGAATTAATGTTAGGGACCACTCGAGAGGCAACCGTGAAGTGGTGGGTGGCTTACATAATTTGGCCAAAATATAAACTAATGCCTCATCTAACATCCAGCATAGTGGCAGGACGGAGCTCTAGCTGCAGTGTGCCATTGCACCTTTGTTTTTACGTTCAGTATACAGTCCGCAAAAAAAACGGAACAGACATGGAATGAAAATACGCTCACGTGCATGAGGCCTTAGGCCTCTTGCACACGACCGTATGGCTTTTTCAGTATTTTAGGGGCCACAAAAAACGGATCCGCAAAAAATACAGATGACGTCTGTGTGCATTCCAATTTTTTGCGGAACGGAACAGTACAGTACTATCCTTGTCCGTTATGCGGACAATAATAGGACATGTTCTATCTTTTCATGGAACGGAAAAACGGAAATGGAAGGCATACGGAGTACCTTCCGTTTTTTTGCATATCCATTGAAATGAATGGTTCTATGTACGGAACGCAAAAAAACGTTTGTGTGCAAGAGGCCTTCACACTAGCGAGTTTTCCGCGCGAGTGCAATGTGTGACGTAAACGCATTGCACCTGCACTGAATCCTGACCCATTCATTTCTATGGGTCTGTGTACGTGAGCGTTGTTTTTCACGCATCAGTTCTGCGTTGTGTGAAAATCGCAGCATGTTCTATATTCTGCGTTTTTCACGCAGCCCTAGCCCCATAGAAGTGAATGGGGCTGCATGAAAAACGCATCGCATCCAGAAGCAAGTTCGGATGCGATGCGTTTTTTACTGATGGTTGTTAAGAGAAGTTATTTGTAAACCTTCCGCTTTTTATCACGTGCATGAAAAACGCATCAAAACGCATTGCACCCGTGCAGAAAAAAATTGAGCGCCATCGCAGACAAAACTGACTGAACTTGCTTGCAAAATGGTGCGAGTTTCCCAGAACGCATCCGGAGCCAATCCGCCACGCTCGTGCGAAAGAGGCCCTTGTCTGAAAGGGTTAACCTCGTCTTTAAAGATGGCCACCCCTGAGATTAGCTGATCGCTGTGGGTCTAGCGCCTTGCAACCTGAGGTGTATCGTAAAGCTCCCGAGCCCCGTGTGCCGCACATAATACGGGCCTCGTCGTCTTCTATGGCGGGAGCATTTGGGTAGAGTTGAGCGAACTTTAAAAAAAAGTTTGGCGTTCGGGTTGTGGTAATCGCCGCATCCCGTTATGGATTCCACTACCGCGGACTATCCCGGCATATGGAATCCATAAGGGGCGGCTTCCACGAACCCGAACTGTTGAACAGCCGAAGGACCTGGGGTGACATCACCGTCATGTGATCAGTGCAGGGGGCTTGGCTCAGCATGGGATAGTGCTGAGCCACGCCCCCTGCACTGATCACATGACGGTGATGTCACCCCAGGTCCTTCGGCTGTTCAACAGTTCGGGTTCGTGGAAGCCGCCCCTTATGGATTCCATATGCCACGATAGTCCGCGGTAGTGGAATCCATAACGGGATGCGGCGATTACCCCAACCCGAACGCCAAACTTTTTTTTAAAGTTTGCTTATCTCTACATTTGGGCTCTCTTCTCCTGGGTCCAGATGTGCCATACCCTGCAGTTGTAAATGTCACTACAACATGTTAGTTTTTCACATTCAGTCCCTCAGAAAATCCAGGTGACTACCCCTGTGGTGGCTGTAATGGTGGTCAGACTGGACGTCACCCAGCTGTCCCACAAACAGATGAAACTTGACAGTAAAGCATGACTGGAGGTGTAGTTATTGGTGAATTGACAACTGCTTAAAAACTACAATTCCCAGCATCCTCCTCCTAATAGGTCTTCCCGCGCCTGCTTCAAAGCCACGTGACGACAACATCGCATCACGTGACGTCAAAGGCCATAGTGCACAATATTGTGAAGCGTGGGAGGAGCCTATCACCAGGGTCACCGAGTCTTGACGGTGAGTGAGTTTCCCGGCAGGCTTGGCGTTGCTATGCACATGCGCAGTGCGAAACGGGATGTCAGCTGCCAGTAGAGCGGCGTGTTCAAGGCAGAGAGCGGGATTGATGTGTGAGACGCGGGGATGGCGGCCGTGTACCGGTACACAGCGACCAGGAGCGGCCAGAGAACCGTAACCGGGATAGGCATCCTGGGCTGTGCAAGGAGGACATGCTCGGCGCCCTGGTGAGTGCTCTGAGTGTAATGTGGGGTACTGGTCATGGAGAAGGAGGTGGGATCTGCACACCGAAAGGGACAGTGCTCATGGCGGCGGTAACCCCCCCCCCAACTGTGAGGGGGCCCTCTGCAGGGACCCCCCCCAACTGTGAGCGGGCCCTCTGCAGTGACACCCCCCCCTCCCTAACTGTGAGCAGGCCTCTGCGGACCACTCCCCTCCCTAACTGTGAGCAGGCCTCTGCAGGGCCACCCCTAACTTGGCGGGCCTCGAGACACTCCTAACTGTGAGCGGGCCCTGCAGGGACACTCCTTAACTGTGAGCGGGCCCTCTGCGGGACACCCCCTCCCTAACTCTGAGCGGGCCCTCTGCAGGGACACCCCTCCCTAACTGTGAGCGGGCCCTCTGCAGGGACACCCCCCCCCCTAACTGTGAGCGGGCCCTCTGCAGGGACACCCCCCCCCTCCCTAACTGTGAGCGGGCCCTCTGCAGGGACACCCTCCCTAACTGTGAGCGGGCCTCTGCAGGGACACCCCCTCCCTAACTGTGAGCGGGCCTCTGCAGGACACCGCCCCTCTCCCTAACTGTGAGCGGGCCTCTGCAGGACACCTCCTCACTCCTAACTCCTCCTCCTAACTCCCTAACTGTGGCGGGCCTCTGCAGGACACCGCCCTCCCTAACTGTGAGCGGGCCCTCTGCAGGACACCGCCCCCTCCTAACTGTGGCGGGCCTCTGCAGGGACACCCCCTCCCTAACTGTGAGCGGGCCCTCTGCAGGGACACCCCCCTTCCCCTAACTGTGAGCGGGCCCTCTGCTCACTGGAAGTGTAAAAGACTCAACCGTACGGCGCTCCGTGGTGAAGAACCATCCAACAGGACAAATACGGTAAGTGTTCAGCTCCGCAGAGGGTGCTGTGCGGTTACGGGTACAGCTCTGCTCAGTACAGAACCCCTCCGCACTCCCGGTAATCCGCAGCTTCCCCGCTGGTCGTCCAGAGGATTCCCAATGTCTGCACCGCAGCAGAAACGGGAAAGAGCAGCCGCCGTCCACCAGCGCAGGATCCCGGGGTTGAGAGTAATATATTACAGCTATAAAATCACATAGAAGATGTGGGAGTGTGCCCTCTGCAGGGACCCCCAACGGTAAGCGTGCCCTCTGCAGAGACCTCCATGTTCTATGTGATTTTATATATTTTATAGCTGTAATATATTACTCTCCACCCCGGGATCCTGCGGTGGCGGACGGCGGCTGCTCTTTCCCGTTTCTGCTGCGGTGCAGACACCGGGAATCCTCTGGACGACCGGCGGGGGAAGCTGCGGATTACCGGGAGTGCGGAGGGGTTCTGCACTGAGCAGAGCTGTACCCGTCACCGCACCGCACCCTCTGCGGAGCTGAACACTTAACGCGTTTGTGTTCTTCACATTGGATGGTTCTTCACCACGGAGCGCCGTACGGTTAAGTCGGCAGCAGGGGCCCCCAGTGGTGAGTGTTTCGGCAGCAGGGGCCCCCAGTGGTGAGCGTTTCGGCAGCAGGGGCCCCCAGTGGTGAGCGTTTCGGCAGCAGGGGCCCCCAGTGGTGAGCGTTTTCGGCAGCAGGGGCCCCAGTGGTGAGCGTTTCGGCAGCAGGGGCCCCAGTGGTGAGCGTTTCGGCAGCAGGGGCCCCCAGTGGTGAGCGTTCGGCAGCAGGGGCCCCAGTGGTGAGCGTTTGGCAGCAGGGGCCCCCAGTGGTGAGCGTTTCGGCAGCAGGGGCCCCCAGTGGTGAGCGTTTCGGCAGCAGGGGCCCCCAGTGGTGAGCGTTTCGGCAGCAGGGGCCCCCAGTGGTGAGCGTTTCGGCAGCAGGGGCCCCCAGTGGTGAGCGTCTCGGCAGCAGGGGCCCCCAGTGGTGAGCGTTCGACAGCAGGGGCCCCCAGTGGTGAGCGTTTCGGCAGCAGGGGCCCCCAGTGGTGAGCGTTTCGGCAGCAGGGGCCCCAGTGGTGAGCGCTTGGCAGCAGGGGCCCCCGGTGGTGAGCGTTTCGGCAGCAGGGGCCCCCAGTGGTGGCGTTTCGGCAGCAGGGGCCCCAGTGGTGAGCGTTTCGGCAGCAGGGGCCCCCAGTGGTGAGCGTTCGGCAGCAGGGGCCCCCAGTGGTGAGCGTTTCGGCAGCCAGGGCCCCCCAGTGGTGGCGTTTCGGCTAGGGGCCCCCAGTGGTGGCGTTTCGGCAGCAGGGGCCCCAGTGGTGGCGTTTCCGAGCAGCGGCGGCGTATCCTCTGCTGAGGCCCCAACGGCGTGTGTATCCTCTGCTGAGACCCCCAACGGCGTGTGTATCCTCTGCTGAGACCCCCAACGGCGTGTGTATCCTCTGCTGAGACCCCCAACGGCGTGTGTATCCTCTGCTGGGACCCCCAGCGGCGTGTGTATCCTCTGCTGGGACCCCCAACGGCGTGTGTATCCTCTGCTGGGACCCCCAACGGCGTGTGTATCCTCTGCTGGGACCCCCAACGGCGTGCGTATCCTCTGCTGGGACCCCCAACGGCGTGTGTATCCTCTGCTGGGACCCCCAACGGCGTGTGCATCCTCTGCTGGGACCCCCAACGGCGTGTGTCTCCTCTGCTGGGACCCCCAACGGCGTGTGTCTCTCTGCTGGGACCCCCAACGGCGTGTGTCTCCTCTGCTGGGACCCCCAACGGCGTGCGTCTCCTCTGCTGGGACCCCCAACGGCGTGTGTCTCTCTGCTGGGACCCCCAACGGCGCGTGCGTCTCCTCTGCTGGGACCCCCAACGGCGTGCGTCTCTCTGCTGGGACCCCCAACGGCGTGCGTCTCCTCTGCTGGGACCCCCAACGGCGTGCGTATCCTCTGCTGGGACCCCCAACGGCGTGCGTCTCCTCTGCTGGGACCCCCAACGGCGTGCGTCTCCTCTGCTGGGACCCCCAACGGCGTGCGTCTCCTCTGCTGGGACCCCCAACGGCGTAGCGTCTCCTCTGCTGGGACCCCCAACGGCGTATGCCTCCTCTGCTGGGACCCCCAACGGCGCAGTCGTCTCCTCTGCTGGGACCCCCAACGGCGTATGCCTCTCTGCTGGGACCCCCAACGGCGTGCGCCTCCTCTGCTGGGACCCCCCAACGGCGTATGCCTCCTCTGCTGGGACCCCCAACGGCGTATGCCTCCTCTGCTGGGACCCCCAACGGCGTATGCCTCCTCTGCTGGGACCCCCAACGGGCGTGCGCCTCCTCTGCTGGGACCCCCCAACGGCGTACGTCTCCTCTGCTGGGACCCCCCAACGGCGTGCGCCTCCTCTGCTGGGACCCCCAACGGGCGTGCGTCTCCTCTGCTGGGACCCCCAACGGCGTGCGCTCTCCTCTGCTGGGACCCCCAACGGCGTATGCCTCCTCTGCTGGGACCGCCCAACGGCGCGTGCGTCTCCTCTGCTGGGACACCCCAACGGCGTGCGTCTCCTCTGCTGGGACCACCCCAACGGCGTGCGTCTCCTCTGCTGGGACCGCCCAACGGCGTGGCGTCTCCTCTGCTGGGACAGCCCAACGGCGTATGCCTCCTCTGCTGGGACAGCCCAACGGCGTGCGTCTCCTCTGCTGGGACAGCCCAACGGGCGTGCGTCTCCTCTGCTGGGACAGCCCAACGGCGTGCGTCTCCTCTGCTGGGACAGCCCAACGGCGTGCGTCTCCTCTGCTGGGACAGCCCAACGGCGTGCGTCTCCTCTGCTGGGACAGCCCAACGGCGTGCGTCTCCTCTGCTGGGACAGCCCAACGGCGTGCGTCTCCTCTGCTGGGACAGCCCAACGGCGTGCGTCTCCTCTGCTGGGACAGCCCAACGGCGTGCGTCTCCTCTGCTGGGACAGCCCAACGGCGTGCGCCTCCTCTGCTGGGACAGCCCAACGGCGTGCGTCTCCTCTGCTGGGACAGCCCAACGGCGTGCGCCTCCTCTGCTGGGACAGCCCAACGGCGTGCGCCTTCCTCTGCTGGGACAGCCCAACGGCGTGCGTCTCCTCTGCTGGGACAGCCCAACGGGCGTGCGTCTCCTCTGCTGGGACAGCCCAACGGCGTGCGTCTCCTCTGCTGGGACAGCCCAACGGCGTGCGTCTCCTCTGCTGGGACAGCCCAACGGCGCATGCGTCTCCTCTGCTGGGACAGCCCAACGGCGTGCGTCTCCTCTGCTGGGACAGCCCAACGGCGTGCGTCTCCTCTGCTGGGACAGCCCAACGGGCGTGCGTCTCCTCTGCTGAGACAGCCCAACGGCGCGTGCGTCTCCTCTGCTGAGACAGCCCAACGGCGTGCGTCTCCTCTGCTGAGACAGCCCAACGGCGTACGCCTCCTCTGCTGAGACAGCCCAACGGGCGTGCGTCTCCTCTGCTGAGACAGCCCAACGGCGTGCGTCTCCTCTGCTGAGACAGCCCAACGGCGTGCGTCTCCTCTGCTGAGACAGCCCAACGGCGTGCGTCTCCTCTGCTGAGACAGCCCAACGGCGTGCGTCTCCTCTGCTGAGACAGCCCAACGGCGTGCGTCTCCTCTGCTGAGACAGCCCAACGGCGTGCGTCTCCTCTGCTGGGACAGCCCAACGGCGTGCGTCTCCTCTGCTGAGACAGCCCAACGGCGTGCGTCTCCTCTGCTGAGACAGCCCAACGGCGTGCGTCTCCTCTGCTGAGACAGCCCAACGGCGTGCGTCTCCTCTGCTGAGACAGCCCAACGGCGTGCGTCTCCTCTGCTGAGACAGCCCAACGGCGTGCGTCTCCTCTGCTGGGACCCCCCCGCCCTGAGCGTGCGTCTCCTCTGCTGGGACCCCCCCGCCCTGAGCGTGCGTCTCCTCTGCTGTGACACCCCCCCCAGTGGCGTGCGTCTCCTCTGCTGAGACCCTCCCACAACGGCGTGCGTCTCCTCTGCTGGGACCCCCCACCCCCAACGGCGTGCGTCTCCTCTGCTGAGACAGCCCAACGGCGTGCGTCTCCTCTGCTGGGACCCCCCCGCCCTGAGCGTGCGTCTCTTCTGCTGTGACACCCGCCCCCCCCAGTGGCGTGCGTCTCCTCTGCTGAGACCCTCCCACAACGGCTTGCGTCTCATGTGCTGGGGCCGTCCCCCATCCTCCACAAGTGTGTCTCCTTTGCTGGGGCCCCCCATCCCCCACGGCGTGCGTCTCCTGTGCTGGGGCCCCTCCCATCCCCCACGGCGTGCGTCTCCTCTGCAACTGGAAATGATTACACGTGGTTTCAGCCACAGCAAAAAATATTTTACGTCTGGAAGCTGCCAGTGTCTGGGGCCCCCCCCCTCTCCAATTGAGTCCATTTTCTGATAAGCCCTAATTACTGATCTAGAGGGGCTGAGCAGGGGCGGCCCTGTATACAGTATGGGGCACATACATTGCCGGCGTCCTCCAGAGACTCGCTGTCAACTGCACTCGTGTTTCCTGAACTGTATCGAGACCCCCGCCCACCATATACATGCAGAGAGGAGTCCGGTGGTCTTGGTAGTGAGAGGGCTTCCGAAGATCCAGACACCACTCTGCATTTCATGCTGTAGATGCCGGTTTTATTAAAGGGCGTCTGTCAGCAGAATCGTCCCTATGACACCGGCTGACCTGTTACATGTGCGCTCAGCAGCTGAACGCGTCTGTGTTGGTCCCATGTTCATATATATGCAAATGAGCCTCTAGGAGCAACGGGGGCGTTGCTATTACACCTAGAGGCTCCGGTTCCTCTGCAGGCCCAGGTGTGATGACGTTTACACTGCCTGGCCTCGTCAGAGTACAGACGGCGCGGCAGCTGCAGGGAGAGCAGAGCCTCGTTCCTTGGGTGCAGTGATATTTATCTTTAGTGAATGACCCTCGGAGTGTCCTTTATTGCTGCGGCTGGTTCTGGTCACATGACTCGTATAATGGACGTCTCATCGGCTGCTGTTACTGTGTATTTGAAAATTAATAAAAAAAATAATTAAAATTTTTTTTTTTAACCATACGGCGCTCCATGGCGAAGAACCATCCAATGTGAAGAACACAAATGCTGCAGCAGAAACGGAGGGGGGGGGGGGGGAAGCAGCCGCTGTCCGCCAGCGCAGGATCCCGAGGTCAAGAATAATATATACAGCTATAAAATTATATAAAATCACGTAGAACGTGTGTGAGGTCTCTGCAGAGGGCACGCTTACCGTTGGGGGTCCCTGCAGAGCGCACGCCCTTTTAGATACTAGGTATCTAAGGGGGGGGCAGCACCCCTCTGAAACATGTTCTACATGATTTTATAGAAATTTTCCTTTTCTTCAGAAATGCTCTAAATCGGAATCCTGATCTGGTAGTCAACTACTTGCTGCTTTTTTTTTTTTTTTTTTTGTGTTTATGCTGTGGTGCTGACTGGGAGCATGGCAGTAGCAGGCAACCCCCCCATCATTGAGCATGCCCTCTGCAGGGACGCCCCCTAATAGTGAGATGCCATGTTCTGGCTTCTCCCCCCCTAACAGTGAGCTGCATGAGGGACCCCCCCTTAATGGTGAGTGTGCCCTTTTACAGGGCGTTGTATAGATTAAACTATACAGCGCTCCACAGTGAATGACCATCCAATACGGTAAGTGTTCAGCTCCGCAGAGGGTGCGGTTGTGACGGGTACAGCTCTGCTCAGTGCAGAACCCCTCCGCACTCCCGGTAATCCCCAGCTTCCCCCGCCGGTCGTCCAGAGGATTCCCAGTGTCTGCACCGCAGCAGAAACGGGAAAGAGCAGCTGCCGTCCGCCAGCGCAGGATCCCGGGGTCGAGAGTAATATATTACAGCTATAAAATCACATAGAAGATGTGGGAGTGTGCCCTCTGCAGGGACCCCCAACGGTAAGCGTGCCCTCTGCAGAGACCTCCATGTTCTACGTGATTTTATATATTTTATAGCTGTAATATATTACTCTCGACCCCGGGATCCTGCGCTGGTGGACGGCGGCTGCTCTTTCCCGTTTCTGCTGCGGTGCAGACATCGGGAATCCTCTGGACGACCGGCGGGGGAAGCTGCGGATTACCGGGAGTTCGGAGGGGTTCTGCACTGAGCAGAGCTGTACCCGTCACCGCACCCTCTGCGGAGCTGAACACTTACCGCGTTTGTGTTCTTCATATTGGATGGTTCTTCACCACGGAGCGCCGTACGGTTGAGTCTTTTCTGCTCCCATCGGGTAGGGGGTCCCTGCAGAGGGCATGTTCAACATTGTGGAAAGGGGGGGTCCTTCTTACAGTCCTGCTCACCATTCAAGGGTCCTCAAACAAACCCCCCCCCCCCCCCCCATAAAATGTGAACTTGTCATTTTCAGTCATCCCCCTTAAGTTAACGTAGTGGCAAAAGGAACCTCCCTCTCCATGGTGAGCGTGACTTGTGCAGAATCAACCTCAATGAGCATGGTGACGACCAGGACCCCCTTGCGGTGAGCGTTTCAGCAGTAGTTGGCCCCCTTGCGGTGAGCGTTTCAGCAGTAGGTTGGCCCCCTTGCGGTGAGCGTTTCAGCAGTAGGGGCCCCCAGTGGTGAGCGTTTCGGCAGCAGGGACCCCCAGTGGTGAGCGTTTCGGCAGCAGGCGCCCCCAGTGGTGAGCGTTTCGGCAGCAGGGGCCCCCAGTGGTGAGCGTTTCGGCAGCAGGGACCCCCAGTGGTGAGCGTTTCGGCAGCAGGGACCCCCAGTGGTGAGCGTTTCGGCAGCAGGGACCCCCAGTGGTGAGCGTTTCGGCAGCAGGGGCCCCCAGTGGTGAGCGTTTCGGCAGCAGGGGCCCCCAGTGGTGAGCGTTTCGGCAGCAGGGACCCCCAGTGGTGAGCGTTTCGGCAGCAGGGGCCCCCAACGGCGTGTGTATCCTCTGCTGAGACCCCCAACGGCGTGTGTATCCTCTGCTGAGACCCCCAACGGCGTGTGTATCCTCTGCTGAGACCCCCAACGGCGTGTGTATCCTCTGCTGAGACCCCCAACGGGCGTGTGTATCCTCTGCTGAGACCCCCAACGGCGTGTGTATCCTCTGCTGAGACCCCCAACGGCGTGTGTATCCTCTGCTGAGACCCCTCAACGGCGTGTGTATCCTCTGCTGGGACTCCCCAACGGCGTGTGTATCCTCTGCTGGGACCCCCAACGGCGCGGTGTATCCTCTGCTGGGACCCCCAACGGGCGTGTGTATCCTCTGCTGGGACCCCGCCTCCCCCAACGGCGTGTGTATCCTCTGCTGGGACTCCCCCAACGGCGTGCGTCTCCTCTGCTGGGACCCCCCCCCCCAACGGCGTGCGTCTCCTCTGCTGGGACCCCCCCCAACGGCGTGTGTATCCTCTGCTGGGACCCCCCCCCCACCCCCCCAACGGCGTGAGTCTCCTCTGCTGGGATCCCCCCCTCTCTTTCCAATTGAGTCCTTTTTCTGAGAAGCCCTACTTACTGATGTAGGGGCGGCCCCTCATACAGACATAATTCTGCATTTCATGCTGTAGAACCCGGTTTTATTAAAGAGCATCTGTCAGCAGAATCGTCCCTATGACACTGGCTGACCTATTCCATGTGTACTTGGCCGCTGAAGGTGTCTGTGTTGGTCCAATGTTCATATTGTGCCCGCATTGCTGAGAAAAATGATGTTTTAATGCATGCAAATGAGCCTCTAGGCGCAACGGGGGCGTCACCATTACATCTAGAGGCTCCGCTCCCTCTGCAGGCCCGGGTGTGATGACGTTTACACTGCCTGGCCTCGTCAGAGTACAGACGGCGCGGCAGCTGCAGGGAGAGCAGAGCCTCGTTCCTTGGGTGCAGTGATATTTATCTTTAGTGAATGACCCTCGGAGTGTCCTTTGTTGCTGGTTCTGGTCACATGACTCGTATAATGGACGTCTCATCGGCTGCTGTTACTGTGTATTTGAAAATTAATGAAAAGAAGTTTTAAGGCCGGTTTATTGGCCTGTATTTGTGGGAGGGGCGATGATGACTATATCTGGCCGGGCGTCCCCTCCCACAGTGAACGTCGCCTCCAGCGTACGGTGTGGGAGCGCTACATACCGCCCTCAGGGTGCAGCGCTACACGGCAGTTCCAGGCTCTGACTTTCTACGGTCCAGATAAGTAGCTGCCTCATCCAGCAGCATCGTTGCTTTAAGTCCGGCCGGCGGTGTGTCGGCTCCCTGGGTGAGGGGGAGCAGCACCGGAGCGGTCTGCCAGGGAGACATGCTCTTCTCCCCACGCGGCATGACACGTAGGGTGCAGGGCACAGCGTGTGCCCGCTCGATAAAGTATTGCACAGGCCACTGTGCTGTTAGACAGGCAGGGGGGGAGGGGCGGACAAATTAGGCTTCAGCATGTTGTTTCTATCCAGGGGGTGCACAGGTGAATTCACTCAGCAAAGGGGAGTAGTAAGGTTTAGGAAGAGTGTGTGTGTTTAAAAAAAAAAAAAAGTGTTATGAAATAAATAAAGTCTGAAAAAATAAAATAAAAAAAATAATAAAGCATACATTTATTATGGGGAAGGGACAGTCTAGTGTTCTAGGGGCGGGGGAACGCAGCAGCAGCCGCCAGCGCAGGATCCCGAGGTCAAGAATAATATATACAGCTATAAAATATATAATATCACGTAGAACATGTGTGAGGTCTCTGCAGAGGGCACGCTTACCGTTGGGGGTCCCTGCAGAGGGCACGCTCTCTTAGATACCAGGTATCTGAGGGGGGGCAGCACCCCTCTGAAACATGTTCTACATGATTTTTTATTTTTTTTTTTTTTTTATTAATTTTTTTCATAAAATCTCTAAATCGGAATCCTGATCTGGTAGTCGACTACTTTTTTATTTTTTTTGTGTTTATGCTGTGGTGCTAACTGGGAGCATGGCGGCAGCAGGCTCCCCCCCAATAGTGAGATGCCATGTTCTGGCCCCCAACAGTGAGCGGCATCAGGAGCCCCCCTTAATGGTAAGTGTGCCCTTTTACAGGGCGTTGTATAGATTAAACAATACAGCGCTCCACAGTGAATGACCATCCAATACGGTAAGTGTTCAGCTCCGCAGAGGGTGCGGTGACGGGTACAGCTCTGCTCAGTGCAGAACCCCTCCGCACTCCCGGTAATCCGCAGCTTCCCCCGCCGGTCGTCCAGAGGATTCCCGATGTCTGCACCGCAGCAGAAACGGGAAAGAGCAGCCGCCGTCCGCCAGCGCAGGATCCCGGGGTTGAGAGTAATATATTACAGCTATAAAATATATAAAATCACGTAGAACATGGAGGTCTCTGCAGAGGGCACGCTTACCGTTGGGGGTCCCTGCAGAGGGCACACTCCCACATCTTCTATGTGATTTTATAGCTGTAATATATTACTCTCGACCCCGAGATCCTGCGCTGGCGGACGGCGGCTGCTCTTTCCCGTTTCTGCTGCGGTGCAGACATTGGGAATCCTCTGGACGACCGGCGGGGGAAGCTGCGGATTACCGGGAGTGCGGAGGGGTTCTGCACTGAGCAGAGCTGTACCCGTCACCGCACCCTCTGCGGAGATGAACACTTACCGCGTTTGACGGTCTTTCACTATGAAGTGGTGTGTGGTTATATCTTTCATGCTCGCAGTTAGGGGGTGGTCCCTGCAGAGAGTACACTCACCGTTGGGGAGGGGGGTTCTTGTCACGCCATGCTCACCATTGAAGGGTCTCTGCTGCCGCCATGTTCCCAATTAGCACCACAGCTTAATGAAAATGGCAGCCGCCGTCCGCCAGCGCAGGATCCCGATGTCGGGAATCATATATTACAGCTATAAAATATATAAAATCACGAAGAACCGTGTGTGAGGGCTCTGCAGAGGGCACGCTTACCGTTGGGGGTCCCTGCTGAGGACACACTCTCTGAACCACCAGGTATCTGGTGGGGGGGCACCCCTCCAGCACGTTCTACGTGATTTTAGGTTTTGCTGTTTTCATATATTATTCTTTAAATTGGGCTCCTGCGCTGGTGGACGGCTACGTTTTCCTGTTTAAGCTGTGGTGCTAACTGGGGACATGGCGGCAACAGGGGACCCTTCAATGGTGAGAGTGGCTGTGCCAAGGACGACCCACACCCTAACCCTGAGCGTAGGGACTCTCAAGGCGAGAGTGGCGTCCGCAGGACAAATGGTGAATGTTGCGGTACAGGGACCCTCCCGATGGTGGATGTGGCGGTACAGGGACCCTCCCGATGGTGGATGTGGCTGTACAGGGACCCTCTTGATGGTGGATGTGGCGGTACAGGGACCCTCTTGATGGTGGGTGTGGCAGCGCCTAGGACCCTTTCCCAATTATAAGCGTGTCGTTAGCACGGTCCCCCCTCTCTTTACAGGGCCAACCCCCATCTAGAGTGTGACCTCTGCAGGGACCCCCACCACGACTCTGTCATTGCAGTGTTGCGGGCACTCACACATAGAGGCCGACCTCCATGATTTTTTTTTGTCGGCAACAGAACCCAAATCACAGCCCCCCTACCCCCATCCCTGTGGTACGGCACTTGCCTTAGTGCCCTCAGATATACCACCATTAGAGTGCCGGATGAGTAAGCTTTTCTATGATGATGGCCTCAGAACAGGTAAAAGCCGGCTCAGAGGGCGCAGAAATACCGATTTAAAATATTTACGTATAACGCGTTTTGGAGGCGGGCCCCCTCTGAAACACGTTATGTTTTTGATAAATGTGTTATAAATATCTTGTCGGTATCCTGGTGCCCTCTGAGCCTGCTGTTACCTGTTCTGAAGGTGCCATCGTCGTGGGCGGTGCGGCGGATTACCGGCGGTGCTGCGGATTAACAGCGCTCCTGCATGCGCCCATCTGTTTATTTTTGTTCTGTGATGATGGTACTGAATGCCTATGTCGGCACCAACCGCAAAGACCCCCATGGCGGTGCATATCCTACCCCACTTCCGTAGTGATACCAGAGTCCATATGCTCCCCCGTCCCGTGATTGTGTGTCCCCACGTAATGTCGAGGGCCACATGTGTGTGCCCATAACGGTGCCATCTGCACTCAGTGCCAGCCTTCGAATACAAGACCCTCATAATATTCTTCAGCTGTATGAGGACCGAGCGCAACGTCTAGGACTGCGTAAAATATTCCATGACTTATGGGGTTTCCTTTCCTGCAGGTGTCAGGAACGTTTGGCGACTGAGGAGAAGGGGCACAGAGCTCCCTCCTGAATCCGAGAAGAAAGATCCAGCATCTTGAGGAACCCAGTAGTCCCAACTGTGGAAAAGATGAGCAAGGAGTCGCTGTGTGAGCGCCTGGCGCAGAATGCGGTGTATATGGAAGGTCAGTAGTCCATCTAAGGACTTGTGCACCTGAACTTTATTTTCCATTTCATCCACCATGACGGCCCACAATGAGATTGACCCTTGACCTCTGTAGGGGCAGGAACACATAGAGAGTTTAAATGCCCCCCACCCCTCCACCTCCTCAGTGCTTTCCTGCCCCTACAGGGGCCAACATGTGGAGAGTGCCCTCTGGTCAGGAGGGCTGAAGGTTTATGCGCAGGATTTTCTTCTAAAGGATTCTCCGGCTGTCCTCCCGCGGCAGGAGCCAAGGCTGGACAGCAGAGAGCAACAAGGACCCTCGTCCCGGCTTATGCTGGGGCCTGTGGTCCTCCCTTACCTCTAGACCTCCTTCCTCACATCAGGAAGCAGTCTGGGGTGCCGGCTTCACTCAGAGGTTCGCGCGCTGTGTTCGGCGTCCTCCTCACTGTCATGTGACCGGCCGGGGGAGTAGGTGCGGCGCATGGAGCGCGTTCTTTAGGAGGCGGGCCGCGCCGACGCATGCACCTTTATGGAGGTTGATGCGACGCAGGCACACGCCGTCAGCCCGGGGGCGCAGCTTGATGACGTCAGACGCCGGGGCTGTTTAAAAGATCGCGGTCCCAGTCAGCATTTGCCTGCAGCACCACGATGTCTGAGACACCTACTCCCCGCCAGGATGGCCCTGATCCTTCAGCCACTAGTACTGTAAGTCCCCTCCGGGGGGTTGTATGACTAAGATTGCATTAGTACTTTAAATCTTAACGGAGGAATATCTGGTTGTTCCCTCACTTCCAGGGCACTAAGGAGACTAAGACAAAGGTGAAGATACTTAAATGCAATGCGTGCTCTAAGAGGCTCCCTGAGAATTACAGGAAAAGGCTGTGCAAATCTTGCACGGCCGAAATCTGGAAGGAAGAACAACCAGATATTCTTACAGAAATGAAATCGTTTATTCTGAAGGAGATTAAGTCTTCCTTGGTTACTGTGTCAACTCCTGGCTGTGTTTCTAATCCTCCCAAGAAACGCAAGCTTTCCGTTATATCCTCCTCAGACGCTGAGGATGCGGAAGAGGCCTCCGTCTCATCCAGACAGATACACACTGAGGACCCCCTATCTGAAGGGGAGATCGTAGAGGAAGATAAAAATATTTCTTCTCTTCTGAAGAGATGGAGGAACTGCTCAGGGCAGTCAGATCTACAATGGGTATTGAGGACACCCCTAAACCCCGTACCGTCCAGGACGAGATGTTCGGTGGTCTTAGATCAAGGACTTCCATCGTCTTCCCAATAAACGAAAACATACGGGAGATGATTATGGAAGAGTGGTCGGAGCCGGAGAAAAGACTAGGGGTCCCCAAGGAGTTTAGAAACAGACTCTGCTTTGACCAGACAGAATGCAGAATCTTTAATGAGACACCTAAGGTCGACATTCAGGTAGCCAAAGTGGTAAAGAGAACGGCTTTGCCTTTCGAGGACTCCTCCCAGCTTGGTGATCCGATGGACCGTAAAGCGGATGGGCTTCTGAAAAGATCCTGGGAAGCTGCGACGTTTGGAATTAAAACAAACATAGCAGCAACATCCGTCGCCAGGGCTATGTATATCTGGCTGGGGAACTGGATGAACACCTAAAAATAAAACCTCTAGAGAAGAGATTCGTGATTCTATCCCGCTTCTCCGATCCGCCACAGCATTCCTAGCGGATGCCTCCGCGGAATCAATCCGCTTCTCCGCCAAGGGGGCAGCTTTTTCCAATGCCGCCCGCCGGGCGCTATGGATGAAAGCCTGGTCAGGGGACAAGGCCTCCAAAGCCAAGCTCTGCTCCATCCCATTCTCGGGGAGTTCAGTATTTGGGCCCACTCTAGATAAAATTCTCGAAAGAGCGGCCGATAAAAAGAAGGGTTTTCCTGAGGATAAAGAATCTAAAAGAAGACCCTTTCGTCAGTTCCAACCCCAACAGAGATCATATCGGGTAAAGGAAAATCCGGACGATGGAGCTACCCTAAAGGAGGAAGGGGCGAGGCTTCATACTCAATCCCCAAAATAGACAAGCCAAACAACAATGACGCCAGGGTAGGGGGAAGACTGATGAATTTTCTTTCCTCATGGGAACAGATCACTTCAAATCCCTGGGCACTAGATATCATCTCCCAGGGTTACAAAATAGAATTCACATCAGTCCCCCTCAAAGATTCCAGATTTCGACCCAGAACAGGTCAGAGCTACCAAGGATATGGCAGGGCGTCCGAGAGCTTCTAAGTCTAGGTGCGATTCAGAAGGTTCCAAGATTAGAAGAAAAAGAGGATTCTACTCCAACCTCTTTCTGGTAAGAAAACCAGACCAGTCCTTTCGGACCATTATAAATCTGAAACCGTTGAACAGGTCCATTCTGTACAGGAAATTCAAGATGGAAACTATCTCATCCACAATTCCTCTCATCCAAAGAGGGGCATTCATGTCTTCGATCGACCTCAAGGATGCCTATTATCACATCCCTATTCACCCTCTCTCTCAAAAATACCTACGATTTGCTTTAAAGGGTACGGACGGCTCGGTCCACCACTTTCAGTTCAACGTCCTTCCGCTTGGCATCTCGTCGGCGCCCGAATTTTTACAAAGCTCGTGGTAGAGATGGTGGCTTATCTTCGCCGAGAAGGCATAACGATCATCCCATACCTCGACGATTTCCTGATTCTCGGAAGAACAGAGGAGGAAAACCTATCGGCAACTCACAGGTTCTCAGAAACTCTAACGCTTCTCGGGTGGATTATAAACAGGAAAAAATCCACACTGACTCCATCCAGGAGGATAAGGTTCCTAGGCGTAGAGCTGGATTCAACCTTACAAAAACATTTCTTCCTCAGGACAAAACAGAAGTTCTGATAAACAGGATCTTGGCGTTTCAGGGCTCTCACAGATGCTCCATCAGGGAGGCCATGAGCTTGTTAGGAAACCTAACCGCCTGCCTACCTTCAGTTCCTTGGTGCCAGAGCCACACGAGAATAACCCAGAGCTGGATCCTGGGGGAATGGAAGGGAGGACAGCGAGACCTGGACAGGGAAATACGGATACCACAGTCCGTGAAAACAGATCTCAACTGGTGGAAAGAAAAGAAACATTTACTCAGGGGTCTAGACTGGCGGAACCATCCAGAGGTTCAAATAATAACAGACGCAAGTCTCAAGGGCTGGGGAGCCAAAATAGGAGACCATCTTTTCCAGGATACCTGGCCGAACGACATAAAGAAAAGGTCTTCCAACTTCAGAGAGTTGTACGCAGTTCTCATGGCCATAAAAAGAGGAGAAAGTCTGCTGAGACATCAACATCTAAGGATCCTATCCGACAACACCACAACCGTGGCATATCTGAGGCACCAGGGAGGAACAAGGTCCAGCCTGTTAGGAGGAGTGGCAAAAGGAATCTTCTCTTGGGCAGAAAGGAATACCTTATCGCTTCCGCGGTCCACTTGAAGGGTCACGAAAATACAGTAGCAGACTACCTAAGCAGGGAAAAATAGATCCGGGAGAATGGTCCCTAAACAGAAGAATCTTCCAGGGGATATCCGAAAGATGGGGTCATCCCGAGGTAGATTTATTCGCTTCCAGACGAAACGCTCAGGTAGACCTCTTCTGCTCCCTAAACCCGAGGGACAGACCTTGGGCGATAGACGCTCTATCCATACGATGGAGATGGAAACTGGCATACGCTGCTCCCTCCAATACCCCTAATCTCCCGTGTCATCCAGAAGTTCCTAGGAGAACCAACCACTCTAATCCTAATAGCTCCCCTATGGCCAAAGAGGAGCTGGTTTTCCACTCTGAAACAGCTGTCGTTGGAGGATCCTTGGGAGATTCCCTTTCAGAGAGACATGCTAGTCCAGGGCCCTCTTCTACATCCCGACCCGGGAATATTCAGACTAGCCGTTTGGATCCTGAGAGCGAGTCCTTGAGAAGTAGAGGCCTTTCTGATAAAGTAATCCTCACCCTCAGGGCCAGTAGGAAGAAGGTTACTTCTTCCATCTACCTTAAAATCTGGAAAAGATACTGCTCTTGGTTAGAGGTGGATCATCCAGACACCTCTTCTCCTCCCATTAATAAAATTTTAGATTTCCTCCAGAATGGTTTGGATTTAGGATTAAAGCCCAGTACCCTAAAGGTGCAAATTTCAGCTCTTAGCACCTTCTACGATGTTAGCCTAGCCAATCACAGATGGATCAGGAGATTCATCAGAGCAGCAACTAGACTAAGACCTACTCTAAAATCTAGGGCTCCAACTTGGGACCTAAATACTGTCCTAGAGGGTTTAACAAAACCTCCCTTCGTGCCTCCGTCTGATATTTCTCTTAAACACCTCTCCCTAAAAACCGCTTTCTGATAGCAATAACCTCAGCCAGACGTATTGGAGAACTTCAGGCCCTTTCCTGCAAGGAACCGTATCTCCAGATCAAGGAAGATCACATACGCTTAATGCTTGATCCTGGATTCCTCCCTAAAGTGGTTTCCTCCTTCCACCGTGACCAGGAGATATTTCTACCCTCCATTACCAAATCTCAGGAGGGCGGGTCAGATGATAAAATGCGCCTGCTAGACGTCAGAAGCTCAGTAATTCAATATCTTGAGTCTACCAGGGAATTTAGGAAGGATAATAATCTCCTAATTCAGTTCTCAGGGAGAAATAGGGGGAAGAAGCTCTCTAGATCCTCCATAGCTAGGTGGATTAAATCCACCATTGAGTGTTGCTATGTGATTCAGGACAAACCCAGTCCTGGAATCATTAAAGCCCATTCCACTAGAGCCACGGCCTCCTCTTGGGCTGAAAAGGGTGGTGTCTCACTTGACCAGATCTGCAAGGCAGCAACCTGGTCAAGTGCTAATACCTTTATACGACACTATCGTCTTAATCTTCCGGACTCTAATGAGACTATCTTTGGCCGGAGGGTTCTACAGGCAATATCCCCACCCACTTAGTAATTTGTTACCTCTCATTGTGGGCCGTCATGGTGGATGAAATGGAAAGACCGCAATTAGACTTACCGGTAATTCCGTTTCCTTGAATCCACCATGACGGCCCATACTATTCCCATCCCTAAAAAAAAAAAAAAAAAAAAGAAATAATAATAAAATAATAAAATAAATTTAATAAAATTTACATATATATGTACACAGGGAAGATACAGATGACAATATATTGGGGGTATGAATCAATATCCTCTAATATGTTCCACCTTTCTGGTAATTTGTAAAGCACTGAGGAGGTGGAGGGGTGGGGGGAATTTAAACTCTCTGTGTTCCTGCCCCTACAGAGGTCAAGGGTCAATCTCATTGTGGGCCGTCATGGTGGATTCAAGGAAACGGAATTACCGGTAAGTCTAATTGCGGTCTTTTTGTCCATTCGTTTTTTTTTTTTTTTTTTTTTGCAGCTCATATGCGGAACTTCTCACTTCAACGGGTCCGCAAAAAAACCCCGATATGACTCCCTGTGCATTCCATTGGTCCACATGACCGTTCTGCAAAAAAAATAGAATATGTCCATTTTGCAAACAAGGATAGGCATTGTTACAATGGATCCGCAAAATGGATGTCACACGGACAACGTGGATCGCAGTCGTGTGCATGAGCACTAATACTGTGGGGAGGGTCTGACCCCTGCATGTGAATGAGCCTCATTGAGTTCGGGTCCTAGGGGCTCAATACCGGAAAAACTGATCAGTTTTATCCTAATGCGTTCTGGAATGGAGAGAAATCCGCTCAGGATGCATCAGTTCAGCCCCTCTTGTGCGTTTTTGGACACAGAAAATACCGCAGCATGCTGCAGTTTGGTCTCCGTCCAAAATTTTGGAATTGCAGTACAGGATAAGTAATGTATGTACACAGTGACTGCACCAGCAGAATAGTGAGTGCAGCTCTGGAGTATAATACAGGATGTAACTCAGGATCAGTACAGGATAAGTAATGTATGTACACAGTGACTGCACCAGCAGAATAGTGAGTGCAGCTCTGGAGTATAATACAGGATGTAACTCAGGATCAGTACAGGATAAGTAATGTAATGTATGTACACAGTCTAGGTTCAGTACAGGATAAGTACGTGAGTGTATGTGACACCGTGACTGCAACCAAGCAGAATAGTGAGTGCAGCTCTGGAGTATAATACTGGATATAACTCAGGATCAGTACAAGATAAGTAATGTATGTACACAGTGACTCCACCAGCAGAATAGTGAGTGCAGCTCTGGAGTATATTACAGGATATAACTCAGGATCAGTACAGATAAGGCTACTTTCACACCATTTATTGTCAATGGGGACAAAACGTAACGCTCCAAAATGCATTTGTTCAGTTTTTTGGTTGCTTTTTCATACTGGAGAGCAAACCACAGCAAGCTGCGTTTTTTTTTTTCCGTCATGGGATGCGGCACATGACCCACAATGCAAGGACATAAGGGAGGGATCCGTTTTCTCTGACAATAGAAAACGGATCCGTCCCCCATTGACTTTCACTGGAGTCCATGACGCATCTGTATTGGCTATGTTACAGATGATACAACCGGATCCGTTCATAGCGGATGTAGACGGTTGTATTATCAGAACGGAAGCGTTTTTGCTGAACCCTGACGGATCCAGCAAAACGCTAGTGTGAAAGTAGCCTAAGTAATGTTTTTATAGCATATGTCAAGATGGGCATTATCTTTTAAATTTCACATGTGACAGTATATTTTGTGTTTTTCTTCCCCCCTCTTGGTTTATAAAGAGCAACTTTTGGATCACTGCAAAGTAAAATTCAGCCCGATACTAGGCGGCCACGTTTACAGGGCACGAGTGGCAGAAATATTAGGAGAGAACTTCCACGTACCCCTGGATCTTGCAACCCCCAACGACACTGGTAAGGCCGACTGCACACGTCCGTGGAACACGAGTGCATTACTGTACTGCAGCGGCGGCAGGAAGCGCACCCGTAACCAATGATGCCGTGCGCTCACGCTCTTAGCAGTATGCCAGGCCGGGATAACACGGAACGCTCGTGTCCGTGTTGCACAGACGTGTGCATTTGGCCTAAAGCATAAATGTTTGTCTTTAGGGTTGTTGTGTCCCAAGTTACTAACGTTTGAGGCTCCAGTGTTAACCTCGTCAGACGGGAGTGAAGAGGCTTCTCGTGTTGGGGTGTTATAATGTCATATAATATTCTTCAGGGAATATCGGCCAGTCAGATCTACAGCTCCTTCACCGTAGGGCACCATTATGTAAAGAAAGCGCTGAATAGACAAGGAATAGGAAACCAGATCAGTCAACAGCAGCTTGCTGACAAACTTCCCTGTAGTAATTTATGTGCTTTGTTTTTGTTAATAATTGATAGAAGAGAAGATTCTCCGTAAGATGCGTCTAACAGAGCAGCCGATGCCCCGGATACATCTTCACCATCTGCTGATGCCGGACTGGAACGTACCCAACGCATCTCACTGCTCCGCCACCTCCTTTCTTCCAGCGGACAATGGAGCTTCTGCATCTTAAGATGAAGCGGTCTGCTCTGAGTGCCTGATCCTGAGCAGCCTTGTAGAAGTTCATCCCGTGGTTCCCATCGTTTTTAGGGTCCATTTACATGTCCCTATGAATGGTCCGGATCCATTCTACAATTATACGGAACGGGTGCGGACCCATTCATTTTCAAAGGGGCCGGAACGGATGCGGATAGCACACTATGTGCTGTCTGCATCTGCATTTCCAGATCCGCAATTCCTTTCCTGAAAAAAATAAATGTCCTATTCTTGTTCGCAATTGCAGACAAGAAAAGGTATTTTCTATTATAGTGCTGGCGATGTGCGGTCAGCAAATTGTGGATCGCACACTGCCGGTCACCGAAAAACACCTACGGCCATGTGAATGGACCCTAAGATGGCGGAGTCACTGGTGGATCTTCAGTGATGGGGTAGAGCTTGGTGTGTCAGGTTCCCTATTGCGGACAGTATATACTGTCTAATATATATATATATTATAATATATATATATATATATATATATATATATATATATATATATATTATAATATATATATATATATATATATATATATATTATAATATATATATATATATATATATATATATATATATATTATAATATATATATATATATATATATATATATATATATATATATATATATATTATAATATATATATATATATATATATATATATATATCAATTTTATTATTATTGGCCTCAAACCTATTAAACCAGGCATACTGTCGGTTAGGGTTGATCCTGCTGAGTGAAACGACCCCCTCTAGTTTAAATCCATTGTCAAGTACACCATGGGCTGGGCCTAGTCCCTCCGAGTGCTGCCGCCTTTCCACCTTAGCCCCATCTCTCCCTTTGGGTGACAGCGCCAGGCATCCTCATGGTTTCCTGCCTGCCCCTGTAATCCCGCATAGGCACTGGTGAATGTTCAGTCGGCTTGTAGCGAGGCAAAGACCGCAGGGCAGGGTTCAAATACAGCAGACAAGGAGGCTGAAGCAGATACCGGCTTTATTAAAGGACAAAATATAACATCCGGAAAATTGGATTAACAGTATTGTGCTGATTCACCAGAGGTGCAAATGACAGTGTGAACAGGTTTACATAAATTTACAGGAAGGATAACTGAACTGTGCATCCAAACAAAATGCGCTCCAAACAGCAGACACACAGAAAATGCAAGCTACCCTCCTCTAATATTTTCCTGTCTGCCCCTGCTACCCAAGGCGCGTTTCTACAACGCACTGACTAAATCCTCCTGCTCTATGACCCACCACAGATTAGCAGCGGTGCGCACTCACCGTTCTGCAGGTAGCTGCTTGTCTTGATCGGGTACGTGAAGGCAGGTGCAGTCTGGCTCCTGATCCGGTCGCTTGCTTGTCTCAGCGCGGTCTTTTCCTCTCTTACAGGCTCATACACTTTATAGATCTCGGCAGCGGTGACCAAGATATACTGTGCATGCGCCAACTTGAACATTTACAGGGCCAGGCAGGAAGACAATGAGGCTGCCTGGCCTTGTAACTCAAGGGGAGCGGGAAAGGTGGTTGTGGAGCATTTTCCCTAAGGGACAAGATCAATCCTAACACACAGTATGCCTGGTTTAATAGGGTTGATCCTGCGGACAGATGCTCTTTAATATATTATAGGGGTGGGGTATTTTCTTTCAGCTGTAAATAATCTTTGTAGAGGACCCTCATGAGATGTGACGTTATAATAAAAACACATTATATTTATTGTGTGCTGCGTCCTTCCTTTGTACTTGTCTGTATATTTATGTCTCTACTGTTATATCCTGTATTATACTCCAGAGCTAAATTTGCAATTCTGCTGTTTGTTATTGGAGGCTGCAGGCTTGTTGTCAGAGACCCCCCCTTACAGTGTGGCTGAGCTCCTATAATGCAATAGGACAATTTTCCCTACATCCGATTACTGTACAGCGCCCAGTGTAAAGACTCCAGGTCCACTTCCGTGCAAGCACTTAAAGGGACTTTACAAATTCTTGATATTTATAACCTATCCTTAGCCCAGTGTGGGTCTGGCACCACAACTGGCAATCAAAGCCAGAAGCAGATGGTTCTATTCACTGTGTAGTGGCCTTTCCGCGTGGCGCTCCCAGGTGTCACGCCCACACCTTTCTGATAACGATGACCTATCCTACAGATAGCTAGCAGCGAATGCTGGCTCATTTCACCTCTGAAATCTGCAGTGAGTTCAGCTCTGGAGTTTAATTCAGGATAAAAACTGGATGTTTTATGCAGATTGATTCTATATGTAAACTGCTGAATCTTCCTCCTAAAGAGGACCTCTAACCTTTCCTGACACGTCTTTTTCTCTTTTACTAACTACTTTCACCCCCTCATGCAATTAGTTCTGAAGCATCTATTATAAATCTGTTGTGCCATACCTCTGTTATTCCTACTAGACATTTATGAATGAATTGCCAGCAGTCTTCAATGAAGGGCCAGATGGGTGTTACCAGTTGGGTGGGGGTGTCCCTGCATATCCAATAGTGTCAGACTGTGCAGGGACATACTGCCTGATCAGTTTTTTTTTGTCCCCATTTATTGTCAATGGGGACAAGACTCATTCCATTCTGTTTTTTTAACCGGATACAAAACCGCTGCGAAATGTGGTTTTGTGCCCGGTTTGGCGAAACAGAACAAACCGGAATAAAAAAAAATCAATGGTGCTGGATCCACATTTGACACCCTTAAACTGATTTTCCATACCGGATCCGGTATGTTCAGTCTTCATTTAATACAACCGGATTCAGCCGAAAAAGATGTATTAAGTGCCGCGTATCCGTTTAATTCCGGTTTTGAGATCCTCAGCCAGATCTCAAAACTAGAATGCAACCCTCCAAGTGTGAAGCGGGCCTAAGCTTTGCCTTCAGTTCTCGTATTAAGCAGATTCACTGTTTTCACAAGATTTATTTTCTGAAATAAATGTGCGAAAAGTAAGTGTGAAAGTAGCTTTACTGATAAGAATGTGGCTTAAATAAGTGTTAATGGCCTCTCAGTAGTTTAGAGATCTGGGGCACGTCGTCAATGTACCAGTCACACAGTTAGAAAAACAGTTAACCTTTTGTGACAGAACAGCACAATATTTTTAATAAAGGCCCACTGAAAATATGATTTTTAGCCAAAAATGAACGAAATGCAATCATAAACAAAAAATTGCTTCCAAAGGAGTACATAGCCTTTAAAGGGATTGTCTTCCCACATGCTCCCGGTAAGCAGATATTTTTCTGGGGGTAGTTCCCGCCGCTTGATCTGTCCACAATCTAATCTATGTAAATAGTGTAACGCTTATGTCCACTTTCTCAACCATTTTTATTAAGCCAATGCATCTGTCAATTGCAATAGGTCTTAATTAAAGATTTCCTACGGGTTTGGTTTTACAGCCCTTATGCAGACCTATGCATCTCCGTGGTAACCGACTGCAAACCAACCCTGTGCAGTCTGATCCTGCAGGCATGCTTTATTCCATCAGGCCCCTTTCAGACCAGCGAGTGTCATGCTCCAGACTCGCAGTGTGAGTATGCAGCAGCATCCGTCCTGACCTTCCAGCGCTGCCGAGGTGGCATACATTATATTGATTTATGATGCTATGTAACCCTTAGGGGTCTGGAATGTATTGGATAACACTGACATAATGCTGTCAGTGTTATCTAATACATTCCAGAACTGTATATAATGCTATGCGACCCCATCAGTGCTGGGAGGTCAGGACAGGTGCTCTCCCTGACACACGCTGCAAGTCCGATGCGTGGGACTCGCTCATGTGAAAGGGGCCTAAGTCTTCAACCTCTTAATAAGGCCTAATTCACACGTCCGTAGTGTGTTGCGGATCCGCAAGACACCTTGCCACCAGCCCTATCGAGATGCCTATACTTGTCCGCAACTGCGGGCAAGAATAGGACATGCAATATATTATTGCGGAGCCGCCGGCCGGAAGATCAGCGGTGCGCTCCGCAAATGCGGAGAGCACAGTGTGTGCTCTCTGCATCCATCACGTCCCCATTCAAAATGAATGGGTCAACACCCGTTCTGCAGATTTGCGGTACGGGTGCGGACGAACATTGTGGACGTGGGAATAGGGCCTAACCTACTGATCTTGTGTTAGAATAAAGTTGTCAACAGATGTAAGAATTTAGAACCTCAAGATCAGACTACCCAGGATTTGCTTGTAGTCTGTTACTATGGAGATGCATAGGAAAATGTTAACCCTTTAAAGATTGCATCCGGATCATTATGGAGCGAGGGCCATAGCTGCCAGATTCCTACAGCAGACACCAGGGGCTAATGTCTGTGTTCAGCGATAACAACGACCGCAGACATTTAACCCCTCGGATGCCATGGTCATGGCCTTTCCCAGGTTGCACTCACGGAGCCCGAACTGCTCAGCTACACAGCGATCGGGGAAGCTGTTCATTCCTTTTGGCAGCCCCAGCCTCTTTGAAGGATCCAAGGCTACCACAGCAGTAGTTCCCATGGAGGCCTGCAGGTGGAAGGACTCCATAGGAACATAGCCCAACTCCCATAGGCCACAATGGTAATTCAGTCTGGCACCACCATGTTCAGCCCCCACTATACAGAGCACTGATTTGTGCTGCATAATTCAGAAGACTGGTCCAGACAGTACAGATGTGGAATCCGACGTTTTATGATTTTCTTGTTTTAATCATGGCTCTCAGATACAATATATGTATATAAAATGCAAGTGAAAAAAAAAATGCACCTCCAGATGTGTATATAACCATAACTCCGCTTAAAGGGGCTCCCCTACCGTATATAGTTATAGCCTAGATGTCTGACGGGGTTGCTGGGAATGCAGGTTCCTCCACAGACTTCATGTACGTGGATGTCTGGTCCCCATTACAGGCTTGGAGGTGGCTACACGAAGTCACTCCATTACATTAAACAGAACACTGACGTGAGCCGAGACCCCCCCCAAATCAGAAATCTATAAACAGGATATAAACCTCTGCAGCGGGAAAACTCTTCGCTTTTTATTATCCTTTATTTGAAAAATGTTGTAGCATAAGCCTTCTGTGCGCCATACTGTACATACTGCTTGCAGCACGCTGCTGCGCAGAACATTCTCATGCCTCTCCTGTGCCTTAGACCGGCATATGTGTCTCTCTGGCATCCTTCTCACCATTTGAAATGATCTATATAACAATAATACGTGATTGATATACGTCGGCACCTCCGCCACGGAAAGGCATCATGGGACATATAGTTACTGTCTGCAGACCGTTAAAGAAGTTGGATTACTCTCTTCTTAAAGGTACGTTAGGTGGCATGAAAGGAAATGTGAGTGACATTAGGGGGTGTGGGAATGATCTAAATATGGTGGGAGTTCTCCTTTAATGTAAGTTCTGACTAATTCTCCTTTTTGTTACAATTTTGACAAAGTAAATATTTATTAACACTTAATTAGGAAAATTTGGCACTTTCTTATGAATTCAAATCAACGGAAAAAAAAAAACATTAATATAATTTCTTCTCCGCACTGGCGGCATCCATCTGTCGGTGCTCTTCACGAGAGGACGTTCTGCACGCAGTGATATACCCACTCCTGCTTCTCGTTGACGGCCATCACATGCTGCGACACCTGCAGATGGAAAGAGACGGTGTCAGTTCACGCAGTTTAATTCCCTTCGGTCTGTGTGATGTCACAGCGATGTCACCGGACGGCCGACCAGGCAAGTCAAATCTTGATGGACAGAGTTTCTATATCCCTTGTCACATCCATTGGTAAACTGGCTTGAAAAGTTTAACTTGGTTGTCACTTCCCTTCCTGCACTCCTCAGCAGGGGGCGGCGGTGAGCACAGGAGAATTGCTCTTTAAGGGGAAACTGCCGCTGCGATATTGGACTATTATTAGCAGTATTAGATGAGTAGTCCCTGAAGATAAGGAGTCCAGATCTCTAGGCCTCAAGCACACGACCGTATGTATTTTGCGGTCTGCAAAAAATACGGATAACATCCGTATGCATTCTGTTTTTTGCGGAACGGAACAGCTGGCCCCTAATAGAGCAATCCTATCCTTGTCCGTAATGAGAACAATAATAGGACATGTTCTATTTTTCTGTGGAATGGAAACGGAATGCACACGGAGTAACTTTTTTTTTTTTTTGCAGACCCATTGAAGTGAATAGTTCCGCATTCAGTCCGCAAAAAGAAAAAACTGAACGGAAACGGAAATACGTTCGTGTGCAGGAGGTCAAAAGCAGGCATGAGAGCGCTCCCCGTACACAGCAACCTGAAACAGGGGAGAGAAGGGAAAGGCCGCAGCCTCCATTTTGGGGGGTAAAACGTGTGTCTTATAGTCTGAAAAATACGACAGCACTTATTGATGCAAAGCAGCAGAGAATGAAAAACATTAAAAATGAGCCAAAGCACATATGTAGGCTATACTAAGCCCACAATCCACCCCCTCCCCCCAAAAATCTATAATGGAAGACTACAGCTAAGAAAAAATACTCAACTCTATAAGGCCCCTTTCACACGGGCGTGTTTTCCGCACGTGTGCAATGCGTGATGTGAATGCATTGCTCCCGCACTGAATCCGGAGCCATTCCTTTTAATGGGTCTGTGTACATGAGCGTTTTTTTTCACGCATCACTTCAGCGTTGCGTGAAAATCGCAGCATGTTCTATATTCTGAGTTTTTCACGCAGCCCTAGTCCCATAGAAGTGAATGGGGCTGCGTTAAAAACGCATTGCATCCGCAAGCAAGTGCGGGTGCGTTGCGTTTTCACTGATGGTTGCTAGGAGATGTTGTTTGTAAACCTTCAGTTTTTTATGTCACGCACGTGAAAACGCATCAAAACGCATCAAAACGCATTGCACCCACACGGAAAAAACTGAACGCAATCGGAGGCAAAACTGCATGGCTTTGCCTGCGAAATCGCACAGTTTTCACTGAACGCATCCGCAACGCATCCGGACCTAATCCGGACACGCTCGTGTGAACCCAGCCTAAGTCTATACACCAATAACAAAAACATAAAAAGTAGCCGAAATAAATAAAAAGACACGAACAGATAGAAAAATAATAATGCATAAAAAAAATATCACCCAAGAGTAGACAGAGGAAAGGACCAGGGCCCCACACGTATCGCCACATAACAGGAAGGTATGTCTGCACAGCAGGAGGCCACGGAGGGTCCCTGGGGGTCTTTCTGCTCCCTCCGATCAGTCTCAGATTACATTACATATACTGAAGAGCATCCGTCACCTCATGAGCTAACAATCCGCTCGTCATCTGTATTTTAATGATCATTTATATTATTATCATTTACAACTTTTTATTTCCGACCTTGAACCCCAATGGCGCAGAAAATGACAGAACCGGAGGACGTGGAACAGGCAGGTAACGCGGCTGTGATTACTCCCATGTGTTCACAGGGGGCGGCAGTTCTGCCACATTCCTGGAAACCACAGAGTAGAGGAAGAAGGATGTGGGGAGAGGGGACGCCCCAAAATAGGAGCTTTGCGGAACGCAACCATTAACATCATGAACTGCCATCGGCGGAGCCCTGGGATTAACCCTTTGGGTCTGGGACAGTATTTGAATTGTTCCTCTTTGCATTCCGAAGGTCGTAATAATTTTTTTATTTGATTATTATTATTATTATTTATTTTTAGAGCGCCATTCATTCCATAGCGCTGTACATATCATATCTTGCGTGATGCTGCTGTGAGGCTTCGTTTTCGAGCCGTACTTGATGATTTGGTACAACTACATTTGCACGTAATTTATAGTAAATTTTATTGCAAAAAGGAAAAACAAAAAATCTGTTGCAGCTAATCTTTTCTTTTTGCTTATTTTTATCTCATGCAAAAATATGCCCTTGTGTTGTGTTGGATTTTTCTAATGATTTTTTTTCTTTTTAAATATTTTTTTCTTTTCAAACTTGACCTTTTTTGTGGGGAAGTTTTTACTGTAATTCGAATATTCATGTTTTTAACTATAATGTCCTGCCATACATCTATATCAGGCATCCTCAAACTGCGGCCCCCCAGCTGTTGTAAAACTGCAACTCCCACAATGCCCTGTTGTAGGCCGATACCTGTAGGCTGTTCGGGCATGCTGGGAGTTGTAGTTTTGCAACAGTTTGAGGATGCCTGATCTATATACTAATTCTACGCGGGCAGATGGCCTAAATATACCCTAACATGGAAATCCCTGCAATATGATCGAAAGTGGGAAGGGGGTCTCTCCCTTTGAATGCTGCAGTCAGCACTGATCCCAGCATTTAAAGAGTTAAATGGCAGAGATCAGAAGTTGCTGTGATCTCCGCCGCACGACTATGCTCGTCAGGATATGGCCACTCAGGCTATGTCCTGTAGGGTTATTACCATTACACGTACTGCTGTAGATTCTAAGGTAAAGGATAAAGCTGAAGAGTTGTACCTGTCCTGATGACATCATCTGTCACTGTGTGATGATGATGTCACCAGGTATAGGATGCATACTCCATCCATTAGCCTTCTCTATCACTGCACCGCTCTAATATGGCAGGGCTCTGAGCTTTCTGCACATTTACCCCTTTATGTCTCTGGGGCTCTTGAGATGAGATCCTGTGCACGGCAGCAGTACAGAGGTGGAGGTAGAAATGAATATTTTTTGGTAAATGGCATCACACAGTAGTAATACTGGCAGAGGCGGCAATAGCACCAGGATCCCTGTTCCCGGGGAACACATGGACAAGCTGCAAAATGCATTTTGATTATTTCTTTGAGCGCAATGGGTTAACAGTACAGAACTCCATTTAAAGCTCCTCTATTCAATGCATAGTGTAGCTGGACCACAGCCCGCAGGGACTGCCCGTACATGCAGGCGGAGCCCGTGCCAGCTTTCTGCAAGGATTGTCAGCTTCTTTTACCGTGGTTGATTTCCCTGGCACTTCTACAGCAAACACGCTCATTCCTCGGCTGCTGATACAGTTCTTGTTCTGATCGTTATTGACCTGCAGCACAATCTTCTTATCAGACTGGGAAGAGAAAAGCAGAGTCATGGTGTGTAATGCAGATCTCCAGACACCACATCCCTTCTAGACTGCAAGGATACCACCCATCAGCCATAACATATAAGCCCGGTGCGTACCCCGGAGCATCCTGTGACAATGGCGCCGTTCATGGGGAGGGATATATTCAGCAGGAACAAAAAGGCAGATGATGTTGGAAGCAGGAAAAATGAGGAAGCGCAAGGACCTGAGTGACTCTGACACGGCTCAGATTGTGATGTGTAGACGACGGGGTCGGAGCATCTCCAAAATGGCCGATCTTGTGGGGTGTTCCTGGTACGTAGTGGTTAGTATCTAACAAAAGTGATCCAAAGAAAGACAACTGGTGATAGGAAAATGAGCGCCCAAGGCTCATGGATGTGTGTGGTGGGCAAAGGCAAGCCCATGTGGTCTTAACCCCCCAGAAGAGCAAACTGCTGACAACCTTCCTGCTGGCGATGATAAAAAGGTGTCAGGACACACAGGGCATCGCAACTCGCTGTGTATGAGGATGTGGATCCACAGACCAGTCAGAGCGTCCATGACGACCCCGCACACTGCCATAAGTGCCTACAACTGCGCCGTGAGCATCAAAACTGCACCATGGGAGGAGGAAGCATGGCCTAACAGATCATGATTTACATCATGTGGACGACTGGGTGCACTATGGAAAGAGGACAAGTCGACGGAGGCAGTGTGATGCTTGGGGCAATGTTCTGCTGGAAACCTTGGCTCCTGGCATCATGGCAACGTGATGTGTACCCCCTACCTAACCATTATACACACAAGTACCCTCTTTGATGGCAGCGGTGCCCCCTAATGGCAGTGCCCTCCTTCCTCAGGATATTGCCCTGGCCTCACTGCAGAAACTGCACAGGAATGAGGAACATGACAGAGATGAAGGTGATGACTTGTCTCCAGATTCCTAGATCTCGATCCGATCGTCATCTGTGGGATGTGCTGGAGAACAAGTCCGATCCATGGAGGCCGCGCCGATTGACTTCCAGGATCAGGGTATAAGGGTAGGATACACAATATTAGGTAGGGGGTTATAATCAGGGGCTGATTGGGAACCTAAAGTGGCCATGGGAAAAAAAAAACTAAAAGTGACCCCATGTTGTAGGTGGGTTTAAATTGACAGAAGACGGACCAAAACAAGCAGGAGGGGACAAGTGAAGTAGGCCTGCAATACCGTGCAGCAGAGAATACCGCCCCAGCAGAACCAAATACCACAGGACACCATAAAATACTGCCGTTCCCACTACAGTATCCAACTGTAATACCGTTCAGGAGGGCACCTGCGGCCGTTGAGCATCAGATCATTATGCACCTGGCCTGTGGCCATCGAGAATACTTGAGTGGCCCCCTGGGCATCGGCCCACCAGGAAACTTCCCTGTAGGGTCTATGGGCAATCTGCCCCTGGTTATAATGTTATGGCTGATGTCAGAGGACGGTGACCCTGCGATCCTGAGGATGAGTCTGCTGTCTCCGTGTGTGCGGTAATCACTCGGCTTACACACCTTATTCTCTATAACAGAAGCGATGCGGGCGTCATTCTTATAGGTGTAGATGATGACGTCTTCACATCCATCCATCGGATTTGCCTCCCCCTTAAGAATCACTGATCGGCACAGCACCTTCTGCAGGAGACGACTGCTGGACTCCAGGCTCACAGCTTTCATCTTAGGTTTACTCTTCTCCGCATAAACATTGATTATAAAAGGACAGGCCTGCGGTACACGATAAAACCATGTCACAGCAAACACAGACATGATGGAAAAGTATTCCCCTCCCCTGGACCGAGCGTCACATGCAAATAATTACCTCTGTCATTTCCAGGGCTTTGTTATAGCCCATGGACTGCAATGTCACCCACAGGTCACTGGGGTCTCCTTCACGGTCATTGGCCTCCATTAGATTCAGATCCATAAAGCCCTTTCTTGTTAATTCATTATTCTTGGTTTCAAAGTTTTCTGTATAATACAAAATATATAAATTATACGGGTCCCTGATACTGCCTGCATTATACTCCAGAGCTGCACTCACTATTCTGCTGGTGGACTCGCTGTGTACATACATTACTTATCCTGTACTGATCCTGAGTTCCATCCTGTATTATACTCCACAGCTGCACTCACTATTCTGCTGGTGCAGTCACTGTGTACATACATTACATTACTTATCCTGTACTGATCCTGATTTACATCCTGTATTATACTCCAGAGCTGCACTCACTATTCTGCTGGTGGAGTCACTGTGTACATACATTACTTATCCTGTACTGATCCTGAGTTACATCCTGTATTATACTCCAGAGCTACACTCACTATTCTGCTGGTGGTGTCATTGTGTACATACATTACTTATCCTGTACTGATCCTGAGTTACATCCTGTATTATACTCCAGAGCTACACTCACTATTCTGCTGGTGCAGTCACTGTGTACATACATTACTTATCCTGTACTGATCCTGAGTTCAATCCTGTATTATACTCCAGAGCTGCACTCACTATTCTGCTGGTGCAGTCACTGTGTACATACATTACTTATCCTGTACTGATCCTGAGTTCCATCCTGTATTATACTCCAGAGCTGCACTCACTATTCTGCTGGTGGAGTCACTGTGTACATGCATTACTTATCATGTACTGATCCTGAGTTACATCCTGTATTATACTCCAGAGCTGTACTCACTATTCTGCTGGTGTAGTCACTGTGTACATACATTACTTATCCTGTACTGATCCTGAGTTACATCCTATATTATACTCCAGAGCTGCACTCACTATTCTGCTGGTGCAGTCACTGTGTACATACATTACTTATCCTGTACTGATCCTGAGTTACATCCTGTATTATACTCCAGAGCTGCACTCACTATTCAGCTTGTGGAGTCACTGTGTACATACATTACTTATCCTGTACTGATCCTGAGTTACATCCTGTATTATACTCCACAGCTGTACTCACTATTCTGCTGGTGCAGTCACTGTGTACATACATTACTTATCCTGTACTGATCCTGAGTTACATCCTGTATTATACTCCAGAGCTGCACTCACTATTCTGCTGGTGCAGTCACTGTGTACATACATTACTTATCCTGTACTGATCCTGAGTTACATCCTGTATTATACTCCAGAGCTGCACTCACTGTTCTGCTGGTGGAGTCACTGTGTACATACATTACTTATCCTGTACTGATCCTGATTTACATCCTGTATTATACTCCAGAGCTGCACTCACTATTCTGCTGGTGGAGTCACTGTGTACATACATTACTTATCCTGTACTGATCCTGAGTTACATCCTGTATTATACTCCAGAGCTACACTCACTATTCTGCTGGTGGTGTCATTGTGTACATACATTACTTATCCTGTACTGATCCTGAGTTCAATCCTGTATTATACTCCAGAGCTGCACTCACTATTCTGCTGGTGCAGTCACTGTGTACATACATTACTTATCCTGTACTGATCCTGAGTTCCATCCTGTATTATACTCCAGAGCTGCACTCACTGATCCTAGTTCCACCTGTATTATACTCCAGAGCTGCACTCACTATTCTGCTGGTGGAGTCACTGTGTACATGCATTACTTATCCTGTACTGATCCTGAGTTACATCCTGTATTATACTCCAGAGCTGTACTCACTATTCTGCTGGTGTAGTCACTGTGTACATACATTACTTATCCTGTACTGATCCTGAGTTACATCCTATATTATACTCCAGAGCTGCACTCACTATTCTGCTGGTGCAGTCACTGTGTACATACATTACTTATCCTGTACTGATCCTGAGTTACATCCTGTAATATACTCCAGAGCTGCACTCACTATTCAGCTTGTGGAGTCACTGTGTACATACATTACTTATCCTGTACTGATCCTGAGTTACATCCTGTATTATACTCCAGAGCTGCACTCACTATTCTGCTGGTGCAGTCACTGTGTACATACATTACTTATCCTGTACTGATCCTGAGTTACATCCTGTATTATACTCCAGAGCTGCACTCACTATTCTGCTGGTGCAGTCACTGTGTACATACATTACTTATCCTGTACTGATCCTGAGTTACATCCTGTATTATACTCCAGAGCTGCACTCACTGTTCTGCTGGTGCAGTCACTGTGTACATACATTACTTATCCTGTACCGATCCTGAGTTACATCCTGTATTATACTCCAGAGCTGTGCTCACTATTCTGCTGGTGCAGTCACTGTGCACATATATTACTTATCCTGTACTGATCCTGAGTTACATCCTGTATTATACTCCAGAGCTGCACTCACTATTCTGCTGGTGCAGTCACTGTGCACTCACTTATCCTGTCCGATCCTGAGTTGCATCCTGTATGCTCTGCACTCACTATTCTGCTGGTGCAGTCACTGTGTACATACATTACTTATCCTGTACCGATCCTGAGTTACATCCTGTATTATACTCCAGAGCTGTGCTCACTATTCTGCTGGTGCAGTCACTGTGCACATATATTACTTATCCTGTACTGATCCTGAGTTACATCCTGTATTATACTCCAGAGCTGCACTCACTATTCTGCTGGTCCAGTCACTGTGTACATACATTACTTATCGTGTACTGATCCTGAGTTACATCCTGTATTATACTCCAGAGCTGCACTCACTATTCTGCTGGTCCAGTCACTGTGTACATACATTACTTATCGTGTACTGATCCGGAGTTACATCCTATATTATACTCCAGAGCTGCACTCACTATTCTGCTGGTGGAGTCACTGTGTACATACATTACTTATCCTGTACTGATCCTGAGTTACATCCAGTATTATACTCCAGAGCTGCACTCACTATTCTGCTGGTGGAGTCACTGTGTACATACATTACATTACTTATTCTGTACTGATCCTGAGTTACATCCTGTATTATACTCCAGAGCTGCACTCACTATTCTGCTGGTGCAGTCACTGTGTACATACATTCCTTATCCTGTACTGATCATGAGTTACATTCTGTATTATGCTCCAGAGCTGCACTCACTATTCTGCTGGTGGAGTCACTGTGTACATACATTACTTATCCTGTACTGATCCTGAGTTACATCCTGTATTATGCTCCAGAGCTGCACTCACTATTCTGCTGGTGCAGTCACTGTGTACATACATTACTTATCCTGTACTGATCCTGAGTTACATCCTGTATTATACTCCAGAGCTGCACTCACTATTCTGCTGGTGGAGTCACTGTGTACATACATTACTTATCCTGTATTATACTCCAGAGCTGCACTCACTATTCTGCTGGTGCAGTCACAGTGTACATACATTACTTATCCTGTACTGATCCTGAGTTACATCCAGTATTATACTCCAGAGCTGCACTCACTATTCTGCTGGTGGAGTCACTGTGTACATACATTCCTTATCCTGTACTGATCATGAGTTACATTCTGTATTATGCTCCAGAGCTGCACTCACTATTCTGCTGGTGGAGTCACTGTGTACATACATTACTTATCCTGTACTGATCCTGAGTTACATCCTGTATTATGCTCCAGAGCTGCACTCACTATCTTGCTGGCGCGGACAATGTATTTATGTGCACAGCGATTCCACTAGCAGAATAGTGAGTTCAGCTCTGAGGCGTTTTTCTCTCTACATTTTTCCATTTTAATTGAATCTAATATATTAAAAACAGGACTCAGTGGTGCAGCCTCTCTTGGTGCACAGTCCCCTGACGCTCCGCACGTCTCCACCAGGAGGGACTGACACTTTCCTGCCATTTTATCTGCATCTTTCCGATGAACAGCGGAATTAATAACGAGTAAATGAGGTTACGTTTTTTTCCGCAGCGTCCATGGATAGAGCCGTGCTGCTAGCGGGTGATATTAAGGTCATATGATAATAAATGCTACCCGCGCGCGGCCTTTATGCCAGAGGCTTTTTTTTTTCACCATCTTGCTGAAAGGTTAAAAGAAAAGTAATTCAGTTCTAATGCATTCTTAATAGAAACCATAAAAATGCAAATGTTTGCCTCAGAATTAGTGGACTTTTTACAGCGTGTAATATAGCATGCGTTATCAGCAGGATAGGGCGACATATTTAAATCTCTTCCAAATTATCTCCCAATAACACACTTTTTCCTGTTAAACAACTGTATTAAGTGACTTCATTAATATAAAGGAGACAACTGCTGGCAAGATGGGGGCGACGCGCGCAAAATACAAACTAAGGCGGCCGCACCTTTACAAACCTCCCAGGCGTCGTCATCGCACTTCTCACCGCTGCTCCGCAACTCAAAGAAATTATATTCCTCCAGGCTCAGGAACCCGCTGCCGTCTAAATCAATGATGTCAAACACGTCTGACAGAGTGGATCTGAAATGTGGGGGCGAGGAGGAAGACGAGAAGCCGTTATTTCACGCTAGAAAAGGGCGACTTCCAGAAATTTCTGCAATCATCTTTCCATCGGATGCTCTCTGTTATCGACCGTATCAGGTGGGGGAGGACTGCACGGCTCTTAACCCTTCTCTGGAATTGACATATTGATGACCTATCCTCGGATCGACTCCTGGCGGCCCCGCCAATCAGCTCTTTGAGGGGGCCGTGGGGCAGATTACCAAGCACAGCGCTGTCCACTGGGTAGTGGCTGTGCTTGGTATTGCAGCCTGAGCCCATCCACTTAGGACAGGTCATCAATATCAGATCCGTGGGGGTCCGACGCCCAGAGACAACACAGTGGAGCACAAAGCGCCATCCATTGTGTAGTGGTTCAGCTCCCATTTGAGACAACTGTAGTACCTGAGATCGGCCACTACAAAGGGGTGGCGCTGTGTGTTCCATCGATGAGATACTGGTGGCCTATCCTATGGTCCCGTTCCCAAGCCACTCTGTGCACACTGCTTTTCCTGCTTCCTCGCTATCCTTTAAGGCTCCTGCACAGTCATGTCATCTGCTGTGGAAGGAGAGGGAGGGGCTGGCAGGGGAGGCAGGAGGAGCAAGGGTGCACATATTATCTTGGGCCTGCCCTCAGTGCACTTAACTGCTTATTTGCATATAGATTTAACGTTTTTTTCCCCCAAGAACAAAGTAACGGTGAAAGGCATCGTTACATTCATCTGAGCAACCCCTGCAAGGCCCTGGGCCTCATTTATCCAAGACTAAAAAATGTCCCCCATATGCCCGTGCCCCTCACACTGAATCTTCTTACCTGGCGCTCCTGGTCCCCGCACCGCCGGCGCTGCTTCTCCCCGTCCGTGGAGTTTGGGGGGGACACCAGCCAGCGGACGAGCCTCCCTAGCGTCACCCGCGATGCTAGGGAGGCATCGTCTCCGTCACCGCCTGCTCCCCCCGACGATGTTTTCATACGTGCACGGGGAGAAGCAGCTGTGGCGGTGCGGGGACCAGGAACGGCGCGGGGGGCCAGGTAAGAAGATTCAGAGTCAGGGGCCCGGGCACATGGGGGACATTTTTTTGTCTCAGATATCCCCTTTAATGTCTATACCATGTGAGCAGTGTAACCACTAATAATTGTAGCTCATTCATTGATGTGGTCGTCGGTATCTGAGACTTTTTAAAAAATTACTGTCTTTATGTTTTAAAAACGTATTCTTTCATCAATCTATTTTTGTACGCTGATCTTGGCACTGAAAGAGAGAGACTGAGGGTAGACGCCTCCTTTAATCGTATTACCGAGAGTTCCTGTGATCCAATCCAAGCTTATACCTAGTATGGATGGACACAAAAGGGGCCACTGACGAATCCCAGAGGTGCTTGACCATATTTCCTGCCATTAACCCTCCACCTACAATGAAAAATTACCAGTCTGAATTCTGCTGCCATCTAAAGGCCACAGTGAAAACTGCAGCTTCATCATTTACTAATTCAACTATATATAATTTTTTTTTTTTTGTAAATCTGACTTTCTGACCATATTGCACCTTTAAGACTGACGAAAGTGTAAACCAATTTCATGTGTTGCTCCCTGCTATCAGCCATTTCAGGCTAGAGAGTGGCTGCACATTTACCATGGCACCAACCATCCCACCCACTCAAAACCGGTAGCAGTGCTTTTAATCTAAGATGCTAAGAAGTTATAATTTTGCAACCTCTGCACCTACACAAGTTGATGGCGCGATCGCTATTCACTGAGGCATCTGAGGGGTAAAAGAGCCAAGACTGGAGTTATCGCTGATCCTGGCTGTTGCTTCTGAATCTAAACGTACAGCTGAGGACCGCTCCCTGTGCTGTGGGCACAGCTCCTGCTGCGCAGTAGATGTACGGCGCTAATCACACAGCGCCAGAGCTCTACATGTAAGCTGCATTGCCCCAATATTCACATATGTGTTGTGGCTTCAATGGAAGCCATGATGCAGCATCAGATCTGTGACTATGGATACCACCTGTACCCAACGGTCCACGATGACTTACAATGGCGTCTAGCGCGGTTCTATCGCGGGGTTCATCTTTAGGACTGGAAGAATAGCTTTGCAGGCGGATGGAAAATACAATGGCGTCTCTCAACCACAATGCAGATGTGAAGGGCCTAAAGGTAAGTTCACACGTCACGGGTTTGTAGAGGATGAAATCGGTAACACATCCGAACCAAACCTGCAAGTAAGGCTTCATGCACACGACCGTTGGTGTTTTGCGGTCCGCAAACCGCGGATCCACAAAATACGGAAGCTGCTCCGCGTTCGGTTCCGCAACAGAACGCTACCCATTGTAGAAATGCCTATTCTTGTCCGCAAATGCTCTATTTTTTTTGCGGGGACACGGAACGGAGCAACGGATGCGGACAGCACACAGAGTGCTGTCCGCATCGTTTGCAGCCCCATCGAAGTGAATGGGTCCGTGCCCAAGCCGCAAAATATGCGGCTCGGAGGCGGACCACAACAACGGTCGTGAATCTGTAACACACTTTTTGGTTGCAGATTTTAACAGGGGATGTTGGACTCCATTGAAAAAAAAATATGTGCAAAATATCCGTAAGATAACGGGCAGGCGGATTTGAATGTCCGATTTGCATGAGCAAATCCAAGTACAAAAAATGTGCACTGATGGCGAATAGAAAATCACATAGACTTGTTTTTTTTTACTCTGCTTGTAGAACCCACACCACAAATCCGCAACGTGTGAACCTAACCTAAGCTGGATTACCTTAGAGGGATTCTACGACTTTTATGCTGATGGCCTATTCCTAGGACAGGTCATCAATATCAGATCACTGACAGATGGACCCTGCTTAAAAAAAAGTAGATGCAAGCGAGGCTAATGGCCTGTGCTCCTGACACTCTCGATACACAACCCCCATCATGTTTCTTAAAATGAAAACACTGAGACACCAGGGCTTTAGTGCATGGCTGACATCACTCATGGCGCTGTCCCCTCCACTGTCCCCTATGCCATGAAATCTGAAAACTAAAGGGCTGAGAAGAGCGGGATAAAATCCAGGTCCGGCAGATCACTTTATAGTGATTCTTTTTTTTACGGAACATTAGTGCGGCTCTAGTAATTCGCCACCTGGACGCTCGGACTTACCTAAACTCGGCCGTCAGCTGTAAATCCTCGCTGACGTCTCTGTAGACCAGCCGGGCCTCCTTGGTGACTTGCTTCTTGTTCTTTCTCAGCCGGCAGCCTGTAGTGAACGGGATCAGTGTGTAGGAGCCGGCTCCCAGTTCACCTTTCCAGACGTATGACTGTGAGCAGAGAATGTATGTCAGCCTGAATGCGTGATCTCAAATCCGGCCTGATCGTGTGACCCTGACCATACTGGTGCCAGTGACACAGGGAGAGGGGACATCGAGTCTTACCCGAATTTTTCCCCTTCGCTGGGCTTTGTAATCACCTGCATAATGAGCATGCTCATATCTCTGCGTTTTCAGCTGTAAATTGCGGTAGACATGCGGTGTGATATCCACACCAAAAGTCTGCAGCAATTCTGCCATGTCTGAACCTGGCCTTAAGGGTTAAACCTAGTCCTAGTCTAGCCGCCAGTCTGATGAACTCTCTTATTAGGGTCCATTCACACGTCCGTGAATGTGTCCGCACCCGTTCTGCAATTATGCGGAATGGGTGCGGACCCATTTATTCTCTATGGGGCAGGAATGGATGCGGACAGCACACAGTGTGCTGTCCGCATCCCCATTTCCGGAGCGCGCCCCCGAATTTCCAGTCCGTGGCTCTGGAAAAAAATAGAACATGTCCTATTCTTGTCCGCAATTGCAGACAAGAATAGGCAGATCTATGGGGGTGCTGGCGGGGTGTATTGCGGGTTCGCAATACACTACGGACGTGTGAATGGACCCTAAGTTTGAAAGATATTTGAAATCCATGTAGAAAAAATTAGCATGTCAATTCTGGCTGCGGTATTAACACTAAAACTGCGGATCTACTGCAGTGCAATCTGCGCATCCGGGGCAGAAAGCCCAGTCAGCCTCAGATTCCACGGCAAATACTCAGCAGATTTTTCCAAACTGTATTGTGGCCATGGCCTAAGGGCGGCTCCAAGCACAGGGGAGAACGTATCAGGATGTGACTTTTTGAAGTCAGTTTTGATTTGATTTCACTTTGAGTGCGCCAAAAATTCCAAAAAGTCATAATGATAACTGTCTAGAAAAAAAATTACCATACCTAACTACGCCGATTTTTAGACCACTTTTTAAAAGTGGTGTAAAAATCGGCGTGGTTTAGTATGGTAAATCGTGGGGGTGGTGTAAAATGGCAAAAATCCAAAACTTGTGCCAAAATATGTGACTTTTGTACATCAGTTCTCTGACCTTTTTTTTTTTAGAAAAAATGCTAGCTTTTTAGCAGCATTTTTCTAGCTTTTTTTTTTTTCAAAGGGACATAAAAAACAGTGCATTTTTTGAACGGCTCTTCACTTCTGGTGTATTTTTAGGGTTAGTGGCCTTTTTTTAACACAAAATGCTTCTGGTGTAGCTTTTTTTAAATGCATCTCCTCATCGGCTTCTCTGTAGGATTGGAAAAATGCATGAAAATTGTAGGAATAAATAAAAAATAAAAAATTGCCCCATAAATGTAGGAAATCTTACCTCTTTGTTGCGTAGTTCTGTAAAGGCGACGAGCTGCGGTTCCCCTCGTCCGTCGCTTTCCTTCAGGACGTACAGGGCTGTGTCCACTGACATCCAGGGGGAAGGTTTCCCTACAGAAAAGGAGAATCCCTTAAAGAAAACTACAACATGCAGGAAATAAAACATTAAAACATTTCACTTTAATCATAATTTCTGAAAATCGCATCTGCAAGCAAGTTTTTCACAGATGGTCGCTAAGAGATGTTATTTGTAAACCTTCAGTTTTTTATCATGCGCGTGCAAAGCGCATTAAATCGCATTGCACCCGTGCGATAAAAACTGAACAACTGAACGCAATCGTAAACAAAACTGAATGTACTTGTTTGCGAACTCGCGCAGTTTTCACTAAACGCATCCGGACCTAATCCACTCACTCTCATCTGCAAGGGGCCTAAGAGCCTAAAAGCATGTTCTGCTCACACTTAGGGCTCATGCACGCGGACATCATCCGTATTTTTTACGTATACATTTTTTGCAGACTGCAAAATACATACGGTCATGTGCATGAGCCCTAGGTCCAGCTCACAGAGCAGATGGGCCCTAAGACTGTATAAGCGTAGGTAACAGCGATCAGGATTAATCACAATCCATCAGCTGTGTGAGTAGAGGGGCTCAGGAGGTGTTTTCAGCCTGTCAACAAGAAAGTTTCCATTCACTGACAGCATGCAGAGACCATGAACTAGGCGAGGAATGAAAAGGCAATGTACACTGGACAAGCCCTGTAAATACACAGTAAAACTCCTTATCAGTGATATAGAGAAAATATTGACGGATGGCAAGATTGGTGTTTTATATTGGCAAGCAAGCAGAGATAGGGAGTGGTGGCCTGCTTAAACTGCTGCGGTCACACCCAAACATCTCTAGACATAGTAAACTAGATCTTTAATCAAAACTCTAAAACTGAAGCCCCTCTGTGCCCCACTATACACCCTGCTACGTACGAGTCTCCTCTTAGGGCCCAAATCACACACGCAGTTTGTGTTGCTGCTTTTGATGTAGAGTCATAAGAAATAGGAAATATATAGGAAGGACTTTTACATCTACTTCCTGCCAGATTCACTTCTGGCTCAAGAAACTGCATCAGAAACCTGTCTGTGTGCCGCCAGCCTTACAACGCTCCCTCAATCCTTACATTAAGGCTACATGCACACGACCGTATGTGTTTTGCGGTCCGCAAATTGCGGATCCACCAAAAAAAAAGTATCACGTTCCGTATGGCATTCCTTTTTTTTTCTTCTCCGGATCCATTGTAATAATGCCTATACTTGTCCGCAAAACGGACAAGAATAGAACATGCTCTATTTTTTTTTGCGGGGCTACAGAACGGACACACGGATGCGTATAGCACACATTGTGCTGTCAGCATTTTTTGCGGACCCAATGAAATGAATGGGTCCGCATCCTATCCGCAAAAAAAAAAAACGGAACGGGCACGGAAACAAACAATGTTCGTGTGCATGCAGCCTTACTCTTCCTACGTGAAACTACAGTGAAGAATATGCCGCGCTGCCGCCTCCGTGTAGCAGCAGCGTTCAGCTCCTGAGACCGACACTAGAGGGCAGCACATCCACAGTCATAAGCTGCTGCACACAGTGGCACGTACCTTCAGCTCTGCTCAGGTTCAGTGGCTTGATGGTCAGATACACGGTAGATTTCAGGGTCAGCTGCAGCTTGTAGTGATGGCTCGTTATACCGTTCTCTTCCAGGAAAAAGCATCCCTTGGAGCGAGTGCAGGGCCAGTCCTGAAGATGACGAGCACAAACTGTCATACCGTACATGTCATGTAAAATGTAAAGGAAATCATAAGAATGAAGAAACCGTCATCATCTCCTGCAGGAGGCAGCGCGTCGTCTTGTGTGCACTACAAGAGCCAGCAGGCGACCACCAGTCTAGACAATCCGCTGTGAGCCTGGAATCTAGACTGATACATTGTAACTGCACTGATACATTCTATCAATCGGGGCAGGAGGGAGCTGAAGATAGCATTGTCTAGACTGGAAACAACTGTAGCGAACCCTCAGCTGTAAGTGGTATCAGACTTGGTCACACCACCATGTTACCAAACATTTATTGGGAAGGGGTTCTGACCACTGGAGCCCCACCCATTACAAGTATGGGGGTCCTAAAGTCTGTGTGACCACTGCCCAATTCACTGCTATGGGACTGCTGACTACAGCGCTATCTCCGTCAGTGAAGGGAGCAGCGGTCACACCTGCACATCACTGCGCCATTTACACAGCGGACTGGGGCACCCCTACACTTGGGATCTGTTGGGGTTGGGGCTGTCGGACCCCCAGTGATCATGCCCTGTGGATAAGTAATAAATGCTGTTAACGGGAAAACTCTTTTTAATACTTAAAGAAGTATTTCCATCTTACCAACTGATGACATATCGCTATGACATGACATCACTTTATGGCCTCATGCATACGACCGTTGTTAGTTTCCGCGTCTGTTACGTTTTTTTTTCACGGATAGGATGCTTCCCCATTCATTTCACTGGGTCCATCAAAAAATGCGGATGGTCAACCGTTTTTGTTCCGCATCCATGGTCCGTGTTTACCTTCCGTCAAAAAAATAGAGCATGTCCTATTTTTTTCACGTTTGCGGACAAGGATAGGCATTATTACAATGGATTTTCCAAAAAAACGGATCCGTCAAAAAAAAGGTCCGTCATCCGTTTTTTTTGACTGATGCAAAATTTGCGGACGGAGCGGACGCGGAGGCAGGCAACGGTCGTGTGCATGTAGCCTATGACTGTGGGGTGTGAAGTCTAGGACCTCCACCGCTCCTGATTATGAAGGGGTTGCAGGACTGGTGTAGTGTTGCATCCCCTCTAAGGTTTCCCAGCACAGGGGGCATTCCCCTCCATCTCACTGTTCAGGCAGGGGCAGACTTTACCAACATACAGATCAAGCAAATTCTTAGGGACTACAAGCAGTTGGTGTACAAAAAATGACTAATGCACATGGGCCCGAGGGGGAGAACCTTCCCAGCAGCAGCAGAAGTCCCCCGGCTGCAACGCTAAGCTAAGAGTGGGGCAGGACTTAGCGGGGCTACCAGGGTGGAGCAACAGGACGGAGCTTAGCGGTACAACGGGGGACCCCCCCAGACATGCCCGTGTGTGCAGGAAACTGCAGCACTGCCCCGTTCAAATGAAGGAGCCGGCTGCCTTGCCCGAGGTGTCACTGTGCAGACAAAATCACTAAAAGGGATGCAGCACTATATCCGCGCCGCAGCCCCTTCATAATGAGGATTGTGAAATCGTCCCACCACCAGTCATATAATTATCTCATATCCGAGCCATCATTTTATAATAGGGATGCTCAACCTGCGGCCCTCCAGCTATTGCAAAACTACAACTCAGCTGGGAGTTGTAGTTTTGCAACAGCTGGAGGGCCGCGGGTTGAGCATCCCTGTTTTATAAGATGGGGATATCCCTTTAAACCAGCTCTTATCAATATCAATGGCCGCCATACAACTGCTCCTGATGAAGGTCAGCAGCCCCCAGGGGGATAACAGGTAATTGTGAGGCGGGGTGACCTAGCGACCCCCTCTGATGAGCTGAGGGAGGACCCGGGGAGGCAAGAATGGATCCTAGACCTGATGACCATACTGCCCGTCTTCTATATATCAATCTAATGTATTCTTATAAGAAATAAATGGCGCCCTATGAACAGTTCGCACTACGTCGGTAGCGGCAGAAATATGGAGCTTAGCGGGAGCCCGTTACTTTCTGTGAGCGGCGTCTACCTGGACCCATTGCTCAGCTTGCCGCCCATTGACCTGTAATGCAGAAAATGTAAGTGTCAGGCGGCGCACAATTTACAGGTGGTCGGGGCAGAAAACAATAGCAGGAGTTGTTATTGGAAATGAGTACACGCCCCGGGAGAGCTGTGACTGCCGCATTTTCGGCCTGCGTTCTACAATCATTTTATGTGCCTCATATGCCTCCCCGGGGCCCCGTAAAGCGGGGTCCGGGCAATTTGCCCTTTATGGCTTTGATATCTGCAGCTATTATTTCAGGTTGAAGGGAAAGAAAAAATAAAATAAAACGGAGACCCTAGTAAAGTCCGAAAGAAGTAAAGGACGGCGGCGAAGCGCTGATCAATAATAACACTGCGCAAATATTGACTCTGGGAAGGGAATTTGACGCGTCCCCCACAGGAGAGCCCGCGCCGATCATTTATCAAGGCGACGAAAAGTGGCCTCCTAAATGAAAATCAATGGACATGGGGGGGCTAGGTGGCTATCAGGGTGCCTCGTACCTCAACTGGCCTCATGTCACTTAACCCTTCCCATTCTGCTGAGGGACGGCCGCTTGCCACGCAGCCAGGCTTATGTAACAAAGGTCACTGGTGCAGACCAGGGGGGCATATGGACCACCCTAGAATGAAAAATGCAAACCAAGCTTGGCTTTTTTCGGACATTGCATGCTCGGCCGTGCGGAGAAAAGCCACATCATGATTGCAAATGGTGGGAGGACAGCGGCTGAGCGCCAATTAGATAGGGGCGGAAAAACCTAGCAATATGTGATTAATGACGGAGATTTACTAAGAATGTCAGTCGAACTAAAGGACGGAGATGGAGTGAACCGCGCCAAATGTATTCAAAGGCGCTCACCTCGTCTTAATAAATTAGAAAATCAAATCTACCCGTTACGAACAGGAATAGGTTTATGCCAAAAATTCTGTTTGAACCCGGCATGGCGACGCGTCGCTCATAATGACGCCACGGGACTAAGGAATGGTCCTAACGTCATATCACAGCAGTGGTGGCGATAAGCGGCAGCGGGGCAATCTGTGACTGCTTATCTCCTAGGAAACAAAGAAATCCAACACCCCCGAATGACCCTATGACCCAATAAAATATTGCGGATTTCATCTCGCTGCATGGAAAGGACTGACATGCTTCGGATCTACACTCCGTGCCGCCGCCCTGACTTCGCATCCTCTTTGCTGTCTGTGACTGTGCTCCGCGGAGGAATTTCCTCCAGCTCATCCAGCCCCTCTGCAGCATTTCTGCTGTGTATGTGAACACACCTCTAGGGTGCAGCCACCCGGGGGGGGGAGCAGCCACTGCACGTTTTGCTGCAGCGGATCGATTGCGGATTTGGAACCTAGTTGCTGCAGGTTTCACCCTATGCATTTAAAAGGAGGAAATTCACGGTGTAAGGCCTCATGCACACGAACGTATTTTCTTTCCGTGTCCGTTCCGTTTTTTTTGCGGACCATATGCGGAACCATTCATTTCAATGGGTCTGCAAAAAAAAGGAAGGTACTCCGTGTGCATTCCGTTTCTGTATGCCCGTTTTTCCGTTCCGCAAAAAAATAGAGCATGTCCTATTTTTTTCTAGTTTGCAGACAAGGATAGGCATTATTACAATGGATCCGCAAAAATAACGGATGCCATACGGAACGTCTGGCCCCGGGGTCTAATATACGGACCGCAAAACACATACGGTCGTGTGCATGAGGCCTAATGCTAAGGTTTTAAAATCCGCACCGCAGGTCACTTTCCGCTGAGGACCGTCGATGCAGTGCGTGGACGAGATTTGCTTAAAGGGGTGGTCTCACTTCAGTAAATGGCATTTATCATGTAGAGAATGTTAATACAAGGCACTTACCAGGGGCGTAGCTATAGGTGGTGCAGAGGTAGCAGGAGCCTGAGGGGTCCCAAAGAGCCTCGTGCTGCATAAGAAGACACACAGAGCACTGAGGGAAGGGGGGCCCAAGCTGAACTCTTGCACCAGGGCCCATGAGCCGTTAGCCACGCTGATTGATTACAGGGCGGTCGTAACCATGGAAACGAGCAGTGTATAATGTGATGGGAAAATGAATCCAGCCAGCAAAGGAAGCAATATAGCCAATCACAATACATTAGGAAGTGCCTTGTATTACCTTTCTCTACATGATAAATGCCACTTGCTGAAGTGACAAAACCCCTTTAACAACAAGTGATCGGTTCGCTGCTGGTTTTCCAGAGACGAAATTCCGCAGCACCAAAAATCTACAACAATAAAAATACATAAAAAAACAATAAAAAGTTACTGTTTAAAAAAAAAAAAACGACAACAAACGGTGTGGAATTTGTGGGGGAAATGCCTTGAATTTCCAGGGATTTCAACTGCTGCATGGCAAAGGGTGAATTTACAATTTTCAGTGCGGACTGCGCCGAAGGAAATCTGCGATATATGGTGGACACATACAATCACGTCAACCACAGAAGAAGAACGCAAACGCTGGCCCCGGGGTCTAATATACGTGCAGCTTTATTGCTCTCCGTGTTTTACAGATCAGCCTGTTGTGGGATTTATAGAGAAGGCAGCAACCCAGGAGTTCAGGTCATATACAGCAAACAGGTCCCATGGCCCCCGACCTATCGGAGCTACCGCGAGGATGCGTATGGACGCGAGTAAGGCCTCTTGCACACAAAGGTTTTTTTTTCATTTCCGTTCCGTTTTTGTGGATACCGTTTGCGGTCCGTATGCGGAACCATTCATTTCAATGGTTCTGCAAAAAAAAAAAAAAACGGAATGTACTCCGTATGCATTCCGTTGAAAGATAGAACTTGCCCTATTATTGCCCGCAAATAACGATCCCTGGCTCCATTCAAGTCAATGGGTCCGCAAAAAATACGGAATGCATACGGAACACATCCGTATGTCTTCCGTTTTTTGCGGAGCCATAACCACTTTGCCCATGTGTTTACTGGTAAAACACATTACTGTACATTACATTAATGATTACAAATTTATGTTTCTGTTTGCGATCTGCATACGGAAACGATACAGAGCGAAACGGAAACAAAAAACTGACTGCAAAATACTGAAAAAGCCATACGGCCGTGTGCAAAAGGCCGTTTTAAACGGATACGTTTTTTTGTTTCAGTAGTGTTTCTGCTTCCGTTCTGTTTTTCAGTTTTTTTCCATTTGTGATCAGTTTTTTGCGGATCACAAACGGAAACGGAAGCATGTCATATACAGTATACAGTAATTACATTGAAAAATTGGGCTGGACATAAAACTTTGAATAGAAGTTTCTGCCAAAACGGCATTGACATACTACTCCACAGGACCCCCATAATCACTGGGGACCCGCACAGATTGATAGAGAACACTGAGTCAGCCATACATGGGAATGACGGCGGGAGCGGAGGATAGCGCTCGTCACACAGACAGCACTATAATCTTGATCCGTGATAACTTCTTGGAGGTAGGTTACCTGCAGATCGCTGGGTTCCATGTGTCTGGGATTCTTCAGAGGCGCCATATTAATCACCGTCGTCGCTGTCCCTTTGTACTTTCGCGCTGAAGACGGCCGCGGGGATTTACTTTCCACTACAATAATATAAACCGAGTAAAGATATGAAACATTGTGGATGTAACGGTGAAACCCCAACCAACAAACACGGTTCTGAAAACTGGTGAGGTCGGGACTGCTACTGCGTCTCACCCCCCCCCCCCATGCTTTACACTGCAGCTCTACTTTTTCAAATTGGCTGCTGTGTATGAGCATGTGTCCTGGACCGGACTGCGGACCCTCAGAGATCCACTTTAAGTGCTCATGTAATCTTGTACTCACCTTTCCGCGGAGTTGTGTCGCCATCACTAAACCTATAGTTTCGAGGAGACACAGAACGTTCCGGAGAGGTTTCAATTTGGTTCCCAAACTGCTGACGCTTGGCCCGGTTGTTAGATTCCATCTTCTCAACCGCCATCTTGGCACATTGGTCACAGGTGCTGATGAATGTGTTACAGAACTGCACAAAAAAGGTGTAAATGTCGCTATAAAATATGGAAATACGCGCATCACAGTAGATAGCGGCACAGCTCGCACCGATCAGGGCATCGAATGTAGTGACCTGTACTAAAGAGCACTACAGCCTGACATGGCTGATAACAGGGACCATAGACTGCATTCAACTGTGCGGACTAAGGCCTCCTGCACACAACCGTATCCGTTCTGCGGTCTGCAAACCACGGATCTGCAAAATACGGATACTGTCCATGGGCAAGCCGCAGTTTTCTGACTCTCTTCGCTAGAACTGGCTATTCTTGTCTGCAAAACAGACAAAAATAGGGCATCATTTGTGGAATGGCCCAACGGATGCTGACAGCACACATGACATTTTAATGGGTGCATATGTGGAACCAAAATACGGTCGTGTGCATGAGGCCTTCATTTCTGTTTCTGGTAAAGCTGCGTGACGAGCAATATGCCCACCACCATTTTTAGTATTTCTTTTTAAAATCTTTTCATTCGTTTTGAAAAAGAAGAACAGTTTGTATAACAGAGAAAATACAATTGTTACATATATAATTTCTAATGATATTAGAGATCCGGTCAGAATTCACATCTGGCCGTTTACCCATGAATTAACACGAAATAGAACAGGATCCGTGATTACACTGCAAGGGTGTTTCAGAGGAAAGAAAACGGGAAAGTTGCAAAATGCAGAATTGCCAAATTTATTATGTACTTATTTATGCCTCACTGGACAGATTTGAAAAAGGTCTAAAAAGGAGGCATGGCTTAATGGAAAATGCGGCAAATTTATTAAAGGGGTATTCCCTGAGTTAAAGTCCTCTGGATTATTAATCAATATTAGATAGGTGGGGGTCTGAGTCCTAGCACCCTGGACAATCAGCTGTTTAAAGAGGCTCTCTGCAGCCTCTTCATTGTACAGCGGCTGTGCTTGGTATTGCAGCTCATTCACCTGAATGACAATGTGACCGATGGACGTGACGTCCCAAGCCTAGGACAAGGCTTGTCCCCTGGGCGGTTCCTCTCTGACTCCTCCCAGCCTACCTGTCAATCAAGCTTTGCTGGAGCCACAAAAGCCAAGGCGGCCGCCCAGTGGACCCTTAGCTTACATGCACACGGCAGTGTTTTTTGCAGCCTCCGTTCCGTTTTTTTTGCGGATCCGATGGTTTCCCATTCATTTCTATGGATCCGTTAAAAATGCGGATGCCTCTTCCGCTGCCTGTCCACTGTCCGCATTTCATGTCCGCCCAAAAAATATGGCATGTCCTATTCTTGTCCGCAAAAAACGGTTTGTGGACCCATAGAAGTCAATGGGTCTGCAAAAAATGCGGATGACCAACGGAAGCCATCCGTTTGTCATCCGTAACCGTTTTTTTGCGGATGGTTGCTTGGAAACCAGGGCACTTGTACAGGTACTTTAAGAAACTGGTTCAAGCCTTCAGTTTTTTTTGCGGATCCGCAAAAAAAAAAAACGGAAGACACATGGAAAGACAACCTACAAAATTTGCGGACACACGGAACGGATGTGGATGTGAAAAAAAAAAAGGAAGACAGATTCGTGATTTGCGGACAGCAAAAAACAACTGTCGTGTGCATGTAGCCTTAGGGACACATTTATTAAGACCGGCATTTTAGACGCTGGTCTTAATAAAGCCCGGCACTGGCGGCGGATCCAGCGTCACCTCCTAGCTGTCTTACATTTACACTATTTTCTACACCTAAAACAGGCGTAGAAAAGGATGAATGAGACGGGTCAACCAGCCCATCCCCTTCCTCACCCACTTTTTTAGACCCGATGTAAGCGGGGAGAAGTCGCAGATTGCTTTAACGCCAGAAATACGCCTAATATGGGTGTATTTCTGTTTTTATAAATGACCCCCTTATTCTCTGAACCCAATGTAACCAGTAAGCCTGTCGCCATGTCATGCTGCCTATGGTCAGGGCATGCTGTGCTGTGAATATGCTTTACCTTATTATAATCCAACCTGCCACCGTTGTTCACGTCAGCCAGACGCAGCACGGCGCTCACCTCCTCCGGAGACATCTTCTCTCCTTTCTGGAAACAATAACGCAGAGTTTACATCTTGAGACAGTGAAATATGTAATAAAAACCACATGTATTAATATAGAGGAGCTGTCAGCATCTATACATGTGTGATGCGTAAACGCCGAACTGACCGCACATAGTAAAGTCAGCTGAACCTACGAGACTGGCCGACCATCTAATGTGTCTAACTTTCTCCAAAGGTCAGAAGTCAGGAGAAGAATCGGGCAGATAGATTTCAACATGCCTAATCCATTTCGGTAAAAATGGCTGCCAGTGTTGTCTTGAGGGGTCAGAGGTGTCAGTGGCCTACTTCTCTTTTAGGATAATTGCATGCTCGTCTCAGCTGAGAGTACATGTGTGTGAAGAAGGTCGGGAGTATAGCCAGGCTTACTTCCCCATCCTTATTGAGAAGACATGCACACTTGGTCAAAACAAGCATGCATGTTTATGGGGAACCAGCTATAGAAAGACAGATAAACAGAGTTATGAGATTTGGGGCACATACTGTGGTGAAGATCTTGGTGAACTCATCATGTAGGAGGTATCCCTTGTTAGCGGCGTCTAGTTTTCGGAATGCTTTCAGGAGGTCGGCTCTTGCTGCGGGTTTCTCTCTTTTCACAATGGCACAAAAATCGTCAAAGTTCAGTTCCTTGGTCCTTGTGGTCCAGTATCTGCTGAGGGATCGGTTAGACGGGTTCCGTCCGGCCCGCTGGAGAACTGCAAAGAGGGAGAAAAAGATATCATCTGCCTGGTTCAAGAGACACAAACCAAACTGCATGTCGGCCAAAACCAGAGACTCCTCTAAAAAGAGGAGACAAGTCTCGGGACTGGCCGACGTGAGCTAATTTGCCTATTTTTTTCCCATGGTTCATTGCCTAAAAAAAGCCACCGTACACCCTCTGGATCTCTTCAATGAGAACAGGTGACCACCCCGAGCTGAATCCCATTTACTATAATACGCAGTGATCAGACATGCTTGGGGCACCCAGTCACCCTTGCTCCCAGGCTCAGTGACCATCTCTGCATAATGGGGCATAATTGGTTCCGCATCCGAGCCACACTTTTTATAGTCCAGTGTTCTGCCAGATTTCTATACCGGAACAGAGCAACGGATGTGGGCAGCACACGGTGTGCTGTCCGCATCTTTTGTGGCCCCATTGAAGTGAATGGATCCGCATCCGGTGTTCTGCCAGATTTCTATACCTTGGCAGTACGCTATACCGGAAGTTACGTGGACGCACTGGAAGTGATGCGGCCGCATAGGAATCAGCTGGAGGAAGGTGTGTGCGGCGCTGCGCACGCGCACATCCACTGGATTAGCAAAAGATCATTGCAGCACCGCGGGAGAAGGACTTTTTGCGCGAAACTGCACACCGCTCGTGCGCACTTAGGGGTAGGTAAATTTTCCAGCGCAAAATGTTCCATCAGATCTCCCTACCCATGCGTGCACAAATCATCAGGAGCAGTTAATCCTTACCGCAGAGCTGAGTGCAGAATATCAAGGTCACCACATAGCAGAGCTGAGTGCGAGATATTGAGGGACACCACATAGCAGAGCTGAGTGCGCGAAATGGGTGAGGTGGTGACCCCAATATCCAGCACTCAGCTCTGCAGTGTCCCGCAATATCCCGCACTCAGCTCTGCTATGTTGTGTCCCCCAATATCCCGCACTCAGCTCTGCTATGTGGTGACCTCGATATTCTGCACTCAGCTCTGCGGTAAGGATGAAATGCTCCTGATGATTTGTGCACGCATGCGCACTCATGGGTAGGGAGATCTGACGGAACATTTTGCGCTGGAAAATCTACCTACCCCTAAGTGCGCACGAGCAGTGTGCGGCTTCGCGCATAAAGTCCTTCTCCTGTGGCGCTGCAATGATTTTTTGCTAATCCAGTGGATGTGCGCGTGCACAGCGCAGCACACATCCTCCTCCAGCTGATTCCTGTGCGGCCGCGTAACTTCCGGTATAGCGTTCTGCCAAGGTATAGAAATCTGGCAGAACACCGGATGCGGACCCATTCACTTCAATGGGGCCACAAAAGATGCGGACAGCACACCGTGTGCTGCCCACATCCGTTGCTCCGTTCCGTGGGGCCGCAAAAAAATAGAGCATGTCCTATTCTTGTCTGTTTTGTGGACAATAGGCATTTCTATTATGGGCGGCCCATTACGTAAATTGCGTAACGAGCCCGGGCAGCTACACGGCGCGGTCATGTGCATGAGACCTTAATCAGATGCTTATGAGACCTACTCAACACATTATCGGCCATGTTTTACAAAGCCAGCAGCAGCGCCCCCTAGCGGCTGACAAACACCACAGCATCGAGGAGGTCTTGTCAGGGACGGGCAGCGGCGGCCGCTCTCGCACTTGTGAAAACCCATCTTAAGGTCACGGCTCCTTGAAGTGCATTTGGTCACGTGACCGCCGCGCTGTAACGCTATAGCCTGTGAATTAGACGGCAGGAAAATTATTTTCATTCCTGCTCATTTATCTCCTGGGAACATGTTCCCTGATCCCGGGACAGTTAACCCCTTAGGCTTTGGATCCTGGCATGGAGCGAGCTGCGCAAGGGTTTAATCATCGTTGTAATGACGGGAAATATTTGGTATTCTGACGGCCTGTTCTCTGCGACCTTGACACCGCCGCTCGTATAATAATAATTGGTCAATTGCTTAAGTGGCTGGTGGAAGGAGATGAAAGACATAACAAGCCGAAAGGAGATAACATTTGTTCTCGCCGCTACTATTTTTGAAGCTGGATTATGAGAAACCTGCCATTAGCCGCTCGCGAAAAAAAAAATCTTTTGCCATAATGTTGAAAGCCTTCATTAGGCTAAGCACATCTGCTGAATGTGACCGCCTGTTAAACTAGCCGTGGCGTAATTAGGATATCACGACTGAAAAAATCCAGCGTGTCATCAGGATTTATCTCTCTATCAACACAGCAGAACGCCAGAGTTTAACCCCCGCCGCGCCGCCGCCAGCGTAAAAACGAGAAGCGCCACAAACTGTTCCCAGCGCCGCTCCTACGGCGAAGCGCGACGACCGTGCTGTATGGAAATTCGGACACACATTCTTTTCTCTGACATGCTTTTTTTTTTTCACTATTGAATTCAATGATAGAACAAATGCGGAGCATGGGGGTATTTTAAATTGGCAAAAAAAACGCAGGCCCCCAAATAAAAAAATGCATTTTTTTTTTTTTTTACAAAACTCATTCACATTTGGTTAATCTCCTGGAGGCTGCGTGGCTTTTTTTATTTTTATTTTTTGCACCTAAAGAATGAAGCACAAAAAATGACATTAAAATAGGGTAAAATAAATTAAATAATAATAAGAATAATAAATAATAAAATCAGAATAAAAAACTAATAATAACACGGGGGTAATTTATCAATATTTTGGTGTCAGGTTTTCAGGGTAAAAAGTCATAATTCCTACTCCCCAAAAAATAAATAACAAAAACGAATCTCACCCCGCCAACGTGTTCGAGTCTCTTGTGGCATAGCAGACGCATTGGGGGTAATTTATCAACACTATGGTGTCAGGCTTTCAGTGTAAAAGTCACAATCCCCCAAAAAAAAAAAAAATATCAAAAAGTTGCAATCTCTGCAAAAAGAAAAAAAAATTGCAAAAAGCCACAAGTTGCACAAAATAAATTTTTAGTATTTTTTTTTTACAACATGCTGCCCAAAAATTGGGAGTGGGTTTGGTGAGCCTTATACACTCGACCGAAGCAGGTCCGTGCCTGTATCGCGCCCACAAATAGTGGGTCTGCAATAAACGGCGACTGGCCATGTGCGCTCCGTATCACGGATTCACTTGAATGGGTTTGCAATCCATTGCGGAACTGAGACCGCTGTAGTGGAACCGACACAGCCGGCACACGGTCGTGTGAATGAGGGGGCGTGGCCCAAAACCTTTAAAGGGTTTCTTTTGTGATGCAGTGTTAGTACAGGCGAACATAAGAAACTCTGTAACTTATCCTATCACACATCACGCCCTGCCATTTCCCCTTTCACACGAGCGAGTTTTCCGCGCGGGTGCAATGTATGACGTGAACGCATAGCACCTGCAATGAATCCGGACCCATTCATTTCAATGGCGCTGTGTACATGAGCGGTGATTTTTTCACACATCACTTCTGTGTTGCGTGAAAAACGCAGCATCTTCTATACTCTGCGTTTTTCACGCAGCCCTGGGCCCATAGAAGTGAAAGGGGCTTCAGTGAAAAACGCATTGCATCTGGATGCGATGCGTTTTTCACTGATGGTTGCTAAGAGATGTTGTTTGTAAACCTTCCGTTTTTTATCACGCGCGTGAAAAACGCATCAAAACGCATTGCACCCGCGCTGAATTTTTTTTATAACTGAACCCAATCGCAGAAAAAACTGACTGAACTTGCTTGCAAAATGGTGCGAGTTTCACTGAACGCATCCAGAGCCAATCCGCCACGCTCGTGTGCAAGATGCCTTAAACTGATCGATGGAGACTACGTCCCTCCTGGTTAACCTCACCGGCAACTCTACTAAACCTACAAGGGAGGAGTTGCAAATTATTGCGCAAATATAGTATGCACCAAAATTTGCACCTTTACTGCGGCAAAAAAGTCTGTGCAAAAATGCTAAAAACAAAATCAAAGTTATCATAATTTAACCACCAATAATTAACTCAAAAATCGTCAGGTTACCGCTGCTTCCAGTCCCCGCCACCTACTGTACACGCATTTGACCTCTGAGGCTTTGATTAGATTTTTTTTTTCAGTCCATACCTGACCAGTGACCACTAGAGATGAGCGAACTTCTATTTTTAGTTCGGCGTCCAAAGTTCGGGTTATCGTAGCATCCCGTTATGGATTCCGCTACCGCGGACCATAGCGGCATTTGGAATCCATAAGTGGCTGCTTCATTGAACCCGAACCTTGGACAACCCTAAGGACCTGGGGTGATGTCACCGTCATGTGATCAGTGCAGGGGCGTGGCTCAGCACTGGATCACCTCTTATCCAATCCAGTGCTGAGCCACGCCCCCTGCACTGATCACATAACGATGACGTCACCCCAGGTCCTCCATGTTGTCCAAGGTTCAGGTTCAATGAAGCAGCCCCTTATGGATTCCAAATGCCGTTATGGTCCGCGGTAGCGGAATCCATAACGGGATGCTACGATAACCCGAACCCGAACTTTGGACGCCGAACTCAAAATAGAAGTTCGCTCATCTCTAGTGACCATCCCTAAATTTTTTAGGTCTCAGACAACCCCTTTAAGAGGTTAATAAACCTCATTGCAGCATGACATCTGGTGCTCATTTATCAAGTCAGTAAAAAAAAAAAAAAAAAAAAAAAAATCGAGCAACGGCAACCAATCACAGCACAGCTTTTATTTTCCTAGAGCAGTTTATGACATAAAAGCTGCGCTCTCATTGGTGGTTGCAGTTTCTCAGCTTAGGGTACTTTCACACTTGCGGCATAGCTATCCGGCAGGCTGTCTCGGCGGGTGAACAGCCTGCCGGATCCGCCATGCCGCAAGTACCCGTGTGCTGCTGCTCCGTCCCCATTGACTATAATGGGGCAGAGCTACGGCGCAGCATGGCAGTGATCCCCGGACTAAAGTACTGCAGGTCCAACTTTTTAGTCCGGCGATCTCTGCCGTGCTGCGCCGTAGCTCTGCCCCCCGCCCCATTATAGTCAATCGGGACAGAGCGGCAGCACGGCAGTGCACGGGTACTTGCAGCATGGCGGATCCGGCAGTCTGTTCACCCGCTGGAACAGCCTGCCGGATAGCCATGCCGCAAGTGTGAAAGTACCCTTAGACAGTCGATATAGCCACCGCCTGTGATTTCACTACTCGGGTTATGGTTTCTTTATGTCGCGGTTTTCTCCCGTGATTTTGGACACGACTAAATCCAACAGGTATGAATGCCGCTGGATCATCGAACTGATACAAAGGGTTAATACCGAGACAAAGCTGCTGCCGCTCTGTGATGAGGTCCAGGCTGCTCTTGAAGACGGTCAGGTAAGCAGCTCGGCAAGAGGCGTAAAAAGACTCCTCGTCATTGGGCTGGGGCTTCTCTGATCGCTCATCGGATGGCCGCCGTTTGCTGGAAAGCGATGCGGTACTGCCGTACAAGCCCGACATCCTGCAGAACCTGGACGCAGGGCAAAAAAAACCACGTGATAGAATACAGTCTAGAAAAGTAATGTCTCCTGCTCCAGTCACATTCAAAGTTACAGGACAAGAACATACAGGGCGAGCTCTGCTATGGCGCACCGCGGGGGATGCAGTTACTATACAGCAGAATTTGGAATGCAGCTCTGGATGCAACTGGAGTATAAAGCTTGTCAAGATAAAACTGGTCGGAACAAGGCATTACTTCAGAACCAAACCAGTATCGGGGGTCCATAAAGGGGGCAGCTAGAACGGAGGCTTGGGAAGTCTACCTATAGGTTTACGGGAGCGTGTCATCAGAAAACGACCTAGTGTTTCAATTATTGGGGTATTCTGGTTATATTAAGTTATTCCTTATGCACAGGATAGGGCAGTGATGGCTAACCTCCGGCACTCCAGCTCCGGAGGCCATCTCCCAGAATGCCATAGGGCGGCTGTGCACATGCCCACCTCTCCGCTCCATTCATTTCTGGGGTCCATGGAGTACGGGGCCCCCATTCTCGTGATCGGTGGTGGTCCCGGCAGTAGGACCCCCACCAATCTAATTGTTATCCCCTATCCTGGATAAGTTAATTTAGCCAGAATACCCCTTTTTAATAAAAAAATTATGACAAACATATTTTTAGAATTTGGGGGGGATTTTCTTTTTAAATTTTTTGTGTCATTATCTTTTTTTTTTTTATCTTGCAGTTTTCACTCACATTTGGCTGCCACTTTCTGTTCTGTAGAGATTGCTGCCCAGCAGTCAGCTCATGATCATCACAAGGCAGGATTACCATGACAGGTAACACCTCTGTATAGATAGCACAGGATTCACCATACAGAGTAGGTGGTTGCTCAGCTCCTCTCCTCCTTGCACAATGACCACAACACTCAGTCTCAGCATTACGCTACATGCATACGACCGTATGTATTTTGCGGTCCGCAAATTGCGGATCCGCCCCAAAGAAACAGATGACGTCCGTATGGCATCCGTTTTTTTTTTTTGCGGGTCCATTGTAATAATAATGCCTATCCTTGTCCACAAAACATGTTATATTTTTTTGCGGGCCTATGGAACAGACATACGGATGCGGATAGTACACGGAGTGCTGTCAGCATTTTTTGCGGACACACTGAAATGAATCGGTCTGCATTCTATCCGCAAAAAAACGGAACGGAAACAAAATACGTTTGTGTGCATGTAGCCTTGGGGCTCATGCACGCGACCGTTGTCCTGGTCCGCATCCGAGCCGCAGTTTTTATGGCTCGGGCGCGAACCCATTCACTTCAATGGGGCCGCAAAAGAAGCGGACAGCACTCCGTGTGCTGTCCGCATCCGTTGCTCTGTTCCGTAGCCCCGCAAAAAAAATATAACCTGTCCTCTTCTTGTCCGTTTTGTGGACAAGAATAGGCATCTCTAGAATTTCAGAAGGCACAAGGGCGGCTTCCGTGTTTTGCGGAACTGCAATTTGCGGACCGCAAAAAAGGGAACGGTCGTGTGCATGAGCCCTTAACAATACCGCCCTGGACTGCATGCTATATGACGGGCGGTAAGCTGCCCATACACCTTAGATAGCGGTAGGCCGACTGCCATTCCCCCCCCCATGCGGACATTTTCAAAGAGCTGCGGGGGATAATCCGTTTCCGGATATTTCTGGTGGCTGCTTATCTCCCTTGAGAAGAAAGGATTGGCCACGTTGAAATCCAAAAGTCGCATTCTTTCTTCCACCGACATCTGCCGTCCGGGAGGAGTCAGGACGCCTCATACACACAGATCCGAGGGTCCTGCTGAAATCATCAGGTCCGGGCTATGCTCTAATTTACCCATTGGGGATCACGAGAACGGGGGCCCGCGCTCCCCGGTGTGCATGGAGCGGTGGTCACACATGCGCGCAGTCACTCCATTCAGCTCTAGGGTAGCGCCGGAGATTGCAGAGTGCTTGTACCTGACGCTCCATTCACACGGGGAGCACGGACCCCGTCCTCGTGATTGCCGGGGGCCCCAGTGTTCGGACCCCTGCCACTCAGACACCTATATCCTGTGAATAGGGGATAAGATCTCATTATTGGACAAACTCCTTTAAAGACCACAGCAACCAATCAGATTCCACCTTTTATTTTGGACAGCTCCTTTGGAAAATGAGAGGACGGATCTGATTGGTTGCTATGGGCAACTAAGCCAGTTCAACGTCACACCAGTATGATAAGTGACCCCCATGTTCACACAGGGGTTTAGGTCTCTATCTGCGGGAAGCCTTGTGTAATCTCAATGTGACTCTGCGCCGCACACACGAAGACTTTTTTTATTTTTGGTACTAATTTCAACATTGTGACAAGAAGGATTATTCGGGGGAGCGGATCTGTGGTCGGATCCACGGCTCAGCCTATTCTTTGTGACTGGGCCTATATGGCGGCATTATGCACTGCCCACAATTCTGGGGCAACTTTTCTGAGCTCTCTACAGTGTGCCGTTCCTCTGTTACTCCTCCATTAAATGTATGGATAAATTGGCGACTGGGTTTTACCAGTTGGGGGTGTCCTGCACACTGTGACATTGACCAATCGGTGGTGTCAGGCTCCACAAGGACACACCCTTTTGAAAAAGGTATGGTATCATCCAGTTGGCAACTAATTTATGAATTTCCTGTAGGAATAACAGGGGAAAGGTACAGGACAGAGTTGACAGGTGCCCTCTAATTGGTGAGTCAGGGCGTATGTACAATAGTACCCTGGATCTACCTCCAAAAGCTCTTCTGGGACTTGTGGTTCCTATTTTGGACGGGCCAGTACCAGTCCATATTATATATGGACCCTCCCTGACATAGAGTGCCAGCTCCTGGGGCGAGGAGAAGGCTATCCCACCCTATATAGCTCTGTCTACTCACTGTATAGACCCCCGTCTTCTGCCCAGTCCGTTCTCTGCCGCTGCTGCTGCTCCGTTACCAGGGGAACGCCGAGCCGGAAGTGACGTATTCCTCCAATAACAAACATGGCCGCCGGGGCTTCAACGTCTCGAAAACTGCAAATGTCGAGTGTTGGTATTTTATTTGGAGTCAGACTAGTCTAGCGGGATTACACGAGTGCTCAGTGACACGAAACGCTCCGAATTTCATGACTTAGGCGGAATAATTAAAGTAATGAACTGCCGCGGAACCTTAGAGCTTGGCACATTCCCGGGCGGAAGGATTTAGAGGCGCACAGGGCGCCAGTATCAGAATAAGAGAAGTTTTACTTGTGGTGGGAGAGCAATGCCGTGAGTATAGTGCGCTGTGGGCCGTGCTCTGCCCCCCTGCGTAGGGGCTCAGGCTGGTTTTGGGATTATAGGTTGTTTCCCCGATGGTTATGAGAAGACTACAACTCCCATCATACATCACAGGAGTAGTGGGAGCTTCTTTTTAGGCTTCTGATTAATGGGGGGCATGAGTTAGGCTACTTTTACACTAGCGTTAATATTTACGGGATTGAGATCCGTCATGATGGAAAAAAAACGCTTCCGTTTTGTCCCCAACGGGACCAAAATGTAACTGAACAGAACGGATTAGAAAGCAAACCGCTGCATGCCGCGGTTTGCTTTCCGTCATTGGATGCGGAGCGAAACTGATCTGGCATGACCCACAATGCAAGTCAATGGGCACGGATCCGTTTTCTCTGCCACAATAGAAAACGGATCCATCCCCCATTGACTTTTAATGTAGTTCATGATGGATCCGTCTTGGCTGTTTTAGAGAAACGCGTCCTGGTTGTAGGACATATTTGATTTGAAATAAAGAATACCACAACTATACAGAAACGCTGCTGGGATGTCTTTGGATACCCATAGACTAGTCGTAGTATACAGCGCCCATGTGTCGCCAAACAGTGCACACGCAGTGGCATACTTTACAAGTGGTGCCCAGAGATCGCCATACCGTGCCCACATACAAAAAGGCCAAGGAGGGGCGTTATCAGTAGGACGCTGTGTGCACCGCGTTACGTTTTTTTTTTTTTTTACATTGAAGGTATTGTCTCACTTCAGCAAATGACAGTTATCGATCATATAGACAAAGTTCAAGGGGTTTTCCCGTCTGAGACAATGGGAGCCTTTCGCTAGGATATGCCCCCCATTGTCTGATAGGTGGTCCCACCAAGAATGAAGCGGGAAGGTGGTTGCCAGGGGACCCCGGGTCTCACCGTGTCCAGCCACCACCAAGCGCTCTCCCCATAGTACTGAATGGGAGCGTGCCACCCACGTGCACTGCCATCGCTCCAATTCACTTCTGTGGGGCCGTCCAGTGCGCCCGCCACAACTTTCGGACCTCAGTTCTCAGTGTAGGTGCGGGTCCCAAAGGAGGCAACATGGACAATCACAATACATTAGTAAGTGTCTGGTAATAACTTTCTCTACATGATAAATGCCATTTGCCGAAGTGAGAGGACCCCTTTAAGCCATGCCCCTAACTCTGCCAGCGCCTGCCTATACAGCCCCCTTAGTGCCCTCATGAAGTAGAATGCCCTCTTAGTGGAGCACATCCCGCTCTTTCCTGTTCTGACCTCAGGATTATCATTCCCCCGGCCCATTCGCTCTGCTATTCAGCCCTGCGATGACGTCACCGAATCGCACCTGCTACGGAGCGCAGCGGCCAGGGAATGGTGGAGCAGCGGTCTTCACCGTTGCATTCAACCACTGACATTCCTCAGCCATGGTGGACAACCGCCAAAATCCATGTCTGTCCTTCCAGCTCCAGGATGGACGGTTGGGAGGTATGGTATGCTACGGTGGATTTTTGTTGGCTGCAGCCACGGGGCCGGATGTGGATTACGCCCGTTCAGTGGAGCTCACCCCCCCCCCCTCAACAGTTTCTTCAAGGAGCTTGGAAAAGTGAAATGGCGCTCCTTAATGTGGATTCCATAGGGTCGTCCATTGGGGTACAAAAAGCAAGAAGGATTTAGACATGGAATGTGTGAAAATATCGCCAGGTGAACATCCCCCTTTTTTTGTACCGATGTTGGAAAGGACACACCTTACGTTACGCTCCCCATTGTCTTCAATCCGTAAAAATGTCCCATTAGTGCATATGACACATTTTACAGACAGAGAATCGAATTCTGCATTGCAGAAAAAAAACACGGATGCGACTATTCTTGCAGCGGTTTCTGCATGGAAAACCGTGGCCAGTGATCCCACACAGGTTAGTCCCATTGAATGGGGCTAATCCGTGGGCAGATCCTATGGCGGTGCAAACAGCAGCAGAAATCCGAGGGTCGGCTACAGATTTCTTCCCGTCAGATTTCTGCTTCATAAATGTAAAGTTTTCAGACCGACAGTGGCCCAGTCCATCCACTAAGTCCCACTCAAAGCAACGTTTTGCAAAAAAAAAAAAAGTGGTTTGTGCAAAAATTTGAAAATTATATCTCCAGCCTCTGATAAATTCTCCCATAGCGCCATACTTTTCTGTTATAGAGCGGAGTGGTGCTCCCCACCGCGAGGGCGAATTCACACACAGCAGGTTTATTGCAGAAATTCTTCAGTGTTGCCATGGTTTTCTGAGACTTATTATGACCTATCCTCAGGATAGGTCATCAGTATCTGATCGGTGGGGGTCTGACACCAGGGACCCCCGCTGATCAGCTGTTTGAAAAGGCACCGGCGCTCTCAGTATCGCCCCGGCCCTCCCCAGCTTTTTCTAGGCCACGTTACGTCACGTGCGGTAGTCGCAGCTCTTCCTCTTAGAAGTGAATGAGGCTGAGCTGCAATACCAAGCGCAGCCACTACGCAATTTACGGCGCTGTGCTCGGTGAGCCGAGAGAAAGCTGTGGCACCACTGCGAGCGCCGCTGCTTTCTCCGCCAGCTGATCGGCAGGCGTCCCGGGTATCGGACCCCCATCGATCAGATAGGTCATCAGTATAAAACTCTCGGATAAGCCTATAGCATGTCACTTCTTTCTGCTGATTTTGATTTCACCTACTGCAATGTATAATCTGCGCCAAAATCTGCTGCACAACGCCACAGGCCATAATGTAAGGAGTTACGTAACCTGACCCACTGATTCGTGCTTTATAAAGTACGCAGTGGGCAGAGCTATGCGACTTTCAGAGCGACTCGGGAACGGTTGATTGGTGCAGGAGAGGTCAGATCTCCGCTATATTGATGGCCAATCCTGAGAATAAACCATCAATATAAAGACCCTGGACAACCCCTTTAAATCAGCTAGCCCTGTCCACGTTTCCTCCCACTTTTCGAAACGGAAGTAAAAATACAAAATGTCGCAATCATTTTTTGGGGGCAAATAAGCCGAAAAAGTCACACAGCCTTGTTTTGCCACTTTGTGAAGTCAGGCTAGGCCCCTCTTTGTGATGCGTAACGGGCAGTGGAAGCCGGGGTCCGGCGTGCGGCCATTTCATTCCCGTCCGTGGTCTGTGCGGCTGAAGCTCGTTCTTGCTGCCGGTACTTAGTCGCGGTGTAATGAAATGCTAATGTCTGCTCTTTAGGTGACAGCTGTGAGATTGAAGGCATTATAAATATTCCGCTCTCGGTTTCGAGCTCTGCTATTAACAGCTGGGCATCCCGCTCAGGAGCAGATTTTGGCACGAGCGAGGGGAGCGCTTGGCATCTCTCTAGCGCTGGATGGCGGCGCAGAGCTTCTTTAAGGGTCGCTGGCGTCCAGCATGACGGCACCTCCATCTGCTTCCAGATCCAAGTAAAAACTTTACCTCCTGTCTTTTTAAAAATGTTCATTTTTTTTGCAAGATACCAATCGCCGCCTCTGTACCGTAGACTGGAGCGGGGTGGCTGCTGTCACCGGTGTAAACCCTACGTCCACCGGAGGGAGTTGCCTCAGATTTCTTCAAAAAAAAAAAACAGGCGTCTCTTTGGACTTTCTGTGAGAGAATTCTCAAATTTCTGGAACGAATTATAGTAAATTGTGCTGGACTTAGGCTCCGCCCCTTTCCCATTACGTCCCACCCACTTTTTATTAAAAAAAAGTAGGCGTGGCAGTAAAAAAAAAGTGTCTTAGATTTTTGCACAGGAACGGTCAATGTTTTTTGCTTTCCGAATCAATTAATAAATTCCCTGTTTGTCACTTCTTCACCATTTTAAAGATCTCTGCTTGCTGTTAGGGAAAGAACGTTGCTGTTTAGGTCCAGGGCCGTACACAGCTGAGGGTTTGCTGCTACTGTATCCAGCCTAGAGATGAACAGTGTGGACTCCTGATACATTGTAGCGACTGCCAGGACGGCAGAGAGGTGTGTGCTGCTTGTTTACACTGGATACAATGTAACGAACCCTATGGAAATATTAGGCCTTATGGTTTCCCACCTTCTGGTGCCATTTTGCCCCCAGCATTTTGGCACGGACCCTGCACCAAAGTTCCACCAGCAGCCGCGTCTTTTCCAGCTCTGAAGTTTAGGTAAGTGTCCCCGTCTGGGTGTGAGCATTGACTGTTTCCATTCACAGATCGTGAGCAGAGATCTTGATAATGGTGAGGCAAACACAATGATGGGAGAACATTTCTTTCTATAGCGATTAGGCTTTATGTATTTAGAGGGCTTCTCCCTTTTGGACAATCTCTACTTGTTAGAAGGGTCCTTCGCTGATCAGCTGCGATCTGTGGGGAAGTCCAGCAGTCAGTGTTTAGTTTCCCTGCAGCGCCACCAGGGGGTGGAGGTCTGACCCAACACCCTGACCAAACCGCTGATTGAATGGGACAGGGCACTTGGACCCCTATTGTTGGCTTATCCTTAGGATATCACAAGGGCTTAAAGTTCCCAGCGGATCCATGAACGCGCTGTAGGTCATCGGTGACCCCCTTAAAGTCCTTGTGTCCTACATCTATCAGACATGTACGGCATATCCGGTGTGCCTGAGATGGGAATACCCCTTTGAGGGTTTCCTTGTAGACTGGTTCCCTTAAAGGGGATGGTGAGGGTGGATCTGGGTCATCAGGGTTTTTTTTTTATATATATTTTGTTATAATGTCCTAATTTCCATCTTCATCTTTCTTTCCAGAGCCAAAAGATCCCTGCGTCTGGAAGCGGCAGAGAGCAACAAGGTGCGTCCCCCCCGGGTGCAGAATAGATCTCAGCCCTGTGAAGGGTTAATCCCCCCCATATCTGCCATAGGTTCCTGCCGCCATTTTATTACATGACGAATGGTGGAAGGGGCCGACGCACTGTCCACAGGGCGGCCCCCTAATCGCGGGGGAGACGGGTGTATTTTTGTGCGCCCCATAGTCATTTTCCGGAGAAAACGCGTTAGACGTTGAAGGGGAGTCATCTGTCAGCTCGGAGCGGCGTAATTACAGCGGCAGCCGTCTTGTCATCGACCACCACTCCGAACAATATGGAATTATGATAATGTTGCATCCAGCAGATTAGGAACGTGCGAAGGGGAAATGGGAACCAGACCGGCATTTTTATGCGGAGGACATAATTGTTTACCTCGGCTAATCTGCTATAATTAAGCCGTAAAAATACCACCGCTTCTATAAATGATGCCGCCATTACTATCGTATAAAATAAAGCTCAACTGTAACTGTTATGCTTGTGGAGCCCCGTCACAGTGGGAACGCGGTGCCAAATGGGTGGGCTGCCCTGCCAAATGTATCATGATATAGTAGGTGATGGCCCTCGCACGCCAGCGGCGGGTATTAACGGGGATACTAATGGTGGAGGGACTGGAATGACTGGCATTCGAGATCTACGGCCGGTCGGTGCCGTCCGGCTCGCCAAGAGACTTCATCTTCCTGATTTAGTTTTTTTTATGTCGCCACAAACGAGTGCCTTCCGTTTATGGCTCCTCCGCCAGTCGGGGAAAGGGAGACGTCACCTTCTCGCGTCTAAGGCTACTTTCACACTAGCGTTTTGGATTCCGTTTGTGAGATCCGTTTCAGGGCTCTCACAAACGGTCCAAAACGGATCAGTTAAGCCCCAATGCATTCTGATTGGATAAGGATCCGTTCAGAATGCATCAGTTCGGCTCCGTTCCGCTTCTATTCCGTTTTGGAGGCGGACACCAAAACGCAGCATGCAGCATTTTGGTGTCCGTCTGAAGAGGCGGAGCCTAACGCATCCGTTTATATTTACAATGTAAGTCAATGGGGACGGATCCGTTTTCAATGACACAATATGGTGCATTTGAAAACGGATCCGTTCCCCATTGACTTTCAATGTAATTCAAAACGGATCCGTTTTGGACTTTGTCATTTTTCTTTAAACCTAATGCAAACGGATCCGTTCTGAACGGATACAAACGTTTGCCTTATAGGTGCGGATCCGTGCAAATACCAGATGGATCCGCACCAACGCTAGTGTGAAAGTACCCTTAGAATGAATATTTTCTCTACGGACATCACCAGGAACGAATGCCTTCAGATTGTAGCTTCTCGCCCCTTCCGCCTTCTTAAGGCTTCACCTTTTCCCAAAGTGCATTGCTTGCCGCATGTGCTGCTCCCCTCTGAGACATTTCGGATAATGAACGGAGCCGTTTCACACCGTTCCTTGCACCCTAGATTGTTAAAGAACCCAAAATGTCCAGATACAGGGAGGTCGGGCTGGATCTCGCCCTCTATTCTGCAGTTTGAACCCAGTGGTGGCAGTCATATCTCAGAGCCATGTAATACAAGCAGTTGTTGCTTCTCCAGCCTACCCACCATTGAAAGTACGTTTCGGATCGCCGCGGGTGCGTTCACATTCTAATACCCTCAGGGTCACATGACCATTAGGAGGGTAATACTTGGAAGAACTGCTGCCGTCACATTGTCCCAGCCCCTCACATGTTATGTCTCCCCCACCTACAGAATGAAGAGTCAAAGGTTAAAGCAGCACCTGACCTCGGCTCTTACTCTCCCCTTACCGGAACCCGTCAGATGAGCCCCTCATCAGCCTCCAAAAGACGCGCAGCGGCAAGAACCACAGAGCGGAGAAGGCAAAGTGAGTAGCTGCTATCTATTCCTGAGCATTAGTCTGAAAGCTGTCTCCCCGACTACACCACAAACATGCCTGGATAGCAGAGATAAGTGGCTGCCAGCGACTTACCTCTGGAAATGGCCATCGAGGTTATGGAGCAGCTCTGGAGTATAATACAGGATGTAACTCAGGATCAGTACAGGATAAGTAATGTATGTACACAGTGACTGCACCAGCAGAATAGTGAGTGCAGCTCTGGAGTATAATACAGGATGTAACTCAGGATCAGTATTGTATGTACAGTACACAGTGAATCTACAAGCAGAATAGTGAGTGCAGCTCTGGAGTATAATGCAGGATGTAACTCAGGATAAGTAATTTAATGTATGTACACAGTGACTCCACCAGCAGAATAGTGAGTACAGCTCTGGAGTATAATACAGGATGTAACTCAGGATCAGTATTGTATGTACAGTACACAGTGAATCTACAAGCAGAATAGTGAGTGCAGCTCTGGAGTATAGTGCAGGATGTAACTCAGGATCAGTACAGGATGAGTAATGTATGTACACAGTGACTGCACCAGCAGAATAGTGAGTGCAGCTCTGGAGTATAATACAGGATGTAACTCAGGATCAGCATAGGATAAGTAATGTAATGTATGTACTCAGTGACTGCACCAGCAGAATAGTGAGTGCAGCTCTGGAGTATAATACAGGATGTAACTCAGGATCAGTACAGGATAAGTAATGTAATGTATGTACACAGTGACTGCACCAGCAGAATAGTGAGTGCAGCTCTGGAGTATAGTGCAGGATGTAACTCAGGATCAGTACAGGATAAGTAATGTAATGTATGTACACAGTGACTGCACCAGCAGAATAGTGAGTGCAGCTCTGGAGTATAATACAGGATGTAACTCAGGATCAGTACAGGATAAGTAATGTATGTACATAGTGACTGCACCAGCAGAATAGTGAGTGCAGCTCTGGGGTATAATACAGGATGTAACTCAGGATCAGTACAGGATAAGTAATGTATGTACACAGTGACTGCACCAGCAGAATAGTAAGTGCAGCTCTGGAGTATAATACAGGATGTAACTCAGGATCAGTACAGGATAAGTAATGTAATGTATGTACAGTGACTGCACCAGCAGAATAGTGAGTGCAGCTTTGGAGTATAATACAGGATGTAACTGAGGATCAGTACAGGATAAGTAATGTATGTAGACAGTGACTGCACCAGCAGAATAGTGAGTGCAGCTCTGGAGTATAATGCAGAATCAGTACAGGACTCACGGGCAGGCCCTCTCTCCTTCTGTACCTGGTAATGTTCATGCTTAGTGCAATTGTCTGTATAATGTGCACTGCTTATCATATGTGCAGTGTCGTGGAATGAATGACACAGTAATGTATGTACATAGTGACTCCATCAGGAGAAGTAATGTAATGGCTCAGCTTTTTCTGTGTATATTGTACAATAGTTGACTTGTTTCCACCCAAAATATAAAATCCCTTTTGATTAGTAAATGGGTTCCTGCTGTAAGCTGCCCCCTTCTCGGTGTATAGATGAGGTAGGTAGCGTTAGGTACGGGTAGCTGTGTCTGTATGATGTGAATTTCCTGATAATCTGCCATATCGGAGACCTACCCGGCCATAGATGGGTGACCAGCATTCACATGGCAGACGGCGGTATACCCCTCCATACTTATGTGTGTTACTTTAGACTCTTTGAAAGTCAGACATTGGCGCCTGATCAGTATTCGGGGAACGCGAGGCGAGCGGGGCGCCGGTAATGTAAAGTGTAAATGATATTGGTTTTAATAAACTTTGTTCAGGCTGCGTGTTTAACTGTTCTTCTCCGTCTGACTGTATCAGTCTGTAAGTCATGCCTCAGAGACGTCTGATTACTTTTCTTAAGTGCGCCCATGGATTTCGCCCGAATCTCATTTTCTGGCTGCAGACAGTCGTTTAGTGCTGCAAAGAACGGACACCGTGGAGGGGAGAAGCGGCGGCACAATCTCGGCGTGATGATATCGTTTCTGCCCTTGTGCGTTCACTTACCATTTCATCCCTTCCTCATCGGTTTTCGGTAATGTGGCAGCTCCTGAACAGTGCTGTCACGGTGGTTAGGACATGCTGGGAGTAGTAGTTATACAAGCTGGAGACTTTTCGGAACACATGATTTCGTGATCGCCAGGAGCTCCTGTGACCCCTCATCCAGATGTGCTGTGACTAATTTTCGTCTCCACCATGTATTAGGCTCACCCGCCATCTTCTCTGAGAAGACCAGTTCTCATTGCCATCTTGGATGGTCGTCCCAGAGAGGTGCTGGTTCCTTCTAACAGTTGTAGATTTATCTATTTTAAAGGGGTTGGCGGCTTTCTTCCTGAAATGGCACCACCGCTGTCCACAGGTTGTATGTGGTATTGCAGCTCTATCCCTTGGACTCCAATGGAGCCAAGCTGCAGTACCAGACACAGTCCATGGACAGAGGTGGCGCTGTTTTTGGAAGAAAAAAAAAAGCAACATGGTTCTTTTTTCTACTCCTGTAAACCCCTTGTTTTCCCCCCGTCATAACTGCTTGTTGTACATTAAAGGGGTTTTCCCATCTCAGACAATAGTGATATGCCCCCATTGTCTGATAGGTGCGGGTCCCTACACCTACAATGAGAACGGAGCGGGGAAACGAACGGAGGGTGCACTGAACATGCGCAGCCGCCCTCCATTCATTTCTATAGGGCCGCCGAAAATAGCCAAGCGCTGGCTCGGCTATATCCGTCGGCCCCATAGAAATGAATGGAAGCAGGGGCCGCGCTTTTGCAGTGCACTCCCATTCACTTCTATGGGAGCAGCGCTTGGTGGTGGACGGACCCCGGGAAATCCGGGGTCCTCCAGCGACAGCGCTCCCCGCTTTGTTCTCGTATATCCTAGCGATATGCCCCCATTGTCTGAGATGGAAATACCCCTTTAAAGGGGTATTCTGATGAGATGAACTTATCCCCTGTCCATAGGATAGGAGAAATAACTATTAGATCAGTGGGGGTCTGACTGCCGATCACAAGAATGGGGCGCCATACCCCCAAAACGAATGGTGCAACAGGTCCAGCGGGTGCACTGCCGCTCCATTTAGTCTCTGCTCTGATGGAGCAGCAGCGCACATGCTCTTCTTGCCTTTTCTGTTCATTTCGGGGTTGCAGGGCCTCCGTTCTCATAGTCGGTGGGGTCCCAGCAGTCTAATACTTATCCCCTATCCTGCGGATAGGCTATAACTTGATCTAGAGTGCTCCTTTAATTCCAGATATGTATATTTGCTTACATGTGGTGTAATGTCTGTGTAGATTTTTGCAAATACTGTAAGGAATGAAGGGTTTACTGAACAGGAATGTTGTCTCCTTTTGCAGATGATGCAGAGCCAGAAACGTCCAGCAGAGGGCAGACGTCCCCAGAAGAAAATGCAGAGTAAGTTGGTAAAAAGGCGATTGTGAGGTTCCAAACCCGATGCCTCCTTCACTGGAATAATCTATACATACTATTTACTGTAACCTCTGACATCTTGGAAACTCCACCACATCAGAATTAAACCTGGTAGTCAGCGGAGAGGAATGCTGGTGTAATGCGCCCTTCTGGACGCCATGTTATTTAAAGGGCATGTCCTGACAATCGCGTGATATTGGACATCTCCTGGCAGCAATCTGATTGCCTGGGTCCCACAGCCAGGACCCTGTTTTATTAGCTGGGGTATTACAGCAGCTGACTTGTCTTTTCACGTTGTGGTTCTCCCATGTTGATTGCAGTGGGATTTTGTCATTACAAGCTCCCCCCTATTACACGTTGTCTAAGGCAGTGTTTCCCAACCAGTGTGCCTCCAGCTGTTGCAAAACTACAACTCCCAGCATCCCCAGAGAGCCTTTGGCTGTGCGGGCATGCTGGGAGTTGTAGTTTTGCAACAGCTGGAGGCACACTGGTTGGGAAACACTGGTCTAAGGCGAGGGGAACCGCAGTAACTTTGTTTAATACAAGGCATTGTACCCATCAGTGTTAGTGAGCGCCCTACATTCCTACTGTGCCAAGATGGATGCATATCATGGCTTCAGTTAATAGTGAGGGCTCCATGCTGGGTATCGCCCTTCTCAATGTGCTTGTCATACCCTAATTGTATATAAAGGGGGGCTTTCTATAGCAGATAACTTCAAACAGCCACAGTATGTTGGAGCCCAGATTAACAGGAGGGTAAAGGATTTGTTCCACCATTAAGTATCATTTTTGTTGCATAGATCATAAAAAAAATATTTGCCATTTACATGCATTAAAAAACAATTCCAGGTGGAGTTATGACATTTACTTACATAGCATCGCTTCACCTGGTGTTCAGTTACTTACATAGTATGGCGCCACCTGGTGTTCAGTTACTTACATAGTATGGCGCCACCTGGTGTTCAGTTACTTACATAGTATGGCGCCACCTGGTGTTCAGTTACTTACATAGTGTGGCGCCACCTGGTGTTTATTTACTTACAGTGTGTCGCCACCTGGTGTTCATTTACTTTCATAGCATGGCTTCACCTCGTGTTCAGTTACTTACTTAGTATGGTGCCTCCTGGTGTTCAATTACTTACATAGTATGGCTTCACCTCGTGTTCAGTTACTTACATAGTATGGTGCCCCCTGGTTTTCAGTTACTTATAGTATGGCGCCACCTGGTGTTCAGTTACTTGCATAGTATGGTGCCCCCTGGTGTTCAGTTACTTACATATTATGGCGCCACCTGGTGTTCTGTTACTTCTTCTAGTATGGCTCCCCCTGGTGTTCAGTTACTTACATAGTATGGCTTCACCTCGTGTAGTTACTTACATAGTATGGCTTCACCCCGTGTTCAGTTACTTACATAGTATGGCTTCCCCTGGTGTACAGTTACTCACATAGTATGGCTCCCCCTGGTGTTCAGTTACTTACATAGTATGGCTTCACCACGTGTTCAGTTACTTACATAGTATGGCTTCCCCTGGTGTACAGTTACTCACATAGTATGGCTCCCCCTGGTGTTCAGTTACTTACATAGTATGGCTTCACCACGTGTTCAGTTACTTACATAGTTTGGCTTTATCTCGTGTTCAGTTACTTACATAGTATGGCTTCACCTTGTGATGAGTCACTTACATAGTATGGCTCCACCTGTTGTTCAGTTACTTACAAAGTATGGCTCTACCTGATGTTCAGTTACTTACATAGTATGGCTCCACCTGGTGTTCAGTTACTCACATAGTATGGCTCCCCCTGGTGTTCAGTTACTTACATAGTATGGCTTCACCACGTGTTCAGTTACTTACATAGTTTGGCTTTATCTCGTGTTCAGTTACTTACATAGTATGGCTTCACCTTGTGATGAGTCACTTACATAGTATGGCTCCACCTGTTGTTCAGTTACTTACATAGTATGGCTTCACCTTGTGATCAGTCACTTACATAGCATGGCTCCACCTGGTGTTCAGTTACTCACATAGTATGGCTCCCCCTGGTGTTCAGTTACTTACATAGTATGGCTTCACCACGTGTTCAGTTACTTACATAGTTTGGCTTTACCTCGTGTTCAGTTACTTACATAGTATGGCTTCACCTTGTGATGAGTCACTTACATAGTATGGCTCCACCTGTTGTTCAGTTACTTACATAGTATGGCTCTACCTGATGTTCAGTTACTTACATAGTATGGCTTCACCTTGTGATGAGTCACTTACATAGTATGGCTCCACCTGTTGTTCAGTTACTTACATAGTATGGCTTCACCTTGTGATCAGTCACTTACATAGTATGGCTCCACCTGGTGTTCAGTTACTTACATAGTATGGCTCCACCTGGTGTTCAGTTACTTACATAGTATGGCGCCACCTGGTGTTCAGTTACTTACATAGTATGGCTTCACCTGGTGTTCAGTTACTTACATAGTATGGCTTCACCTGGTGTTCAGTTACTTACATAGTATGGCTCCACCTGGTGTTCAGTTACTTACATAGTATGGCTTCACCTGGTGTTCAGTTACTTACATAGTATGGCGCCACCTGGTGTTCAGTTACTTACATAGTATGGCTCCACCTGGTGTTCAGTTACTTACATAGTATGGCTCCACCTGGTGTTCAGTTACTTACATAGTATAGCTTCACCTCGTGTAGTTACTTACGTAGTATGGCTTCCCCTCGTGTTCAGTTACTTACATAGCGTGGCTTCACCTCGTGTTCAGTTACTTACGTAGTATGGCTTCCCCTGGTGTTCAGTTACTCACATAGTATGGCTCCACCTGGTGTTCAGTTACTCACATAGTATGGCTCCACCTGGTGTTCAGTTACTCACATAGTATGGCTCCACCTGGTGTTCAGTTACTCACATAGTATGGCTCCACCTGGTGTTCAGTTACTCACATAGTATGGCTCCACCTGGTGTTCAGTTACTCACATAGTATGGCTCCACCTGGTGTTCAGTTACTTACATAGTATGGCTCCACCTGGTGTTCGGTTACATACATAGTATGGCTCCACCTGGTGTTCGGTTACATACATAGTATGGCTCCTCCTGGTGTTCAGTTACTTACATAGTATGGCTCCTCCTGGTGTTCAGTTACTTACATAGTATGGCTCCCCTGGTGTTCAGTTACTTACATAGTATGGCTCCACCTGGTGTTCAGTTACTTACATAGTATGGCTCCACCTGGTGTTCATCTACCTACATAATATGACGCCTGCCCCCTAATGAGCTGAGTGCTGATGGACACAGATCATCACTCTCTCCACAGCCAAGTCTCTGCCTAGTGATCCTTCATTCACTGCATGGCAGGCAGTAGAAATAGATTTCTGTGCTGTTTGTCAGGAGCTGAGAGCACTCCTTCTACAGGGGTAATAAGAGAGAACTTTGTCAGCTCCCAGAGGGGGAAGGAGACCGACTTGGGACTTTTAAACCTGCCAGAGGGTGAAGGAGGCTGGGAACACACTGTGAACTATATGTACAGCTGCCAGAGGGGGAAGGAGCCTGACTGGGGACTTTATTTACAGCTACCAGAGGGTGAAGGAGACTGACTGGGGACTTTATTTACAGCTACCAGAGGGGGAAGGAGACTGACTGGTGCTGATGTGGAGCAATGGGGACCTGTAGAGAGCATGCACAGGATTTTGGTGGTCATGTGACACTGCCCAGCCCTTGGCCTAGATTAGCGGTGATAAAAAAGGAGGCACCAAAAAGGAAAAAATAATGAAAAAGATGTTTTTTCTGGGAGGAAGCAATGCCAAGTAGTGTGGCTTCTGATTGGTCAGAGCTGAGTTAACCTTGGTCAATCGGAACCAATAGGGGTGGGGTGGGGGTCTAGTTCAGGATGTAATGCTTCAGACTTGGACTTGTATGATTTTTTTTTTTTTTGGGGGGGGGGGAGCTCTTACCATGAGGGGGTCATTTTAACAAGTGTTCCCGACGCCCCCTTTAAAGCAGCGTTGTGCATGCACATGGAGTGACTGATGGAGGCAGTGAGTGCGAGCGACATCTACTTCCCCAGGACCAATGACACTTAAATCCACGACTGACAAGAAGAGGGACAAGTATTTAAACAGCATTCGGAATGAGGCACAATTGAAACGCATCGCATGCCGGAGCGTAAGATAACACAAATTCAGCTATTCCGTGTGAACTTTCCAGCCCCGAGGCAATTTACATCTTGTATAATACAGTGATGCTGACATTTCCTCTCTTGGCAGACATCTGTTGCAGCCACGGGAATGCAGTAAACAGCAACTTAAGTGCCTGGTAAATGCCACTTGTAATCAGTCCTTCTGTGGGACCGGGATGGGAGGGTCGCCGGGGTTTACTTTCCAGCCTTCACTATCCATTTACCACCTAGTACTGTTATTCTTACTGTGAGGGAGGCCTGACCATGAGCCACTGCGCTCCGTCACTTCCCTCCATCCGAAAACGCTCACATCCGCCTGTCAGACGGCAGAGCACTTGTATATCGGCACAGCCAGAATCAGTATGGGAAACGGGGTTGTACTGAGCGCTTGGATTTTTTTTTTTATTGGCAACTTTTGCCTAGCTGACCTGCTTTTTTTTGCTTTTTATTTAATTATTTTTTAAATCACATCCTGTGCAAATTTGTAAGATTAAAAAAGTATAAAATATAGTTGTAGCCCAGAGGCCAGCAACCTGTTTGGGTAGCCGACCCCCTGTGTAGTCAGGATTTTTCTGGGTTCCAGATTTTTGATTGGTGTAGTGTTTTTTTTTTTTTTTGTGTATAAAAAATTACATTGTGTGAAAAATATTCATATTACATTCAAAAAAGTTTTTATGGTAAATGTTTTTTTTTTTTTTTTTAAATGACACTCTGTGCAGAATTTCCAGGTGTTCTTAAAGGGTCTGGCCAATAACAATTGTTCATAAGTGCCCCTAAATGCACCAGCAAAGTGAAAACATGCTTCTGTGTCACTTCTGGTCAGAAGACCCTTCGCTACCAAATCATGGGCTATGTAAATATTATGGCGCTGTCCGGTGAGAAGCAAGATGGCGGCAGTCATGTGACTGCTTTCTCAGCTTTTCCTGTTGAATCTTCTTCTCTACAGACGCTGGTCCAGGTCAGCTCCTGGCTAGAGATGAGCGAACACCTGGATGTTCGGGTTCGAGAGGTTCGGCCGAACTTCCGGAAAATGTCCGGGTTCGTGATCCGAACTCAACCCGAACTTCATCCCGAACCCCATAGAAGTCAATGGGGACCCGAACTTTTGGGCACTAAAAAGCCTGTAAAAGACTCCCGGAAAGGGCTAGAGGGCTGCAAAAGGCATCAAAATGTAGGTAAATCCCCTGCAAACAAATGTAGATAGGGAAATGAATTGAAATAAAATAAATAAAAATTAACCTGTAAAAGACACCCAGAGGGATAATATACCGCAATAAACGCATTGCGATTACAACTTTGAGCTACCGATCACCATGGGAACGCCTCCTCCAGTAGAATGTACTGTCGGATGTGAGAATTAAGTTGAAATCGCAATGCGATTATTATATATCTGCTTAATCGCATTGCCGTTTCAACTTAGCATTGCTAAATAATTCCATCCATATCGTTACTGAGTCAGTAAGTTAACGAATATGGATGGAATTATTTAGCAATGCTAAGTTGAAACGGCAATGCGATTAAGCAGATATATAATAATCGCATTGCGATTTCAACTTAATTCTCATCCGACTAGTACATTCTACTGGAGAGCGTTGCCACGACCGGTGTCAAAGTTATGTCGCAATGCGATTAACTAAATACATAAGAATCGCATTGCGATTCCAACTTTTAGTACTCAACTTTTAAATCGTACACCACTTTAAGTTCCAAAGTTGCAATCGCGTTCGAACAGAACTTAAAGCTGTCTCTTAGTCAGTTTTAGTATTGGTGTGCTGTAATAGAAGTTACATTCGTATGCGAATATAACTTAGAGCAATACAGTCAACTTTACACTGTTAGTTTTATTATCGCGATAATACAACTATTCAAGAATCGTGTACGTGCGTCTGTACGTGTGTGCGTTACCTCGGACACTATTCTATTTTGCCAGCCACAGCTGAAACCACTGATTTTTGGTATTGCTATTTTGGCAATTGAATTTAACCCCAGGAAATAATCTATCCTTTGCCAGACAGCAGACAGTATTATACTTGTCTAGCCAAAGCTGGAACACCAGATTTAGGGGATTGGTATTTGGGCAATTGTATTTAACCCCTTAATAAAATATAGAAATTTCTTTCCTGAGTTTCTAGGGGTGACAATTAGCACAGCCAAGCCCCTGATGTAGGATATAGCAAAAAAAAAAAAAAAACTAGTATTGATGGATTGATGGACTTGGTGGCAGCTTCTTCTGGCGCACCACAAGTCACAAAATGGCCGCCGATCAACCCAGAAAATAAGTGACAGAAAAACGCTCTGTGCAGCCTAAAAACCAGTGAGCAAGTAACTAGCAGAAGTTCAATGTTTCTCAGCTGTAGATCGATCCGTTCATTAGGTGCTGTTGCTGACTTTAACCTGCCTAATCTCGCCCTCACAGCAGCTGCGTCCTCTCCCTACACTAGTCAGAGCAGTGTGACGTGCGGCGCTACGTGACTCCAGCTTAAATAGAGGCTGGGTCACATGCTGCACTTGGCCAATGACAGCCATGCCATTAGTAGGCATGGCTGTGATGGGCTCTTAGGGCAAGAAGTAAAACGCTAGCTGATTGGCTGCTGTGCATCCCTTCAGAAAGCGGGAAGAAATCGACGAACACCGGACCCGAACCCGAACTTTTTTGAAAATGTCCGGGTTCGGGTCCGTGTCACGGACACCCCAAAGTTCGGTACGAACCCGAACTATTCTCGAACTGTTCGCTCAACACTACTCCTGGCTAGTATCTGTTATGTGTTTTGTTAAAAAGCATAAAAAAAAAAAAAAAAAGTGTTAGGACCCTCCTAAGCAGGCATCCTCAAACTGCGGCCCTCCAGCTGTTGCAAAACTACAACTCCCAGCATGCCCGAACAGCCTACAGGTATCAGCCTACAGCAGGGCATTGTGGGAGTTGTAGTTTTACAACAGCTGGAGGCCACAGTCTGAGTGCCTGCTCTTAAGGCTACATTCACACGACCGTAGTGTATTACGGATCCGCAATACACCCAGCCACACCCCCCATAGAAATGCCTATTCTTGTCCGCAAGTTGCGGACAAGAATAGGACATGTTCTATCTTTTGCGGAGTGTGCTCTCCGCACCTCGTCCGGCCCGATAGACAGTGAATGGGTCCGCACCCGTTCCGCAGAATTGCGGAACGGATGCGGACACATTCACGGTTGTGTGAATAAAGCCTAAAGGGCATCTGTCAGCAGTTTTGTCCCTATGACACTGGCTGACCTGTTACATGTACTCTGCAGCTGAAGGCGTCTGTGTTGGTCCCATGGTCATATGTGCCCGCATTGCTGAGAAAGGTGATGTTTTATTACATGCAAATGAGCCTCTAGGAGCAACGGGGGCGTTACCCTTACACCTAGAGGCTCCCTCCCTCTGCAACTGCCGCGCCCTCTGCACTTTGGTTGACAGGGCCAGACAGTGAAAACATAATCACACCTGGTCCTGTCAATCAAAGTGCAAAGGGTGTGACAGTTGCAGAGAACGGAGCCTCTAGGTGTAATGGCGACGCCCCCGTTGCTCCTAGAGACTCATTTGCATATATTAAAACATCATTTTACACAGCAATACGGCCACATATGAACATGGGACCAACACAGATGCCAAGTGCACATGGAACAGGTCAGCCAGTGTCATAGGGACAGATCTGCTGACAGACGCCCTCTGAATGAACAAAGATTTTTTTTTAAATCTCCTGTAGTTTTGTGTCTGCAGCTCCTGTGCAGAGCAGTGTTTCTCCATCTCTGTGTAATCTGATCCTGTAGATGTTACTTTCCATCTGTCCCATTGGTAAACCACCAGAATGTACAGACATGGGCCTGCATAGAACCTGTGTACACAAAACGGTAGGAGATGGTTTAACATGTCTGTCCATATTTAAGCTGAATCGGATCAATAAATTCGGGCACAGAAGTGGACACACCCTTTAGTTTTTCAGAGTTATTGTTACTTTTTACATTTTTTTTTGCTGAAATAATCTCTTTTTTCAGAATTTTGAAGCTTTTTTCGCAAGTTGAAAAATCACTGAAAGAATTTTTGAAAATGAGGCAACATCTAACAGACTTACAGGTTAGTGAAAGGCATATTCCTATTTTCAGGATGGGTTATCGTGGGAGTCCAACTCCCAGTATCTCTGACGATCAGCTGTTGAAAGGGGCCATGGCACTCAGGCGAACACAGCAGATTCTTTCTAGGCCGGTGATGTCCCGTTTGTCGGCCTTTGTGCAGCTCAGTCCTATTTAAGTGAATGAGCCTCAATACCGAGCGCAGCCACTATACGATGTAGGGCGCTGTGCTTGGTATGCCGTAGTGCTCACCTGATCGGTGGGGTTGTCTGCAGTCAGACGCCCGGACGCCCACTTATAAGACATTAATGTCCCGTCCTGAGGATAGGTCATCAATATTTCAGTCCTGGATTTTCTGGACAGTCATCTACAGTTCACACTTACACAAAATTCAGAGCTGCCACAATAGTCTAATACAGGGCCCGGCAACCTTTGGCACTCCGGCGGTGGTGAAACTACGACTCCCAGCATGCACACTTGATTGGCTGTTTTCAGAACTCCCTTAGAAGTGAATGGAGCATGCTGGGAGTTGATTTCACCCCATCTGGAGTGCCGAAGGTTGCTGACCACTGGTCTAATATCTAGGTAGTTTAGGCTGGGGATGCACGGTGGCTTTGGCCACACAGTGAAGCACTGCAGTTTTGATGACAGTGATGGGGTTGACCTGCAAGTTGCAAGGACCACAGCTCGGCGGTCACAAGAAGTCCAGCAGGTTTGTATTCATTGCAACCCCCGTCACGTTCACTAGTTGCCCCTGCCTGATCCACATTCACATCCAGATCTGCATTTAGTTCTGTTGGCTGCCACGTGAGATTATTCAGTACTTTGCCGATGGATCCTGTCCGCTTAGGTGGAACCATGTGATGCAAGCTGTCTGGTTTGTTACATGCTGGAAATGTAGTTTAAAGGGTTTATCCAAAGAGATACAACCCATTTTGTTAGGGGGCAGCCATATCAATCAGCTTATCGCCATAGGTCCACTCCTTGCAGGGGAGCTGAGCTAAACCAAGCAATTCCCCTGCGGAAGCCGCTGCAGGGGAAGTGTTATGTTACACGGTGGCCATTTAGAAGACAATCCATCCTTGCAATATAAGGGCCACTTGGGGCTCTGGCTCATAGAGCCCGTGAGTTCATATTTCTCTAATAGTGCATTTGGGCAAGGGCTTTAATGTACAGCCGCGCGCATATTCTGTTCATCTAGGAAACCAAAATAGTTTTGAATGCAGCTTTGGAGGTGAGTGGAGCCCATGACACGATGTAACCTAAATCACTCAACGTGTTCGGTATGTTACTCGCTGTCATAAAATGACGTTCCCGGGCCAAGCTGCTTTTTTGACCAGGGAACATCAGCCTAAAATATGCAGCAGGACGGCTGAGTCGGCAGCATCCTGACTTTGTGCACAAGACATATGTCCTTCTGTTTACCCAATTTAGGAGGAAGCTGTTTTAATACGTCTTAGCTGTTAGCAACACATGCTGTGACATTTACAGCAGCCGTGAGCGCGTGTGTATGAATTTCACGTGTCACACTTGCACTGCTTGCTGGGTGGTTGGTACATTTTTACGTCTGGGGCTGGGGGAAAATATTTACGCAGTGTGAAATCTGTTCTGTTCCCTGCAGATTAGCACTTGTGACAGAGTAGATAAACTCGAGGGCTCGCAGAAAACGGCCGAGAGCATCGGGGAAGGGGGTGAAGCACTCGGTTCAGCCAGGAAAACTGCTTTATAAGAATCCTGGAAAAGGGAGACGGCGGGACGGCAGCAGAGAGGAATTTTTTAAAATATTTTTTTTAAATGGCTTAAAATTAAATATTTATAAAGTTATATTTTCTTAAATTATAATTATCAACTCACGGGCATACGTTCTGGTGAATGGGTGCAGTAGTCACATCGTTTTTTCACCCTATAAGACGCACATAGGTTTTAGGCCTCTTTCACACTTGCGTTCTGAGGATCCGGCAGGCACTTCCATCCCGCCGGATCCGTCAGAACGCAAGTCGCCTGAAAGCATTAGAAGACTGATCAGGATCCTGATCAGTCTTCGAAATGCTTTCAGGTTACTATGGCAGCCAGGACGCTATTAAAGTCCTGGTTGCCATAGTAGGAGCAGGGGAGCGGGGGAGCAGTATACTTACCGTCCGTGCGGCTCCCGGGGCGCTCCAGAATGACGTCCGAGCGCCCCATGCCCATGCCATGGATCACGTGATCCATGCGTGTAGAGCGCCCTGACATCACTCTGGAGCGCCCCGGGAGCCGCACGGATGGTAAGTATACCGCTCCCCCGCTCCCCACTACACTTTACCATGGCAACCAGGACTTTAGCGTCCTGGCTGCCATGGTAACCATTGAGAAAAAGCTAAACGCCGGATTAATGCCTTTCAATGGGAAATTATTCCGGATCCGGCCTTGCGGCAAGTGTTCTGGATTTTTGGACGGAACAAAAAGCGCAGCATGCTGCGGTATTTGCTGCGTCCAAAAAACGTTCCGGTCCTGAACTGAAGACATCCTGATGCATCCTGAACGGATTTCTCTCCATTCAGAATGCATGGGGATGATCCTGATCAGGATTTTTCCGGCATAGAGACCCGACGACAGAACTCTATGCCGGAACGCCAGTGTGAAAGGACCCTTAGAGGAGGAAAATAAGGAAAAAAAATATTTTTCATCAGACCCCCATTGTTAATCAGACAAAAGAAAATTAACTCACCGCTCCTGTTCCAGACAGTTGCTGCTCCTCAGGGCCCATTCACACGTCCGCAATTCTGTTCCGCATCTTGCGGAACGGATATGCGGACCCATTCGTTTCAATGGGGACAGATGATGTCCCAGCAGGGTCCGCAATTGCGGATCCGCACTTCCGGGTCCGCAATCGCGTTCCCGAAAAAAAATAGAACATGTCCTATTCTTGTCCGCAATTGCGGACAAGAAAAGGCATTTTCTATGTAGTGCCGGCGATGTGCGGTCCGCAAATTGCGGAACGCACATCGCCGATGTCCGTCTTTTGTGGGTCCGCAAAACACACACGGACGTGTGAATGGACCCTTAGATCCAGCGCTCTTCCTGCTGCATTGTGATGTGACCTGACGTTGCACAGAATGAGGTCACAGAGCGCACCAACGTACTTGCGCTGTGCACGGGTCACAGCATACGGCGCCAGCAGATGATGACCAGGGAGTGGCGAGTACAGAGCCCACACAGGGAGCGCCGCATTCGCCACTCCGTGGTCCTACTGTACTAATGAGCACTCATTAGTTTTCACCCTATAAGACTCACTTTTGGGGGTAAAAAGTGCATTTTATAGGACGAATAGTAATATATTTTTGTCTGCAGGTTTTAGCACTATTTTATGTTGTATGTATGCAGTACACTGTATTTTTTTATAAATACTTTTTTCATATAAATTCAAATAAATTTATCACTTAATTGTAGTATAAATTGGGGCTCCTGCTGCAACAGCCGGCTTGGAGACGGTGACTGACAATTTGCCTATATTGTCCCGAATTTTCATAGACTATCCCAGCAAATTTTGGTTAAATGGGTGGGACTTATGTAACCCCACCCAGAAGTGGGCGTTACCACACATGGTGTAGCCGGGAATACTCCAAATTTACTAGAAATGTTGGTAAAGAAACAGGCCCTCACACAGAAAAATAAAAAAGCTATAGCTCTTGATGATAAAATAATGAAAATAATTGCACGTCTTCAAGGCCCAAAATAGGTGAGTTCTTAAGGGGTTTCTAGGATTGCAAAAACATAGTTTTTTTTCCCCAAAACAGCCCCTCACCTGTCCAGTCTGTGTGCTCACATGGAGCTCAACTGCAGTACCAGACACAAACCACAGACAGGCGCTGTTTTTGGAAAAATTAGTTATGTATTTCTTGAAGCAACTCTACAATGAACGCTCCACGATAAAGATAAAGCGAGCGCGGTCCACAGGCACTTTCAGTAGTCCTTGTGCTTTTTTTTTATATATTTTTTAAATCGCACATCTCCCCCCCCTGAAGCCAGTCTTTTAGGGAATCATGTCATCAGCTGCTGACGGTGGGGTGACTCCTATGACAAGTCTTGCACTTTCTCTGCACGTCCAGTAATGTTGACTTTTTCACGTTTTTTCCTCTCCTAGGCTGTAGGGGGCGGCAGAGAGCTGGGAAACCTCTTTGGAACAGATTGCGGAGCGTTAGATCTGAAGACGGAGATGCAGAAAACCAAAGTTCTGAGTAAGAGCTGAAGAGAAAAGCCTCCTCTACAATTCACGGGACCTCCGTCCCCCCTGTATGTGCTAGAAAAACATTTAAAGGTCGGGGGAGAGGAAGCGATCCTGGGTGAGGAGCCGCCACGGCTGTGTTATGGGGACGGCGTCTTTAATAAAATATAGAGTTTCGGTAATAAAGAGCCGAGGAGCGCTACCGTCTGGCTTCAAAGCAGAGAAAAGGGCACCGTGATTAATAAATAGGATAAACTGTCCCGGGGGCATTTCCTTTTTTTTGGGGGGGGGGGGGGGGCAGCTGTAGATTTTTAATCTGATATCACTTAATTCCTTGAGTCATCTTTCTTTGTCACAAATTTTCTCATTGATATCCGGTTTATGGGAAAGCTTGGCGCAAAAAATGGATCTTTAAAAAATACGGATGACATCCGTGTGTATTCTGTATTTTGCGGAACGGAACAGCCGACCCCTGATAGAACAGTCCTATCTTTGTTCGTTAGGCATACGGCGTACCTTCCGTTTTTTGTTTTTTTTGCGGATCCACTGAAATTATTAGTTCCGTATATGGAACGCAAAATACATACAGTCGTGTGCGTGAGCCCTTAGGCTACGGGTACGCATGCACACCGCAGTGAAATCTTGTCTTTTTGGGGGGTTTTTTGCAATGGCAAAATTAAAGCTCAAAAAAGACAGTTTTGTCATAATTTGGCAAAAAAAAAAAAAACGATTTAACTGCAATGTCTGAATGCTGGGCTGCAAGAGTGGAGGCATGGCATTGACGCTTCCATCAAGTTGCACCATTTGTGCAACTTTATGCTTCTGTTGCGGCAGACTGCAACTTTGATACAACACGACTCATTCGTATCTCGTTGATTTCAGTGCTGGGTATCTGCTACTTTGTAGCTTTTTTTTTTTTTATTGGGTACCTAATGCTTATTTCACCATTGAGGGAGAAAGAAATATGCAGGACCAAGTGGCATGAAGGTGTGCCAACGTCCTCATGCAGACTTAGCCTCACTACTTTTCGGAGCTCTGGAAAAATCTTGGCGACAACTATAAAAGGGGCTGTAGCGCCAGCCGTATTGGTTGTCACCCTGACTGCCGAGTACTGCTCGAGGGTTATTAGTAGGGCGGTTGGGTGGGAGTGTGTAAGGCGGCCATGCTGTTTACCTACTTTCCCGGTATAATTGACAGCGTGGTGGCGTCGCACACACACAGGACCTTTTCTTATCGGTCGGTCATGTGAGGCCTCCTAATGGAGGAACACGCAGAAAACTTTACATTACTCCGTGTCCAGTTGAGGGTGGAAATGTTCATGTGTCCTTCATTCCGAGGCAGAGAGATTTCATGGTCTTCAGCACTTCAGAAGGAAACACATAGACTGCATTATAGACTACACCGTCATTCTGCCAGACCCCAAAACAAAAAGACAAGGGGCACATTTTAGCAGAATGCAGAAAATTCAATTTTGTTGTTCCGTTTACACAACAGTCCTTAATATGCCTTAAAGAACATAAAAAAAAAACATCTGTAGGGGTGTTGTCTTCGAGAGGTTTCGTCTGTGTACTCATTGAATTAGTGATTTTCCCCTTCAATACCGTTTTGTTTTTTATGTAAGTAGACAAGAAACTACTGTAATAGGGTAGGAGGGTAACAATACTTGGCCTATCCTACCAAAGCCTTCCAGCAAAAATCAGAACAATTACAGGTCCCTCGGACCAAACCATAGGACCAACAAAGGCGTGCTGTCAAAAAAACTTAACATTTAATTCATAATCTTTAAAGGAACTCACAAAAAGGCCAACACAAGGATAAATCAAATAGTTACATAACGCGGTACCCAAAACAAATTAAAACGGCCTCACCGGATCCATGCAGACTGTTAGACCCCAGAACGTCTCCGGAGGCTGGAAGTCGGGTCTGAGGCCAATTGGCGGGTTCGAGTTGTGGAGGTCACTCCGTTCGGTCGGGACGGTATCCAGAGCGGGTGCCAACAGTGTCGGGATAGGAGCAAAAGGGGAAATAACCCTGCCAAACCCCTGCGGTTGCGGACTCGGGACTGGCACTAGCCCTGCCTAACATAACGGAGCACCCGCCCCGATAGGGGTGACCCCGACCGGAACCTGACCCCTAACACGGGCAGTATCCCTAAGCTTGCCCTACCAAAGGGATCTTGATCCAAAAATTGAAAAAAAGTCAAACTCCCAGGCACCCTTAAACTCCCGACGTGTCACGTTTCATTATAGTGCAAATCATCAGGGGAGTGTAGTGGACCATTGCCGGATTTCAGAGAGTGTTAAGCAAAAAATATATAGACATATATAAACAGGACCTTCAGTGGAAGGAGAACCTGTTTTTAGGTTGAAAACCACCGCTAAAATTGCGGGGATTGCGGGCAAAGAAAGGGGTGGAGACCCGCAGTGGCCGGCGTCTCCCCCAGGCAGATGAAAACGCCGGCCACTGCGGGTCTCCACCCCCTTTCTTTTGCCCGCAATTTTAGCGGTGGTTTTCAACCTAAAAACCTAAAAACTTCTTTTTATGTAAGTAGGTTTAAAATTCTGTATTTTTTTTTTTCAAAAATTTGATGCAGACCTCCAAATCCCTTACCAAGACCTAGAAATTCTGTCTACCTACAGCCACCACTAGGGGGAGCTTATGAGCGACCTGCTTTATTATTAAGTCCAGCGTATGCAGAAAGCTCCAGAGCTCCCTCTAGTGCAGGCTGCAGGTAAACACAATACTTTCTTTTAACTCTGTCTATGCAGGGGATTTTGAGCTCTGCATCAGAATAAAGGCGCTCTGACCGCTGTAAGGCCTCTTTCACACAGGTGTCGCGTTTGACGCCTAGATAAGAGGCGGGTGCGTTGCGGGAAAACGCACGATTTTTCCGTGCGTGTGCAAACTTTTGTAATGCGTTTTGCACGCGCGTGTGAAAAATCGGCATGTTTGGTACCCAGACCCGAACCCAGACTTCATCACTGAAGTCCGGTTTCAGGTTGAGTATTCTGTAGATTTTATTATTTTCCCTTATAACATGGTTATAAGGGAAAATAATAGCATTCTCAATACGGAATGTTCAGTAAAATGTGGATTAAGGGGTTAAAAATAAAAAACTTAACTCACCTTAGCCACTTGATCACATAGTTGCGATCTCTTCTTCAAGCATTAGCTGCCGGCTAAAGGACCTGTGATGACGCCACCGAGCTGATCACATGATGGACTATGTAATTGGATCATGTGATGTCACGTCATCACAGGTCCTTTAGATGGCTGCGAATGCTTGAAGAAGAGAGAAGAGATCGCAACTACACGGTCAAGTGGCTAAGGTAAGTTAAGTTTTTTATTTTTAACCCCTTAATGCACATTTTACAAAGCGTTATTTATTGAGAATGCTATTATTTTCCCTTATAACCATGATATAAGGGAAAATAATAAACATCGGGTCCCGTCTCTTAGTAACCATGCGGGAAAATCGCACTGCATCCGCACCTGATATTGCGGATGCTTGCAATTTTCCCGCAGCCGCAGGGCTATGCAAAGGCACGGAGAGGACATTGCAATATCACCATGCATTGTGCCAAGTGACACACCCAGCTTTGCTACCTTTATAAAGTTACCGACTCGTCTTCCGTTTTTCAAGTTGTTTCTCGTTCTATTCAGGCATGCCACTGGTGTACACGATTACGGCAAAGCTGGGTGACAACCAATATGGCCGCAGGTACCCTGTGGTCACCCTGTGACCACTCATTGATAGTCACCCAGCTTTTCCAGAAACAGACGGAAATGTGAAATGACTGAATGCAAATCAACAGATGATGCAAGGACTGATTTGTGCCCCTTAACCGCCATTAGTCATACAGTTTCCTTGCCCCTAAGTCCGCCATGTAATGAGCTGTCATTATTTTCTCTCCTAGTTTGTGAAGTGAGAAGAAGGAAGAAGCGGCAGCGCATCGGTTGACAGTAAGTAACGGCGCCTTATCACATCGCCCCCTGACCCCGCTGGGCTCCATAGGAAGCCAAGAAGAAATTTAAAGGGGTTGTCCAGGATTGTAATATTTATGGCTTATCTACAGCATAGGCCGCCAATATCTGATGGGCGCAGGTCCGACGCCTTTACTGATTCATGTTATTAACTCTTTCTGGGAGGGATTGGAAAAAACAGCAATATAAATAAAAATTTTGCTGCATTCATTTTTTGCCATAAATAACATGATAACTTTACCAAAAACACTAGCGGCAACTCCAGAACTGCGCAGCTCTGTCCAGGGGCGGACTGGCCATTGACCTTACAGGGAAATTTCCCGGTGGGCCGATACCGCCCTCACGGTCGGCCAGTGGGAGTTTTTAGGGATGTATTTTGTGCTGCTGGCGGTATGTTGTTATGGACTGTGGTATTTGGCTCTGTTGGGGCGGTATAATGTGCCGCAATACGGTATTGCTGGCCCTGCCTTTCATCAATTTAGACCCAGCTACAAAATGGGGCCACAGAGAAAAAAGTTGTCCTGTTATTTATGCCAAAAAACGAATGCAGCAAAATGTATAACCTAAAAAAAATCAGCGGCGGGATCGCTGTTTTTTACTATTACCCCCAGAAAGTCTTAATGAAAGTTAATTAGTAAGCTATGTGTACCCCAAAATGGTGCCTTATAAAACTGCAACTTGGCTCACAAAAAAAGACGCCCTCAAACGGCTGTAAGAATGGAGTCATAAAAAAAAAAAAAAGTTATAGCTCTTGGAATCCAATGAAGGAAATAAAAATAAAAATCGCTTGGTCACTAAGGGGTTAAAGGGCCCCACCACCTTCATGCTGGTCGCAGATGAACGGGTGATGTCATTTTTTACTTCGGCCCATGGATCTCTCTGGAAACCAGTAACTGAAGCAGAGGGAGCGCTTGTGCAATGCTACGGAAATCTGAATTTCTCAAATCTTACTTATTTGTATGTTTTTGTGCCCCCTTTTGACCAGGTGATTGGCAACACTCTTTACCAGCAGTGGCTGTGACGGCAGTTTTATTAGGACGCATCCGGTGACGGAGAAGCCCCAGAACAGCGATCGTTCAGACCATCCAGTACTGCATCGGGAAAGCCGCGTATATTTTATATGCACAGGCTCCTGTAAATTCCTGTATACGTTTCTGTAATACTAAATACTTTGTACTTTACTACTTTGTTTCCGTTCCTCAGATCCCTGCTTTCTGTCAGTTAACGTGAAAATCCTTGTTTACAGCTAGAAGGTACGGGCCCAATCCGAGTCTAGCTAATCCTTGGTGGCCTAAACAGTTCGGACTCCAGACAGATACATTTAACCTGCACCGATACATTGTAACAAACTTTCAGGACAGGAGAGAAATTTGGCTGCTGATGTGTTTTGCTCAAAGAGCAATGTCTAGACTGGATACATTTGTAACAAACCCTCAGCCGTGATGAGGATTAGGTCAGGATGTGTCGGCTCAATTCACTGACAGAAACACAAAGCTAATGCTACTTTCACATCATCGGTTTCCTTTCCGCTATTGAGATCCGTCATAGGCCCTCAAAACCGGAGGAAAACGCTTCAGTTTCGTCCCCATTCAAAACAGACAAAAACTAAACTGAATGGAATGGAGTGCAACAGAATGCACTTTGTTTCGTTGCGTTCCCATGCCGCACACAAAGCGCTGCAAACAGAGTTTTTTTAATTGTGTCATGGGCGAGACGTATCCGTCATGAAACACAATGTAAGTCATTTTTTCGGACACAAAAAAAAACGGATCGAGCACCCATTGGATCCGTCTTGTTCATTTGAGATATAAATAGAGTTTAGCGAATTGAGCTTCAGAGGCTTAATCCGAAGTCGCTTTGTTCAAAATTTTGGAAAAATACTGTACGAAGATTCGTCTTCGTACAATATTAGGATGTACGGGCTCCGATGAGCGAAGTCAGTTATTCAAGAAGCCACGCGCGGCTTGGTGAATAACCAACTTCTGCTCACTGGAGCCCATACATTCTAATACGGAGACGAATCTCCGTACAGTATTATTCCGAAGTTTTGAACAAACGACTTCAGATTAAGCATCCGAAGTTCCCTTCGCTCAACTCTAGATAAAATACAACCGGATCCATACTGAAGTGATGCAGACGATTGTATTATTTACCGGATGCGTTTTTGCTGAACCTATGACGGATCCAGTGAAAAGGCAGATGTGAAAGTAGCCAAAGATACTGAATAAAGCTAAAATGTAACATTTGGCGGTAAGACAGAAGTGTGAACAAGCGTTAGATCACGCATGTCTCCATGGGGTAACTTGTAATAATAATGTGACCACTAGAGGCGCTCTACTATAGTGTTGGGTCCAAAGTTCGGGTTCTCGAAGCATCCCGTTATGAATTCCGCTACCACGGACCATAACCGAATTTAAAATCTATATTGGGATTCTTCGATAACCCGAACTTTGGACGCAGAACTTAAAACACAAGTTCGCTCAACATTATTCACAACTGCTCATTGTGCCTCCTTGAAGGGGGGGTGCACCACAAGGAGCACCCAATGGACCCCATATAGAAGGTGAGTCACCTTCAGCCGTCTCCTTATATTTCCATTTTTATTTACAAAATGAAGAGTTCTGCAAACCTCAATATACATTTGTGTTTAAATTCTTAAGTGTTCAATATCTCTGCTTGCAGTCAGTGCAGACCTAATAATTCTCTCAGTCGAGCGCTAGGGTGTATTCACATGTTGCGTTCATAAGCTTAGATTTTTCAGCGCTACAGTCCCTTAAGCCTCATTGACATGATAGTAAGGCCTTATTCACACATCAGTGATCGTGAGGCAAAACCAGGATTAGAGGCTACACGGACCTATGTTCTGTGTTTAGAGCCGCACCAGGTTGTGGCTCAAAATGACTGATGGAAATCACTGACCGAACACTGAGGTGTGAATGAGGCTTTACTGTATGCACCCTGGCCATGTCCAGCTCACAGGTATATCTCTCGTTACAGTGTATTAGGAGCTTTCTCATGTAACGCAGGCATGGCAACTAACTTGGTTTTACCCGGAGTCGCCCTATTTTTAGCCTTGGTCACCCTGTGATATACAGCTTTCACCCGGTGGCCTGGGAGGCCTAAAATAGGGTGCAAGCACGGCCCAAAAATATAACAGGGTTATAAAAATGACCAATATCTATTGGATTAACCCAAGTGGGGCTGCACTGGGTCCTGACGCCAACAAGTGTCAAATCCTAGTTGGCGGCGGCGCACAGAATATCATGAATCTGGATGGCAACCGGACCCAGTGCAGCGCGGCAGAAGGGTAAATATACAGTCCGGTCTGGGGTCTGAACTGGGTTAGGGGCCCGATATGGCAGGGCTGATATTAATATAGGGGCCTGGTTTGGAGGGAGGGGGTGTATATTGGGGGTTTGATATTATAGAGGTCCGTTCTTGGGTCCGATATTAATATAGGGTCTGGTTTGAGGAGGGGTGTATTTCGGGTTTGATATTATAGAGGTCCGTTCTTGGGTCCGATATTAATATAGGGGTCTGGTTTGGAGGGAGGGGGGTGTATTTTCGGGGTTTGATATTATAGAGGTCCGTTCTTGGGTCCGATATTAATATAGGGGTCTGGTTTGGAGGGAGGGGGGTGTATTTTGGGGGTTTGATATTATAGAGGTCCGATATTAATATAGGGGTCTGGTTTGGAGGGAGGGGGGTGTATTTTGGGGGTTTGATATTATAGAGGTCCGTTCTTGGGTCCGATATTAATATAGGGGTCTGGTTTGTATATTTTTAGGGGGTTCTATATTATAGGGGTCTGTTCTCTGGTCTGGTATTAATGTGGCGGCTCTGTATATGTTTAGCGGGTCTGATAATATATAGGGGTCTGGTTTGGGGGGCTGTATATGTTTAGGAGGTTCGATATTCTAGGGGTCTGTTCTCGGGTCTGATAATTCATATGGAGGGTCTGTATATGTTTAGGGTCTGATCTGGGATCTGATATTAGAAACTTTTGCTGCAACCCACTACTAAAGTACCACCGAGCAACGGTAACGAGCTGTGCCTTTGTGTCAGCAAGCATGCACTTACTGCTGACCAATATTTCAATTACAAAGTATTAGAACATTTGATTATAAGGTAACGTCGCTTTATTCTGTTCATTTTTGAAAACCTGCCAAATTTTTATCCTTATTTTTCAAACTTTTTCCAAATATTTTCTCCCCAAATTGTGATATCAGATGCCCGTACAACTAACGAGCGTACATACAAGTCCATCATCCGCCCGTGGGATCTTTACCCTAGGTGGTCGGCCAGCTGCAGCGCCCTCTGCTCCTACCCATTTAGCCGCATCTCTCTTTTTCTGAGTCTTGGCCTAAAAGGGACATTTCCATTTCCGTGCTCTGAAAATACTTTCCCCACTGAATGCAATAAACGTCCTGCTGCTTTCACCTGCTGGCAGACTCTGAATACACAAGCCCTGCTCTGATCACTAGGGGCACCTGTCGCCCGCACACTGGAGGCAGCCATTTTGCAGGGTGAGTGTGGGGTTTTTTAGGATGCAGCATGTAGATCTTACAGTAAGTAATGAGGCGCTTTGCATCTCCTGCGCGGTGAATGCAAATTGTGGCCTGTAAAACTGCCTCCTGTGTGATTATACCAGTAAGAGCATGGGACTACAACTCCCAGCATGACCTGGAATACCGGGACAAGGCGTTTGTTTTTCATGGAAAAATAGGGAAGGATTGAAACACAGAAACTAAAAGCCATTTCTGACTTAATACTTCTCACAGCTGAGGGTTTGCTACAGTCATATCCACCCTAGACAATCCCCTGCGAGCTGACTGTATCAAAAGCACAAATCTCTCTATTGTCCTGATGGTTTGTTACATTTCACCCGCACTAATACATTGTAGCAAACCCTGATCTGTGAACAGTATTGGGTCATGATGGGTTTTCAGCCTCTGAGTGTCAATAAGAAAGCTCCTATTCACTGATGGCAAGCAGAGGTGAGACAGCAAAACACAAAGGGTACTAAAAAGTTGCGGGACTTTTACCTGTACGATTAAACATTTCTGATTGTACCTTCGACGGGATGTCGGCACAATATATCCCTGACAGGCGTAAGACATTGCTATACCAAAGCTCTGCGGTGTATTATAGAGCCATAGGGGGCAGAACATGTAGAAAGAGCAATAAATCTTGTAAAAGGAGAATCTCAAGTAGAAAAAAAAAATGTAGACAAAAAATTCAAAATCTCAACAAAAAAAAGTACAACTTTTTTTTTTTTTTACTATACATATGGTATTGCCGTATCCGTAACAACGTGATCTAATAAAAGTTATTTATCCCACAGGGTGAATCCCATAAAACGAAATGCCAGAATTACTGTTTTTTTTTTCTTTTGTTAATCCTGATTTCCAAAAATGATTGTCATAGTGCAAGATGGTACCGATGAAATGGGAACCTGTCCTGCAAAATGCAAAAAAAAAAACAGACCACCATACGACTCCACTGACAGAAAAATAAAAAAAAAAGGGATTTTGAAGAGTAGCAATTAAAAAAAAAAAAATGCAGGGTCATTAATGGTCAAACGCACCAAGATTTAAAGGGCCAGCGCTCCGTGAGCATGTGACGTCACCGTGCGTCGGTCACATGTCCTAGTTGCAGCTCAGCCCCGTTCAAGTCAATGGGGCTGAGCTGCAATACCGAGCACAACCACTACACGGTGTACAGCGCTGTGCTTCGAAAGCTGTTGGGAGTCGGTGGGCGCTCCAGTGAGTGCGGAAGCTCCCTGAAACAGCTGATCAGCGGGGGGCCCAGGACTCAGACCCCCACTGATGTGATCATGATGACCTATCCTGAGGATTATATATTACTCGATAACCCCTTTAAACATATCCTATATCCACTGATCGGTGAGAGTATGACTGCTGTCGCCCCCACTAATGATGAGAACGCCCTGTGCCCCCTCTGGTATAAATGGAGCGGCGGGTCAGGTTTGCAGACTGCAGCTCCATTCATCTCTATGGGGCTGCCGGAGACAGGTGAGCGCTGTGCTACCGCCAGTCGTCTCATAGAGGATGAATAAAGCCGCAGCACTCGTGCTCAGCCGTCTCTCCATTCATATTGGGGGGGAGGGCACAGGACCCCGCTGTCTGTAGCAGGGGCGACTCTGGGGGCCACAGATCACAGCGTACTGTAACATAATGAAAGTGAATGAGGTGCAAGGTGCTATAACCTGACAGATGCAAGAAATCCAAACCTGCGGCTGTCGGGTTACAACACCTTGCAAGTCACGACGCTGCCGCAGTCTCAACTTCAAGACCGTAGCTCCACCGTGCTGCCACCCTCAGCCAAAGTTGCCGTGTAGCCCCAGCCTACAGCATTTGGTCCTAAAGAGCTATTCTCGGGGCCACAGTTACCAGTTACTTTCCTGTTCGTGTTTTTTGTTTTTTTTGCACGTAAACCCCATTAACAACACTTACGTTGCAGCTGATGAAGTGTTTTTGTCCTTTTTGTGTTTCTTTTTTTTGTAGTCACCTTTACCTGCCGGGGGGGGGGGGGGATTCGGTGTCCATCTGTATCATGGGGTCGACCAGGGATACGTGATTTACCAGCCTTTATCATGGAGTTATAACCCGCCCTGACCGGGAGCGCCGACCGTTCATCACGACCCTGGCGCGTGCCTTAACCTTGCCTAGGAGACTCGGGCACATGCAGTATTTAGAGGCGCGGGCCCCTGTCAGCCGCAGCCTTGTTTCAGAAAACTTATGGAAAAAGAATTTGGAAAGAGCCGGGAAGTTTTGTCGATTCCAGCACTTTAACACAAAATTCAATATTTATTTCCTTTCGCTTCGTTTTCAAGAACTGGCCCAGAATTTACGACTCTTGGGCGACAAGAAAAGCCCTGGAGCCAATTCTGTCTTGTAATTTAACTCTTTGTAGACCTCAGGGAACATAACAGGCTGATTACCAGAAGGGGCCCCCAATGGGTGGGGATTTACTCACCCGCCCCTTTAATTAGCAATCGGGATTTGCACCCATAGGGTAAGAGTGAATGAGAGGACAGATGTATGGACGTTTTGTGGCGGCCATGTTGGTTGTTGCCCTGGAAAAAGCTTGTGATGCCTAAAAGCCCTGGAGGCGCCGAGAAGACTCTGCTGTGATTGGTTCAATCTAGGGACCACATTTCTCTGTAGGCTCCCTGCACACGGCGGCAGGTTCATTAACAGAGAATCTGCGACAAAAATCATGTTTTTATTGCATATTTGATGTGGTTTTGCCACAGATCTCAGCCTTGCATTGCAAAGAGTGAAATCAACACAAAAAAAACACACAAAGCATTGATATTTCGAATATTTTTTGAATACATTTTTTTTTTTTTTTATAGCGAGTTCAGCTCTGAAGTATAATACAGAATGTAACCCGTACAGGATAAGTAATGTATGTGCACAGTGACTGCACCAGCAGAATAGTGAGTGCAGCTCTGGAGTATAATACAGGATGTAACTCCGGATCAGTACAGGATAAGTAATGTATGTACACAGTGACTGCACCAGCAGAATAGTGAGTGCAGCTCTGGAGTATAAAACAGAATGTAACTCCGGATCAGTACAGGATAAGTAATGTATGTACACAGTGACTGCACCAGCAGAATAGTGAGTGCAGCTCTGGGGTATAATACAGGATGTAACTCAGGATCAGTACAGGATAAGTAATGTATGTACACAGTGACTGCACCAGCAGAATAGTGAGTGCAGCTCTGCAGTATAATACAGGATGTAACTCAGGATCAGTACAGGATAAGTAATGTAATGTATGTACACAGTGACTGCACCAGCAGAATAGTGAGTCCAGCTCTGGAGTATAATACAGGATGTAACTCAGGATCAGTACAGGATAAGTAATGTATGTACACAGTGACAGCACCAGCAGAATAGTGAGTGTAGCTCTGGAGTATAATACAGGATGTAACTCAGGATCAGTACAGGATAAGTAATGTATGTATACAGTGACTGCACCAGCAGAATAGTGAGTGCAGCTCTGGAGTATAATACAGGATGTAACTCAGGATCAGTACAGGATATGTAATGTATGTACACAGTGACTCCACCAGCAGAATAGTGAGTGCAGCTCTGGAGTATAATACAGGATGTAACTCAGGATCAGTACAGGATAAGTAATGTATGTACACAGTGACTGCACCAGCAGAATAGTGAGTGCAGCTCTGGAGTATAATACAGGATGTAACTCAGGATCAGTACAGGATAAGTAATGTATGTACACAGTGACTGCACCAGCAGAATAGTGAGTGCAGCTCTGGAGTATAATACAGGATGTAACTCAGGATCAGTACAGGATAAGTAATGTAATGTATGTACACAGTGACTTCACCAGCAGAATAGTGAGTGCAGCTCTGGAGTATAATACAGGATGTAACTCAGGATCAGTACAGGATAAGTAATGTATGTACACAGTGACTGCACCAGCAGAATAGTGAGTGCAGCTCTGGAGTATAATACAGGATGTAACTCAGGATCAGTACAGGATATGTAATGTATGTACACAGTGACTGCACCAGCAGAATAGTGAGTGCAGCTCTGGAGTATAATGCAGGATGTAACTCAGGATCAGTACAGGATATGTAATGTATGTACACAGTGACTGCACCAGCAGAATAGTGAGTGCAGCTCTGGGTATAATACAGGATGTAACTCAGGATCAGTACAGGATAAGTAATGTATGTACACAGTGACTGCACCAGCAGAATAGTGAGTGCAGCTCTGGAGTATAATACAGGATGTAACTCAGGATCAGTACAGGATAAGTAATGTATGTACACAGTGACTCCACCAGCAGAATAGTGAGTACAGCTCTGGAGTATAATACAGGATGTAACTCAGGATCAGTACAGGATAAGTAATGTATGTACACAGTGACTGCACCAGCAGAATAGTGAGTGCAGCTCTGGAGTATAATACAGGATGTAACTCAGGATCAGTACAGGATAAGTAATGTATGTACACAGTGACTCCACCAGCAGAATAGTGAATTCAGCTCTGAAGTATACGAGCACTGTATGTACACAGTGACCTTACATCTAGTGCGGAGCCGAAGCCTGGTGGCAGGTTTCTATGCAGGCTCGTTAGTTCTATGAACGGTGTATTTATCTTGCCTGTTCCCAGCAATGACTGGGAGAATTTGCCCACATCTGTTCCTCTCCCCAGTAGAAGACATGTCCGTCCTTCAAAGGGAACCAAGACCGGCTCATAAAGCTGACACTGGGACCACTTAGATGATTACACGACTGACTGCGGGGATCCACACCGACCGCTAAAATGGGGAACCCCAAAGTCCCCTCCCCCCAGAGCCAAGGAGGACTTTGACTGGATCTCTGCACTTGCGGTTTCTGTCCCCCCATGCAGCTTGAATGGATGTTGTAGGATGGATTGTACCTTTTTATGGGATGGGGCTCACTTCGGGCCCCTGATGGGTATTTTGAGGGTCATGTTCTTCTGAGGTTTAGGAGTCAGTTTAGGACTTTGTGCACATTATCTAATAATCCGGTGAGGATGAATAAGGCGATGGGAAAGTCCGGCGGGGAGCCCGCGCCCGCGCCGCCCCCTTGTCCTTTTTGGATGTGGTTTTTTTGTGATTACTTTGGATTAGTTCTGCTCAGAAAACGTTAAACCCGTGACCATTCTGCACTCGCTGCATCCAGAATGTCACATTATCGTCACATGGCGAAGCATGAAATTTATTTACTTTACTTGAACAATCTTTTCTTAAAACAACCTAATAGAGGAGATCACGGCATGAATGGCGGCCATTGTGTGCCGGTCAGTATATCATTATCTCCTGCAAGCGGTAAAAACTGACCCATTGTTCGCCCATGACTATCATCCACTGTAAACAAAATATTTTACAGCAGAATGTGAGCAGATCTACCTCGCTGCTGCCAAGAGTCATGGCCGAGCGTCGCACGGGGCCTGTAATATCCCGAGGACTCTCACTGCTTCATGAGGAATCGTATAAAATGGCTTATAGTGAAGATTAAAAACATGAAAACCGTTCTCCAATATACGACTCCTATCCTGAGATATGAACGTTTGAAGTTACAGGCCTTAAGCCTGAGGCTGTACTACTGAGACTCATCCCCTCCCTCCTGATTTCTGCTAGGTGCAGTGTTGTCGGCTTCCACATCAATGATGACAGGTATTTGCCGTTATTAAGACCAGTGGGTGTAGAACTGAATCTACTGCACTACTTCACCTGACATATCTTTCGGGATCATTCAGTAGTGCAGCCTCAAGCTTTTGAGCCGTAACTTCAGATGCTTGTATATCAGGATAGAAAGAAGATATCAAGACACAGTTTTCACATTTTTAATGTGTACAAAGGGCCTTTGGTTTCCACTAAGTCAGGGATGGGCAAACTGCGGCTCTCCAGCTGTTGCTAAACTACAACTCCCAGCATGCCCAGTCTGGCTACAGCTATCAGCCTACAGCAGGGCATGGTGGGAGTTGTAGTTTTACAACAGCTGGAGAGCTGCAGTTTGCCCATCCCCGCACTAAGGCCCAATTCACACGTCCACAAAATGGATCTGCATCCCATCCGCAATTTTGCGGGAGCGTTGCAGACCCATTCATTTTAAAGGGGCAGGAATGGATGTGGACAGCACACTATGTGATGTCCACATCCGTGTTTCCGTTTCCGCAAAAAAATAGAACATGTCCTATTCTTGTCCTCAATTGCGGACAAGAAAAGGCATTCTCTATATAGTGTCCGCAAAATGCGGAATGCACATTGCAGCCGTCCGTGTTTTGCGGATCCGTGTTTCCGCAAAACACACTACGGACGTGTGAATTAGGCCTAATTGATCTCTGACGTATGGAAAGTATCTTTCATATATCTATGTTTCTCCTATTATGTCTATCTCCATTCCTTTTTATATCTATCTGCCGGATAGGGCACATACCGTAATTGAGCTGAACAGACTCCATTGATTTGAATGGTTTCCAATCTGAACCCTGTGTTTTTTTACCGGAGAAAAAAAAAGTCCTGTATGCAGGACTTTGTGATCTGGTCTTTTTGACCTAATCTGCAATGAAGGCCCCAAAATGGAGCCACCTATGCAGATGTGAGCTCGGCTTTTCTCATATCCATCTCATGTACATCTATCATCTTTATGGTAAAGAATCCACCTACAGTACAGAAAATAAATCCAAGACCAGCCGCCTAAAAGAGCTCCGCGCTCTCCCAAAGAGCTTACAATCTAATACTGGGTTCAGACCTGAGCGTTTCTGAGACGCGCTCTTCCGCGCGTTTTTGTCGCGCGGTTTACGCGTGTTTTTGGCAATAGTAAACGCGCGTTTTCTGTGCGTTTGTGTGATTGACTGCAGTGTTGTCCAGTGACCAAATATCCCTGTCTATATGAAGTTTGGCCAATCAGAGCTGGGGTTTGGCCTTTCCAGCATGTTGCAAATTCAGAAACACGCGTTCGAACGCGCGTTTTCAGTGTCAAAAACGCGCAAAATACAAGCGTTGCGCGTTCCCATTGAAGTCTATTGGCCAAAACGCGCGACAAACGCCCCAAAAAAAGCTCAAGTACTTGTTTATGCGTCGGGCATTTTTCAGCGCGTTCGAACGCGCTGTAAAACGCGCAAGTGTGAACTGAGGGTAAGGGCTCACTCCTGTGACCGTATTTTTTCTTTCTTTCTGCATCCGTTTCACATTTTGAGGATCAGACGCAGATCCATTTGTTTCTATGGGACTGCAAAATCCATGTATAGTACACCGCGTGCTATCCGCTTCCATACGTCCGCATAAGAGCTCATGCACACGAACGTATCTATTTTGCGGTCTGCAAAAAATACGGATGACGTCCGCGTGCATTCCGTATTTTGCGGAACGGAACAGCCGGCCCCTGATAGATCAGTGCTATCCTTGTCCGTAATGCAGACAGGAATAGGACATGTTCTATTTTTTTGTGGAACGGACATGGATGGGGATGTGGCCAGCACATGGATTAACTTCCGTTTTTTTGCTGACCCATTGATATGAATTGGTCTGCAAACAAAACGGAAATAAAGCATGTTTGTGCGCATGAGCCCCAGAAGATAGAACATGTCGAACACTTGTCCGCAAAATGCAGTCTGTGGCCCCATTCAAGTGCAAAAATGTGGATTGCACACGAAATGTGTTCCGTATTTTACGGATCCGTGTCCGCAAACTTTAAAGCCCTTTCATGTCACCTTTGAATCTTTATTAAAAATGATACTTTCCTTTTTTTTGCGGAAACGGAAACATACCTTCCGTATTTTGCCGAAGTATCACGGAATGGACTTTTTGAGGAAGAACGGACCCGCATTTTGGGGACCGCAAACAACATACGGTCGTGTGAATGGGTCCTAATGCAAATGGACTATAAACCTGAGCCCCATAGTGTATCCTCTAATTAGGCGCATCGATATGACCCATTAAGGGGCAGGAATCCATCCCGATCGGGACGCCCCTCCATCAGACAAGGCTCCAATTTTGAAGACAGATCCCTTTCTGCCTCCGCAGTTATTGCAGATCTCCAGGTGCGGGCGATGTGCTGATGACAACAGAATGGAAAAGAGAGACGGTAATAATTCTGAGCGCTTTTCACTGCTGGAGATATTGATTATTTGTGTGTGGTGAGAGATTTGGAAAATTCAATTAAAGAAGTTGTACAAAGGTTTCATAAATTTTCCGGGGGGAGCGTGTACACAGACATTGATGCGTATTAAATCAATGCCGCCCTTCGCCGTATATTTCCGATGAAGCATAAAAATAAATAATATTTAAACAGTTCTGCTTACTACAGAAACAAATTTTATTTTCTCCGAAGCATTTAGTCATAGGACATCAGCCCGTCGTGCGCGCTCGGCAGCCGCAACAAATTTTATAGACCTTCTTCTCCCCGGGAGACGCATCTCGGGTCCTATGAATTTCTAAATGAGCAAAATGGTAAAGATGGCATGTCAGCAGTATAAAAATTGATCAGCGAAGAGATAGAGGCGTAAGGAGGGAGATTTGTATGGAAGCTCTAATAGGTTTTATTAAATAAAAATACTATAAAAGACAGTAATGAACAGAGCGCTGGAAGCCGGGCTGAAGTGCAAAAAATGACTCCGACCCCGGCTGGATTTATATTACCAGACTTTTTATTGACGCCTTTTTTTTTTTTTTTGCAACATTTTGGGAGATAAGTGTTGGTGTGGCCCCTAACATGAGAATTTGGGGATTATAAATATATATGTTTATTTTTGAGCTGCCTTCACTGGCTTCAGAGCAGCACTCCGTTTTTTATTAGTCTCTATATGGAGCAAGCAGTGGCAGATGCGGAGAAAAGGGGGAACCATAGAAAAGATGAAAATTAGGGGGACCATAGACTTTAGCTACATCTCGGCCTTACCCTCAGTTCACACTTGCGCGTTTTATAAAACGCATAACCGATGCAAACCAATGCTTCCCTATGGGACTGATTCACATTTTCGCGTTTTACAGCGGGTTTAAAAGCCCTGAAAGACGCCCGACGCATAGACAAGTACTTGAGCGCGTTTGTCGCACGTTTTGGCCCATAGACTTCAATGGGAACGCGCAACGCTTGTATTTTGCGAGTTTTTGACACTGAAAACGTGCGTTCGAGCGCACGTTTATGAATTTGCAACATGTTGGAAAGGCCAAACCCCAGTTTTGATTGGCCAAACTTCATATAGACAGGGATATTTGGTCATTGGACAACAATGCAGTCAATCACACAAAAGCGCGGAAAACGCGCGTCACAGAAACGCTCAGGTCTGAACCCAGTGTAAGGCTGGGTTCAGACTTGCGCGTTTTACAGCTCGTTCAAACGCGCTGTAAAACGCTCAACACATGAAAACCAATGGCTTCCCTATGGCCCTGGTTCTCACTTGAGCGTTTTACAGCGTGTTTGAACGTGCTGAAAAACGCCCTATGCTCAAAAAAGTTCTTGAGCTTCTTTGGGGCGTTTTGTCGCGCGTATTGTGATTGACGCCACAGTAGTCAATCACACGAACGCGCGTACGACCCGCGTTTCCTATTTGCAAAAACGCGCTGTAATACGCGCGACAGAAACGCGTGTTTTACGCGCGTATCAATTACGCGCAAGTCTGAACCCAGCCTTAGGGCTCATGCACACGAACGTGTGCTGCCGTTGCCGTATTGCGGACCGCATTACACGGGCACCGTTCTGCATGACTGAAGCGGACCCATTCTCTTCAATGGGTCCACAAATCCGGAGATGCGGAACACTACGGAGTGCTTCTTTGGGGTTCCGTCCCGTACCGCAAAGAGAGAGAACATGTCCTATCTTTTTGCAGAACAGATGAATGCAGACTCATTCAAGTAGAATGGGTCTGGAGTCATCCCGGCGGCCGCACGGAGGTTGCCCGTGGTCCCCAATGCATGGAACTGACCACCTACGGCCGTGTGCATGAGCCCTAACTGGCAATTTTGATGGGCCTGCTAAATGTGTACGGGGTTGTCCAAACTGATAGGTGGAGATAAACTACCACCAGATGCGCTGGGCATTGACCTACTACCCCTCTCTTCCATTAAAAAGGTTGTCTAAGAATTGGAAATAGCGCCAATTTTGTCAGTGGTTGTGTCTGGTATTGCAGCTACATTTAAAGGGGATGGGTCTGGAGAGAACAGGTGTGGTGCTCTTTCTGAAAGAAAGCAGCCAAATTTGTGTAGTGCTGGACAACCCCTTTAAGAATGTATGAATGCTGGGCCCAAACCAAGCATGCGGCGGGAGGGGTAGCCGTCAGCAAAACAACACAACTGTAAATGATTGGGGTCTATACTTCCCAACAGTGTAGCTGGTAAATTTGCGGCATGTAAGCCCAACCCCCAGGAATGGCCCAAGAACTGCCCACTTGTCCATGGCGGGACAGCCTGAATTTGCTGGGACTGTGTCTGAAAATTAGAGAGAGTCCCTGCAAATTCAGGACTGTTGGCAACTATGGGGGTCCATGAGGCACCGGTGGGATGTGTCATACAATGGACCCAGCTGCCAGTATAAACAGAGACCATGACCTAGATATAAACAGCCTTAGTCCCTTTTTAGGAGCTACTTGACACCAGCACCGGACCGTTCTGACTTAGGCCTATTGCACACGAACGTTTTTTTTGCACGTGTGGATGGACAGTTTTTTTTTGCGGTCCGTATACGGAACCATTCATTTCAATGGGTCCGCAAAAAAAACCTGAAGTGTCTCCGTGTGCATTCCACTTCCGTTGCAAGATAGAACCTGTCCGCATCACGGACAAGGATAGTACTGTTCTTTTAGAGGCCAGATGTTCCGTTCCACAAATAACGGAATGCACACGGATGTCAACCGTTTTTTTTGCAGGTCCGTTTTTTGCAGACTGCAAAATACTGAAAAAGCCATACGGTCGTGTGCAATAGGCCTTAAGCACGTTTTCCACTTTTTTTCCCATGTCCATTAAAATAGGGGCCCTCCGTCTCCAGGGGCCCATTAGCAGCCATATTCCTTGTATATGCCGTCCTAGGAAGTGTAGAACCATCTGAAATTACCGCCCACCTACATCATGGGAGCTCCAGGTAAAAAATTTTGGGGGGTCAATAAAGGGTCAAAATGTTTACTTGTATTTGCCAATACGGCAACTATTTTTGGATGATATGGGAGCGGATATGAAGCCACAGGACAACACTGTACCAGAAGGGGACATGTTTTCATCACATTCTCTCAGTAGTGCAGCCTCAGGCTTTGGGCCTCTAACTTCATGCGGTCATATCTCGGGATCACAACGCCATATTAAGAAAGCGTCTTCTCATTTTCTGTCCTCTAAGGTGTTTTTCTTGATATATTTCTTCTGGAAGTTCGCCTTTAAGTGACTGATGATTACAGCAGACATGGCGGCCACCATCTACACCCCGCCTCCTGGAATACAGTCCGTAATGGGGACACGAATGTGGTTGGTTCTTTCTACAGACAGTGGAGGAGATTCAGCACAAGGCGAATTCTCAAGTCCATTTTTGAGGTCTTTGTTGCCATAATTTGCGCCAAATTTATCAAACGCCGTACGCTGGTTGATAAATTTGGCGTATCTTTAAAAATAACGCTGCTGCAGTTTTTTTTCCATCGATCCCAATATACTGGGGTGAGATTGTGCTGGTTTTTTGCAACTTTTTTTTTTTTTATAAATCGTAAGTGTACTCACCGTTTTCCTAAGGTAAATCACGAAAATTATGTGCACCAATATTGACCACTTTTTGACACCGGAAAAGCGTTGCACAAGGCTTTATCAATACCCCCCCCCCCCCCCCATTTTTTTTCCGTATCCTACAGTCGCGTTGATGCAGGATTTAAAGGGATGGTATTATACATGGCGTCGAACATGTGAGAATCTTAGCGATCGATTTACAGGCGCAAAATAATCGCTCACTGACCCCTTGCAGCATACGGCCACCAGTATTTTTCACGGATTTTACTAATGCAATGGTCTGTGCTCACCTGGTGTGGAACTACAACTCTCCGCATAGTCTGGTCTATCTAATAATAGGTTTAAAGGGACGCAGTTGTGCATGGAGTCCAGCGCATGACCACCTTAGAAATCCATTAATGGCTGCAAAAATCGCCTGCTGACCGTTTGCCGCCATTTCTGATCCGATTTTCCTAATACAATGGCCTACTAAAGGAGTCTACCATCAACCGATGTGGAGCTACAACTCCTAGCATCAGGGCATGCTAGGAATTGTAGTTCCACACCCCAAGCTAGCAGAACCCTGGTGATTGCTGCCTTTTAAAGAGCGCCGTGTCTGGTCGATGACGAATGTCTTCCATATTGCCTTTTATAATGTCACCCTGCCGCTGAACGCCCTTTAAGTAAGATAAGGCGCCGTGCGGTTATTTGCTGCATCGGATTGTGTGAGTAAACACAGTAATTCAGATTTATTTAACTGGGGGCTTTCTCGGGCGTCTCATGATCTAGTGTTACGGCCTCGCAGACAATCGCGCCTTGTGTTCGTGTAGCTCCAGGGTTCCCGTGTATTTCACAGGGATGCGGCGTCTAATATTATCCCTTCTCTGCCTCCTCTGTGTGGTCTCTTTCATGGGGTCGGTCTCTTTCAGCTGTCACTGAGCAGGTTCAAAAACATAAACTTTTCTCACAGTTACGTTATAAACCCCCAAAACATGGCTCCTGGTAAAACAACTGTTTTCCTAACATTAAAGGGGTCCCCTCAGGTCTTGCGGCATTTTACACGACATCTGTCACCCTCCTCGTTGAGATGTCCCAATAGAGGTGAATTGGGGGGTAATGGGCGTGCCCCTTTTTAGTATATGCTCCATGGCTGCTGTACGGCATCCATCCTCTATAGGCGACCATGTTAAAAATGTAGACCACATGCTGTACGTTTTTTGGCTGGATGGCGCTGGTAAAAGCTTCCGGTATAGGATTCCATTAGCCCGGTGGAGGACAAAACACTCTTCTGTGTGGTGGCCGGTATATAGCGGTATACCACACACAAAAAAAGTAAAAATATCAACAGCAAAGTCTACGGTATTCTGTACAATGGCATTCAGTACAAAAAAAACATCTTTCAACATGGGAGCCTATGAGTGAGGGATGTCCCTGTACGGCACCTGTCAGAGGGAATGCCAGAAGCTTTTATCTTAAATGGATGCCATTAACGTGATGTGAACAGGGCCCTAGAAGAGCTGTAAGAACCCCGTCTATAATAGTGTGCCAATATTCCACAAAACAATCACTCTGTGTAGCACTATTGTATTGGCTTTGTATGGCATTATTATACTGGCTCTGTTCAGCCCTATTATGTTGGTTCTTTACGGCACTATTATAATGGCTCTGTATGGCACTGTTATATTCGCTTTGTATGGCACAATTATGTTGACTGTATGGCACTATTACATTGGCTCTTTATAGGACTATTATGTTGAAGCTTTATGGCGCTATTATATTGGTTCTGTATAGCGCTATTATATTGATTCTGTTTCCATTATTATATTGATTCTGTATAGCGCTATTATATTGGTTCTGTATAGCGCTATTATATTGGTTCTGTATAGCGCTATTATATTGATTCTGTATAGCGCTATTATATGGATTCTGTATAGCGCTATTATATTGATTCTGTATAGCGCTATTATATGGATTCTGTATAGCGCTATTATATTGATTCTGTATAGCGCTATTATATTGGTTCTGTATAGCGCTATTATATTGATTCTGTTTCCATTATTATATTGGTTCTGTATAGCGCTATTATATTGGTTCTGTATAGCGCTATTATATTGGTTCTGTATAGCGCTATTATATTGGTTCTGTATAGCGCTATTATATTGGTTCTGTATAGCGCTATTATATTAGTTCTGTATAGCGCTATTATATTGATTCTGTATAGCGCTATTATATTGGTTCTGTATAGCGCTATTATATTGATTCTGTATAGCGCTATTATATTGGTTCTGTTTCCATTATTATATTGGTTCTGTATAGCGCTATTATATTGGTTCTGTATAGCGCTATTATATTGGTTCTGTATAGCGCTATTATATTGGTTCTGTATAGCGCTATTATATTGATTCTGTATAGCGCTATTATATTGGTTCTGTTTCCATTATTATATTGGTTCTGTATAGCGCTATTATATTGATTCTGTATAGCGCTATTATATTGGTTCTGTTTCCATTATTATACTGATTCTGTATAGCACTGTTATATTGTTTCAGTACGGCATTACTACAGTACATTGGTTCTGTATGGCACTATTACATTGCTTCTGTTTCCATTATTATATTGGTTCTATATGGCACTAATATGGTTGTTCTGTATAGCACTATTATGTTGGCTCTGTGTGTCACTATTATATTGGTTCTGTATGGCATTACTACAGTATATTGGATCAGAACGGCTCTATTATATTGGATCAGTACGGCACTATTATATTGGATCAGTACGGCACTATTATATTGGATCAGTACGGCACTATTATATTGGATCAGTACGGTACTCTTATATTGGATCAGTACGGCACTATTATATTGCTTCTGTTCCCATTGTTATATTGGTTTTGTATGGCACTATTATGTTTCTTCTGTATGGCATTACTACAGTATATTGGTTCTGTACGGCACTTATGTATCAGGTACAGTGACTTTCTATTTGTCTTCTAGAAAAATCTAGCCCCCCCCCCCCCCCTCCCAAAAACATTTCCCCCACATTCAACCAGATAGGCTTTCTTAGAGGGCCTGGCACACGAGGAGTTAAGGAGACGTGGTGCCCTTTAAACAGGATTCCTTGCAATGTCCTGACTACAAGCAGAATGTCTTCACAGTGTAAATGTTATCTGTGCCGGGGCCCCGGGGCCCGCAGCTCTCCGTGTGCACATGCTTCCCTGGCTGCAATAACTTATTTCATTCACCATATTTTATATCAAACAGATCCAAAAAAAAAAAAAGAAAAACTGGGGTCATAGAAACCGCATCTGCCTCGATCATCTTAAAAGAGAAGTTTAGATGCTTGTAAATCTATCTGACCGGCGAATACCAGGGTGGAGGGCGCGGGCGCGGGGCAGGTGTTTGGCTAGATTTAGTTTCTTGCGTCTAATTTAAACTTAACACTGTACTCAAGCGGCTAATCTCAATGTAAATGGCACATTTCACAGACGCGTCCTCCCCGCAGCGGCTTCATGCGCAACATCTGGACCGCGCAAGGATTCTGCATGGTCAGCAGAAAGAGCAGGCAGGCTGGATGGTGCAAATAGAAAGGGACAAATCATCCGGGGAAGTGGCCATTTTGTCACTTTAAAGGGGCACCAACCCCCTAAGGTCACTAAAGGTCGCCTATTGTTCTCTGGCCGAGGAGAGCGATCGCCAATGGCCAAAATAAGTAGTCGCCCTGCTGACCTTACGTTTTTACCCGGAAAGGAGCATCCACTAGGCCACTTCTCCAGTACGGCAGTAGATTTTCCAGTAGCACAGGTAGGTGGCGTTGGTGTAGCAGACAGGGTGGTTAGTCACCGCAGTGTAGCAGGGTCTATGAAGCAGAGCCGAGCTGGAGGGACAATGTAGCTGAGCTGAGCTGAGCTGGAGGGTAGAGCTATAGATCTTGCAGTATCCTTGATAGGCAGTGGTGGCATATTAGAGCAGGGTGGATGATAACCACCATGTAGCAGTGCTGAACTGGAAGGCCAGCTGGGCTGGAGGACTGATGTAGCAGAGCTGGGCTGAAGGTAAGGCTATAGATAATGCAGTAGCATGGATAAACAGTGGTGGAATATTAGAGCAGGGTGTAGCAGTGCTGAACTGGAAGGCCAGCTGGGCTGGAGGATAATGTAGCAGAGCTGGGCTGGAGGGTAAAGCTATAGATAATGCAGTAGCATGGATAGACAGTGGTAGAATAGCAGAGCAGGGTGTAGCAGTGCTGAACTGCAAGGCCAGCTGGGCTGGAGGGTAAGGCTATAGATAATGCAGTAGCATGGATAGACAGTGGTGGAATAGCAGAGCAGAGTATCAGAACCAGAGGGGTAATGTATTAGAGCTGAGCTGGAGGGCGGCTATAACAGAGCGGCCACATTAGTGGGATAGAGGAAACCTGTGTAATTAGGTGTCTCTAGAGGCTGGATGACATCATCAGAGATAGATATCTCATTGGACCCCCACACCCTGCAGGAGCAAGGTAACCCAACAGTAGGTGCATGCAACCAGGGGCATAACTATAGGAGGTGCAGAGGTAGCAGCCGTGCCCGGCCCTGGTTCCTGAAGGGGCAGAGATGCCCCTCTGCCACGTAAGAAGTCACCAGTAGTATAAGTGGCAGGCGACAGGTGGAGGCCCAGAGTTTGCATTGGGGCCCAGGAGCTTCAGGTTACTCCTCTGATGCAACTTTCACTTGCTTCTGCATTACCCCTGCAGCAGTTCCCTCTGGGATTATTATAAGGGGGTTTATAATCTGCCGACTCCTGCACTGAAGTTTATGAGCTGCCCCTGCCGCCCCCCGCAGAATATAGAGAGTAAGCAAATGTTTGCATTCTCCACTAATTAGCTTTTGCAAACATTTCCATGCGACACAGTATACAGCGGAGCAGTAAGCCGCGTGCTGAGTGAGGAGCGGCGACATCAGCGCCAGTGTCAGTTGTCAGCGCTGCACCTCCATGCTTGACCTTGCAGGTCACATGTAACACAGAAAGGTCGCAGGCCCCATATAGCATATATCAGCCGTGTACGTTGTGACAGGATAATGTCCGCTCTATTAGCAAACATCCCCCATTCGTCACAAATTTCCCTCTTAGTGTATTAATTTTAATTGAATTTTTACCGTGAAATTAAATTACTTTTACAGCCGGCCCTGTAACAATATTTCATGGAATGTGAAAGCAAGTGACACCGGGAGATGTGACGGAACTACAGGTCCCAGAATAGCTGTGACTTACTAGCTACAATTAGAGTAAAATTCATCAATAATAGGAAATGATGGGTGCCAGATTATCAAATATTCTGGATTATAAGGGTACTTTCACACTTGCGTTGTTTGATTCCGGCAGGCAGCTTCGTTGCATGTCATTTTTTCTGACTGATCAGGTCTGAAAAATGCCTGATCAGTCAGAAAAATGCATTGCAATACCGGATCCGTTTTTCTGGTGTCATCCGGCAAAACGGATCCGGTATTGATTTTTTTCACATTTTTAAAGGTCTGCGCATGTACAGACCGGAATGCCGGATCCTTCATTGCGGTATTTTTAATGCCTGATCTGACACGAATGCATTGCAATGGAAATTAATGCCGGATCCGGCATGTGCCCCGAGGACGGAACTCAATGCCGGAATAGTTTAACGCTAGTGTAAAAGTACCCATAGTGGCCAATTACGTGTTGTTTTAGGACTGTCCAATAATCCAAAAGGTCTGATCATGTAGGACTTTTCAGGTCCCATTAAATAAAGGAATTTTACGTTTATATTTATATGCTAGTAATAAAAGATATCAGTGGGTGTGATGGGGCCCTGCGTGGCGTCAGGGCCCCATCTGGCAGTCAAGCATAGCGCTAGGCTATCTCCAGTCCCATACAGTTTTTCCATTCCTTTGTGGTGGTCACAGGACCCCATTCTCATAAACGGTGGGGGTCCCAGCATTTGAACCCCCAGTTAGGGGATAAGTTGTAATCGGAATACCCCTTTAATTACCTCGGGCCCCTATTGGTGGTATTAGCCTTTTAAAATGTGACTCACTATACTAAAGATTTGGCTTGGAGCACAACGTTGCATGAGGGCGCATCCGATAGGAATAGCACAGAGACCTTCCAGAGGATTGCACCTGACTTCAGAAAAATAATGGAGGTTTCCAGCGGAAAGGGAAAAAATAAAAACAGCACTTGAAACGCGTCTCAAGTCTTTCAATGCTTCTAGCTGTAATTCCAGTCCCGGATATTCGGCATCTACATCATTTTTTCAGAACCTTGGCTATTGTCGCTCCGTTGATTGTTTTTCTCTTTTGTTACTTTGTATCATTTACAGTAATGTTTATTATTTTACAAACCCCCCCTACTCATGATTCATCCCCGATTTCAATATCTGCTGCATGGTACACAGGCGCCCACGCGTCCCCCCGTGGAATAATGTCACCCATTGTAGATGAAAGCCGGCCAGTGGGAGCCCAGGACGAAAGTGCTGAGGGTTTGTAGAACAGACATTTCTTTCTGGGCGACTGCGATGAAAACAAACGGGCCCTGGTGGCGCGGAAAGGCCTGACTCTGAGATCACACATCCCACGCTCGGGGTGTTTATGTACATTCAGCTACAAGACCCTTATTATTGCGGCAGTTTAAACAATTGTCTTTCTGCTCCTTGTGGTGACAATGCAGTTGTTGTCGGACGCCCGGAGGTGTCCGTACACAGGGGCGACCAGAAACGTGAAACAGTTGACTTTAGTGGAAGCGCCCACCAGGAGAACTGGGAGAAGACGTCTTCTGGAGACAGCCGGCCGCTCCCGAGCCCCTGATGATGCGGGAAATTAGATCAGAAGTGGGGCCTACGGTATATACACATGTTATGGAAATCAAAGCAAAATATGACATTTATTTATTTTATAGAAAAAAAAAATTACCAACAATGTGCAAATTTTTTTTTTTTTTTTAGCACAAATTATTTATGTGTGGGAGCAACAGCATAAAAATCTGAAGCATTAGCAATAGGAAGCATGATGCCAGGAGTATGGTCTGGAGCGGCATAGGCTTAGACACTTAGTCTTCTGTTGCTTCATTCTGGAGAAAAAGTACTTTTAATCCATATGCAAATGAGCAGTTAAGTGCACCGAGGGTGGGGCCAAGCCACTTTGTGCACTCTCGCTCCTCTTGCCTTCTGTCAGCCCCTTCCTCTCCATCCTGATTGACAACCCCAGATTCATCTCATCTGACCATGTCAATTAAGAAGGAAAGGAAGGGGCTGGCAGAGAAAGCAGGAGCAGCAAGGGTGCACAGAGTAACTTGGCCCCACCCTCGGTGCTCTTAACTGCTCATTTTCTTATGGATTAAAAGTGCTTTTTTCTCCAGAATGAAGCAACAGATCGCTAAGTGAAAGGTATCATTACACTCCGCTGAGCTAGCCCTGCAAGACATTGTGCCCGGTTTATCAGTGAATGTCATGGTGAATTTCCCTTTTAAATCAGGCATCCTCAAACTGCGGCCCTCCAGCTGTTGTAAAACTACAACTCCCACAATGCCCTGCTGTAGGCTGATACCTGTAGGCTGTTCGGGCATGCTGGGAGTTGTAGTATTGCAACAGCTGGAGGGCCTGAGGATGCCTGATTTAAATGATAGAGCTGTGACTACCTGAAGCCAACACAAGGGGGAGCTCCCTGCATACAGCTCCTAAGAAAATCAGGGGATGTTACTACATAAATGCATACACTGCACGCTCCCCCTGGTGGTGGCTCATGGGGAGATATGTTGTGCTGATCTGCAAGATCTCCCCCGTTTCTGGAGACTCCCCCAAGCTGGTAGAGTACTGTGTTACCCCTGTAACCAAATTTGCACCAAATTTATCAAATGTTGCAGATTTGGCGCATCTTTGAAAATAGCGCTTAGATGCTACTTCAGTTTCTTTAAGCCGCTCCCCCCACTGGAGTAAGATTCCGTCTTTATTTGTGACCTTATTTGCGAAATGTGGCGCACAGTTAATTATCATCGCTATCCACGTCCGCTGTAAAAACGCACAAAATTGGCACATATCTTTCTGCTGGAATTCTGGGGTAAAGGGGATGATCAGTTCCCCCATCGTATAAACTTCAAATTATATCGCCATTTATCCTTCTAGACCATGGCAACAGAACATATGCAAAAAAGAAAACCTCCATTCTTTACACTGCAGGCTGCATTCAAGTATATTTCATCTTTTTATAAAGAAATCTGTTAACATACGCGGAGCAATCTCTCCAGTTGTTTGATAACTACAACTCCCATCCTGGCCGTCATGTTTTACAGCAGTGTAGTAAAGATGGCTGGCTGCTGTGGGTAAGGCTCCTTTCACATTAGCGTTTTCAGTTCCGCTCCTGAGATCCGTCATAGCAGTAGCGGAAGATAACGCTTCAGTTTTGTCCCCATTCATTGTCAATGCATTCCGTTCCGTTTGGGTGCGCCCCCATCGCGGACAGCAGCGGTTTTCTGTGCGCGATGTGATGCGGAGCAAGACGGATCTGTGCTGACACACAATGTAAGTCAATAGGGACGGAACACCATTGAAAGTCAGAGAAAACGTATCCGTCCCTATTGACTTACATTGTGTGCCAGGACGGATCCCTTTTCTCTGACACAATAGAAAACGGATCCGTCCCCCATTGACTTTCAATGGTGTTGATGACGGATCCGTCTTGGCTATAGAAGACATAATGCAACCGGATCCGTTCATGGCGGAGGCAGGCGGTTGTATTATTGTAACGGAAGCGTTTTTGCAGATCCTTGACGCTAGTGTGAAAGTAGCCTAACGTGCAAAATCCCACTGACGGGTTAAAGGTCAGAGCTGCGATTTTTGTTCTGGGTAACGCCCTTCCTTTTGCTTTGCTACAGTTTCTCTCTTTGCCGTTTTTCATCCTCGTTCACATTTTCTGTGTAATCCGTGATTTTATTGGCAGCGGCGTATTGATATTGATAAGTATGTGGCGTTCGGACGCGGCCAGAAGATGATGAGATCAGCAGGCGCCTGGATGCACGCGCTGGTTATTACTAGAATGGCCTTGGGAGATTTCAGACGTACGATACGGAGCCGCCATGCTGGAGGTGATGAATGACTTTTTGTAAATTTATAACACTGACAACAGAAGCGGGAGCCCAGAACACAAGTGTAAATGAAGGTGACCGCCTGCTGGAATAAAAAACGTAAGGAAGCGTTTACGGTGGACCATCCATTTCGTTACAAGGACCCCCGATGATCAGCTGCACGGGGTCCCATTGCTCAGTCCTTAGAAATCAGCTGCACTCTATGGAAAATCCTGGTGGTAAGTGTTCAGGTCCCTGCAGCGCCAGCACAGGGGAAATGAAGAATTACATCATGTCCACTGAAAACAATGCAACGAATGGAAGTGCTAGGTCCTCCGGGAATCCACATCGAAAAACAGCTGACTAGGAAAAAATAAATCACTGGGTATGAACTAGACAAACTTTTTGGCATTTCCACGGGCGATACCGAGACTTGTAGCAGATCTCTAATCGTCAAATGGCGGGAGCCCTGGCTAAGAGAGGAGCGCTGCGATGGGATGCGCTCGCTGCCAGAGAGAAGAGACACCGCCCACCATAACTAAATTAAACCTCCTACTATAACCAAGTTGCCTCATTAGCATAAGAGGCGCAGAAGATACCGGGAGCGCTGCGGGCGAACTGGGGGGGCGTTTGAAAAAAAAAAAACTATGTGCGGACATCAGCGGCAGCAGCCATGCAAGATGGTATAAGTATCCCATGAATATTTTTTTGCTGAAAGGTCCTCTTTAAGGCTGGGAACACACCTAGGCGTTTCTGAATCGCGCGTTTTACGCGTGTTTTTGGATGCGCGTTTTTGTAACTAAGAAACGCGAGATTCAGTGATTCTCCACTATGGCATTATTGTCCATAGGCGCGTTAAAACGCCCCAAAGAAGCTCATGTACTTGTTTGGGCGTTGGGCGTTTTACAGCGCGTTCAAACGCACTGTAAAACGCCCAAATGTGAACCATGCCCATAGGGATGCATGGCTTTTCACATGTTGAGCGTTTTTCAGCGTATGAACGCTCAGGTGTGTTCCCAGGGTAAGGCCTAATTCACACGTCCGCAAAATGGATCCGCATCCCATCCGCAATTCTGCGGAAGGGTTGCAGACCAATTCATTTCAAAGGGGCAGGAATGGATGTGGACAACACACTATGTGATGTCCGCATTCGTGTTTCCGTTTCCGCAAAAAAAATAGAACATGTCCTATTCTTGTCCGCAATGGCGGACAAGAAAAGGCATTCTCTATATAGTGCCAGCAATGTGCGGTCTGCAAAATGCGGAATGCACATTGCAGCCGTCCGTGTTTTGCGGATCCGTGTTTCCGTAAAACACACTACGGACGTGTGAATTAGGCCTAATTCTGTAGCAGCTTTTCTTAAAACTGTGTGTACCATTCCTCTATTATTCCTCATTGAAATGTCTAAATAAATTGATAGTTTTTCTTGGCAAAGAGGTTGTATCCGTACACACTGTTGGCACTTAGACGCAGGCAGGCAGCGCAGGGAAACGCTGACAAAGGGAATGGTAACGCCCAATTTATTCATTCATTTCAACAACTGAACACAAAGGGAACTTAAAGGGCATATGTCAGCCGAGGTCCTATGTTCATATATGGCCGCATTGCTGAGAAAAATGGAGTTTTAATACATGCAGCTGGTCAGTCAGTTTTATACGTACAAATCTGCTGACAGATGCCCTTTAACAGAATAGTTCCCCCATTTACTCGGCACACGGCATTTTTCTGAAAAAGGTAAGGCCTCATGCACACGGCCGTGCGCGGACCGTGGTATCCCGGCCTGGAATCCAGCTGACAGCAGGAGCGCACGGCGTCATTGGTTGCTATGACGCCGTGCGCTTCATGCCGCCGCTGGACTACAGTAATACACCCGTACGAGTGTTCCACGGCCGTGTGCAATAAAAGATCTAAGCTTCAGTCCACTACTAACAACCCATGTGACTTAGGCCTAAGGGTCCATTCACATATCCGTGTGTGTTTTGCGGATCCGTGGACCTGCAAAACATGGACACTGGTAATGTGCGTTCTGCATTTTGCAGACGGCACATCGCCGACACTCTCATAGAAAATGCCTTTTCTCGTCCGCAATTGCAGACAAGAATAGGACATGTTCTATTTTTTGCAGAACGGAAGTGCGGATCCGCAATTCCGGATCCGTCCGGGACATAGTGTGTCCCCACAGAAATGGATGGGTCCGCAATTCCGTTCCGGAACAGAATTGCGGACGTGTGAATGGAGCCTAAGGCTGTGACTAGCAGGCATCAGCAACCTTCGGCTCCCAGCTGTTGTGAAACTACAATTCCCAGCATGCTCCATTCATTTCTATGTAAGTTCTTAGAAGAGCAGAGCAACTATGCATGCTGGGAGTTGTAGTTTCACAACAGCTGGGAGCCAAAGGTTGCCTACCCCTGCACTAGACCAACAAGATATAGGAACGCCCTTCCCTTCTTTACAGCCCCCTCTGCAGCTCTGGTCTCTTCTGTTTCTGTGAGTGGGCGGCAGCTCATCCCATGTGACCATCAAGCGCCTGCATCTCCCAGGAGTGCACTGCAGTCAGCGCCTGCGATTCCACTACTAAATAGCACAGGGTCACATGCCATACCTCCAGAGTTTCCGCTGTCTAGACAGAGATAGAGCTATACGCTTCTATGAATTTAGACCTGCTCCTGCTAGATTGCTGAGCCGTGCCCAGGGGCGGACTGGAAACCTAAAGCGGCCCCATGTTATTGGCTTGATGGAAGGCGGTGCAACACAAGTGGACGGGCCGCGGGTTCAGCAATACGATAGCGCAAAATACCGTCCCATCAGAACCATATAACACAGTGCAGCACTAAATATTGTCCTGTCCCTCTCTGGTGGCCTGGGCATTTCCCTGTAAGTTCTATGGCCAATCCGCCCCTGGCCGTACCTCCGGCTTCTGGTCACTATGAGGTTAACAGGCGAGTACTGGTTATGCTCACATTGCATTGTTTTCACACGGTGCATGTTCCACAGCGAACTCCGCGCCCCATTGTTTCCAATGGGAAATTCGTGCCAATAAGGGGCTAATCCCTGTGCGGACCAAGGGCAGTTCAAACTGCAAATCCAAGGGTCGACCTCAGATTCCTGCTGTGGACTCTGACACATGACTGTTAGCTAGTGTGAACATAGCCTTAGGGTAACATTTTTTTTTTTAATTTCCCAGAAACCCCCTTGAAAGATTGTCAGAAGTTTCATGAAGATGCAGTCACATGGAAGTGCTGTATATGGCCGATTAATTTTTTTTTCTCTTTTTAGTCATTTATTTAGAACATTCAAAAAGATTTTTTGGGTGACAAATTATCAAACCATGTAAAAAAAAAAAGTAAAAAAATAAGATTTTTTGGTCCTTCTGTGTGATATACAACCAATTCTTTTTATGACAAAGTGAAAAAAAAAACTTTTACGACGTTTTTTTCTTGCTTCTTCTCTCCGCGTTGTCCCACAGGTAAATGATATTGAAGTAGAAGAAGAACGTTAGGAAGTGAGTGCAGGAAACGGCAGATATCAGGACAGGAAAGAGGTCGGGGAGGGCAGGGGGCGGAGCCAGGGCGCAGCTCGTGGCGGTCAACGCTGCCATCGTCAGCACGGATGAGAAGAACTGCAACGACAGGGTGTTTTATCAGGGTTAGAATACGCTGCTAACCAGGCGACAAATGAGTTTCCAGGCCGGGGGCGGGAGTGAAGGGGTTAAACCGGCCGCATTCACACATCACACATAGTTTTAGCACTCCGGAGGCAGATTTAGCCGTCTCATGTGCCGTTCTCCGGTGACCGGCAAGCATTTCACACATCATCCAAGAAGCACTTCAGGGGCCAAGATGATTTACCGAAGCATCTCGTCTTGTAAGATCACTGGATCTTAAGACGCCGCGGGGAGGTTTTAAAATACAAGGAAACTGTGGAGTCAATGGCAAATGATATGTAATAATCCGAGGGTCGATACGTGAGGCGGGCTACAAGCTAACAATCAATGCAAGGTCAATAACGCCACATATTAGACCTTCCAGGGCGATTAGCTCCGCAGCGCTGGGGTCACAAGGCCAATTCCACCCAGGTCAGAGATGCATGGAGTTTAGATGTTCTCCCTGGGCCTGAAATATTAGTGCACGCCCGCCCAGCCACGTGTCTGGGCGGGCAGGCATGAAATTCTACTGCCTGCGTAGGGCGACATCCCCCCCGGACATGTGGGACTTGGTACTGATTCTCCTTGCCGAGATCTAGATGGTGTAGGGAGCCTTCCTGGGAAGAGTATGGAAATTAGCTCTCCTCCAGAAGGAAGAACCCTGTCTCACTGGCGCCACCTAGAGGTGAAACATGTGGACTCTCACTCACCACAGACATTAGGTTTCTGTCAGCAGATTCCACCAATGTTATGGGATCCCCAACAATATGGGGCCTGACAGCTGACGAAGACTGGGGTTGTTGCGGCCGCGGGGCGGCACTTTCTTCATATGGAATGAGAAATCACGAGACTCCATCCTCTAAAACAGGGGTAGGCGACCTCCGGCTCTCCAGCTGCTGTGAAACTACAATTCCCAACATGCTCCATTCCTTTCTATGGGAGTTCAGAGAAGAGCAGAGTAAGCATGCATGCTGGGAGTTGTAGTCTCACAACAGTTGGAGAGCCGGAGGTTCCCTACCCCTGCTCTAAAAGATCTGACAGTGAACTCCCATGTACATCAATAATTATAACCGCAGCAGAGACGCGCATGCTATATAACGTACGGGGCTAGTATACACTGACTTGTGCCTGCCATGTTTACATGCGGGAGAAGGGGCCACAGCAAACATCTCCGATGTGCCAATATATTTAAAAGGAGAGTCTTCCTTTTTTTTTTTTTTTTTTATTAAAAATCTTCCATTTTGCATCTACAGCTCCTAAGCAGATCCATGTTTCCATGGCGACAGACTACAAATAAACTCTGTGTAGTCTGATTCTGTTCTCATGCACTAATCTTTTCCTCCTCTGCTTCCTTCTGCAAGTTATGTAGAGGAAAGCTCAGAGGGATGGAGTAACGCACAACTGCGGGGTCAGACTACACGGGGACTGTGTGTAGTCTGTAACCATGGAAACATGGGTCAGAATTGAAGCTGTGGACAAAAAATGGAGGGTTTTTAATTTCAAAAGTGTGGTCAAAACAGATGTGCTTGCTGCTGTACTATATGCCCACTTACAGGTCTGCATGGAAGCTGTATACACAAAACGGTACGAGACTGGCGGCACATTGGACTATTGTTGCTCAGGTGGAGGACACAACCAGGCTTACGTACCAGCATCTTTACCAGTGTTTCGTGAAGTCTGAACCAAGGAACATATCTTCTTACAGACGCGCAGAATGGCTTCATCTTCAGGGAATCTTCAGATGTCTTCTGGTGAAACGACAGGAAGGCCGCGCTCACCAGGACGAAGATCAGAGTAGTGACCACGTACGCCATCACCAACCCATCTTTCTGCAGGAGCGGCAGCATGCTGTGAAGGGGGGAGGGAGTCAGGTCAGACCTCGGGAGATGCGAGGGCGCCCTTCACACGTTGCGGATTTTGTGGCTATCTATGTGCTTGCCGACCCGTTTCAATGAACAGAACAGATGTTCAGTCGCTGAATTTTCTGCCATAAAATCTGCCACGTGTGAGGGCGCCCTGAATGTGATTGATTCATGTCAGAAATGAGAATTTACCTGAATGTCGATGTCAGCAGAAACCAGGTCGTCATCAGAGGAAGCTCACTGAGGAGTAAACAGGCCGGCCTGTAATACAGAGAGTAGCGCTGGGTCATCGACTGACGCTGGTCCCGGCACCGACCATGAATTATACCCCTCACGTCACCCCATTAGCGATGGGGCCTGTATGCAAATAGTAACCACCACCAACTGTGCCGGCTACACTTTATCTGTATGTGACCTCCGGCCTGGGCGACAGATGCCCTTACCAGCATATGCAATAAATGTCCAATAGTTGGGGGGGGGGGGGGCAGCTACTGCGGAGTCAAGAGAGGTGGCCGTCACCTATCAGACCAGTATGGCATATGATGTGTACCCTAAAAAATTGAAGAACAAACTCACAAAGCGAGGGGGGGGGGGGGGGTCACCCAGCTTTCCCAGACCATGAGTGGAAGATCTGAAATGGAGTATATTTCTGCATAAATAGGCAAATTCTCAGTCTATGAGAATAGAAAAGTTGGGTGAGCGAGGTCAGCTATATGGTGTGCCACCCAACTTTCCCAGATTCAGATAAGACTAGGAAATGGCTGAATTGGATATTGTTTTTCCAGAAATAGCGCCACTCTCGTCCACGGGTGATAGCAGGTATTGCAGTTTGGCATGATGCCTCGATGGTTGGCACTGCCGCCTTGCAGCGCTGGGGTCCTAGGTTCAAATCCGACCGAGCACATCATCTGCATGGAGCTTGTATGTTCTCCCTGTGTTTGCGGGGGCTTCCTCCCACACTCCAAAAACATACTGATCGGGAACCATGATTGCGAGCCCCACTGGGGACAGCAATAGATGACAATGCCTGTAAATCGCTGCAGAATATGTCCGTGCTATATAAGGGAGTAAAATAAATGAATTCAGGTGAATACAGAGCCGCGCCGGGATACAACATAGACCGTGGACTATGAGGCGCCGGAAGAAAGCAGCCATGTTTAAATTTACTTTTGTGACTTCTGCGTCATGCTGGCACTTGTAGTCCCACAGCAGTTTGAAAGCTACAGGTTACTAAGAGACCTCAGGTTCATTTCCTCAACACAACAAAGGCAGGCGTCACTTCCTCCTGTTATGTGTGTGCGAGGGGCTCCTTTGGCGTCGTCTTTTGTGGCCATCTCGCTTGTGAAGTGCTGTGTACACAGGGCGATGCGAGGCTCGTTACAGACAATTACTGAAGAATTACCACAGATTAGGCCGTTCACATCTCATTGACAACAAGTCAATGAAACTCCGCAGTGGTCTGCAAGAAAACCCACCCCGGCCGCTCCGCACATCCTCACGCTGCTCATTTCAATAACAAACCTCTGAAAGGAGTGGAAAAATATTTGCAGAGCAGGTTTCCCATGAGATGCAATGGGACGACCCCCCCCCCCTCCTCCTCCTCCCGGGAAGGGCTGGGGGCTCGGACCTGTGGACAGGTAACCCGCACTATATACAAAGCACTAGCACTGGTCGTCTATGGGGCTGGCCATTTGCTTTACTGTCTCTGAGCGCAGATAATGAAAATCTTACCAGACGTAAGAAAGCGGCGATGAGCGGTCAGTGCCAGGCAGCAGCTCAAACAGCCCCAGCAAAGGCATCGCACCTATACTTTACACACAAATGTAAAAAAGGACGCGCTCACTGATCGAAGACTGAGGCCTAATAGGTATCTGGCGTTAAAAACGGAGAGCCAAAGATCAGCGGCGCCGCTTGTGTCTACACTGAGCAGGAGGCACCGCTGATCGCCGCCTCTTAAAGGGGCCTAATCATATATCTACTTACGGTATATAGTAAAAAGTCTTTCGTCAGCATCAGATACTTGCCGGATTATCAGATATTCTGCTTCTATCACTTTATGATTTGTGCTACACCGTTTCCACAACTCAGGAGTTTCCTTCAATTCTAGTAAAGTCCGCTCGGCTGTACTTGTAACCCTGGCCACCGCTTACAGGGGTTATTCCGATCCCAGACATGAAAGGGTGAAATGGGAATAACCCTTTAAAGATCGGCAGATTCATCAGAGGAGAGAATACTCACAATGACACCAGGAGGATGGATTTCTCATGGACTTGAAAGGAGAACAAGAAAAATGATAAAGCGCAGTTCACCTTAACAGAAAAACAAAACAAACGATAGTGTAATGAGTAGAGAGGAGCGAGATTCCGCTTAGGAAATTCGTTTCACGCTTCGTTTGCTGGTAAAATGTGAATTGCGTTATGGATTCCGTTACCACGGACCATAACGCAATTCTATGACGGAATGCCTTTAGAGGCAGGAGAGGACTCCGGCATAACGGAAACGGGACGGATCCGTTTTATCGCCCATAGACTTCGATTATGACGGAATGAATAACGGAATGCCTCTAAAGCCATGCCTCTGATCCCTCAGCTATGGAACAAGGTTGGGGTGATCCCTCAGCTATGGGACTGGAGGGTGATCCCTCAGCTATGGGATCGGGGGGATCCCTCAGCTATGGAACAACATTGGGGTGATCCCTCAGCTATGGGACTGGAGGGTGATCCCTCAGCTATGAGAAATGGGGGGGTTTGATCCCTCTGCTATGGTACTGGGGGGTGATCCCTCAGCTATGGGACGGGACGGGGAGGGTTGCAGGTGATTCCTCCGCTATGGTACTGGGGGGTGATCCCTCAGCTATGGGACGGGACGGGGGGGGCGAGGGTTACAGGTGATCCCTCCGCTATGGGGGGGTTGATCCCTCTGCTATGGTACTGGGGGGTGATCCCTCAGCTACGGGACGGGGGGTTGCAGGTGATCCCTCCGCTATGGAACAGGGTTGGGGTGATCCTTCAGTTATGGGTCGGGGGGTGATCCCTCCGCTATGGGTCGGGGGGTGATCCCTCCGCTATGGGATTATTACAATTTTTTAGAAAGCGCCAGTAATTCCATGACTGTACGTCAAGAGGGTTACACATACATGATATACAAATACGATAAACCTGAAACTATTAACAAACCTGGGGGGGGGGGAGATCCTGCCCATGAGAGCTTACAATCTACAGGATGGAGGGGGTGATCCTTCAGCTATGGGATGGAGGGGTGATCCTTCAGCTATGGGATGGAGGGGTGATCCTTCAGCTATGGGATGGAGGGGTGATCCTTCAGTTATAGGATGGGAGGGGTGATCCTTCAGCTATGGGATGGAGGGGTGATCCTTCAGCTATGGGATGGAGGGGTGATCCTTCAGCTATAGGATGGAGGGGTGATCCTTAATTTATGGGATTGAGGGGTGATCCTTCAGCTATGGGATGGAGGGGTGATCCTTCAGCTATGGGATGGAGGGGTGATCCTTCAGCTATGGGATGGAGGGGTGATCCTTCAGCTATGGGATGGAGGGGTGCTCCTTATATGAGATAGATACTTACCAACGTGAGTTTAAACCCGCTGATAGTCGGGTTAGCAGTAAGCTTGATACAGGACGGGAGCACACCCAGCACGGTACACGCAAAACTAAAGAGCAAATGAATGAAGAAATAAGAAAACAAATAGAAACATTTCTATTAACACTTCTCGGTTCAGGACCGTATTCACATGCGCCAGATTCGCTGCAGACATTTCCTGAAAATCGGTTCCATCTAAATGGGCTTTTACTCGTCAAACCCGTGGATTTCTACAAGCCCATTCACATGACACCTCTGTAAGGACACGAGTGTGTGCACATTATAGTGCATCAGATTTGCGATAAGTTTGTGAACCCTCTGGAGTTTTCTGGTAGAATGCCTGTCCTGCATGTCTACTGACTTCATGCAGATTTACCTGAGATGTAGCTGAGCCTGCGGAGAGAGAACGCCCTTGATCTTGTACAGGACGCTGAGGCTGCACCAAACATTGGCAACTTTATCCTGAAAGAAAAGCGAAAAATTATCAACGTATATAAAAAAGCACAACAAATGTAACTAGATCAGATATAGATCGTATAAAGGCGGGGATGTCAAACCATCTCATGAATATTCATGAATACAGGGCGGCTGTCGCCAGTACTCCGGTATAGAGACTGCCTGGCAATTCGTGGGGCAGTAAGGCAGTGCAACCCAACCTGTGGCTCTCCAGCTGTTGGGAGTTGTAGTTTTGCAACTACAGAAGAGAGCCATCTCTTCACATGCTGGGAGTTGTAGTCTTCAAAAAAAGGCTGGAGAGCCGCAGCTTGGGGAACAGTACAATAAAGGAACAGTCTGGATATAACAGATACATAGGGAGTCATTTACTATACTGAAATCCGTTTACATTAGGAGTATTTCAGGCGCAGGTGGCGGTGCCACGGTTAGTTGTGCCACTATCTGTGACTTCGTCCCACTCACGTGGGGTGGGCGGGGAAGGCGACGGGCCGGCAGACCCGTCCCTTTCATCATTTTCTGCGCCTGTTTTAGGCATAGAAAACGGTCTAAATGTAGGCCAGCAAGGAAGCCGTCTTACATTTAGAAGCGGCGGTGGATCCGCGGAGGCCGGCACTTCTATATAACTCCGGCGGATCCACCGCCAGCACAGGGCCTTACTAAGAGCGGCGTTTGTGCCCCATAGTTTTATGCATATTGCAGCGCTGGAGGAGGTAGAGCAGGGGTAGGGAAGCTCCAGCACTCCAGCTGTTGTGAAACTACAACTCCCAGCATGCATGCTTACTCTGCTCTTCTCTGAACTCCCATAGAAATGAATGGAGCATGTTGGGAATTGTAGTTTCACAGCAGCTGGAGAGCCGGAGGTTCCCTACCCCTGAGGTAGAGCATGAAACAAGGATCCTCTCTGGTGTTCTTTGCCCCCCCCCCCCCCGTGTCATGCTCCGCCCCCTTGGGCTCTACACTAGGCATATCACATTTTATCAGTTTGGCCCAGGGTGTTAAGTTAAGCATTTTTTTAACCCCCTGCAATTTTAATTGCACATCCACAGTGACCGCCCATGCGCAGCCACTTCTTGCCGTCCTTGGGACTGATGGGAGCCCGTGCAGCGAGACCTCCCAAAATGACTCTCACGGCATAGAGCTGGAAAAATGCTTTAAGGTCTCTCTTATTTCCAAGTGCAATCCCAGCCCCGTCATCTGTACTATACGTGAAACGTCTCCAGTGCTGACGCTGCTGACTTTCGTTGTGTTGGGCCTTTAAAAGGTTAATAATGATGATGTATTCACGGCGGGCGATGTATTAGGTGGAGTTTACACGAGTGACTGAAGACTTGTGCTGGACTTTTAGCACTTCAGACAGCCGGCAGTGACAGGGTTAACAGGTCATAAATCAGGAGCGGTAAAGACATTAACAGTTGTGCTAGGATCACTTTCACAATTACATTCGTAACCACAGCAATCATGTCAGCGACACTCATCCGGCAGCTGCCAATTCACAGCTGTGCAGACGCAGGGCAGGGAACCGCCGGACTCTGCTATACGGCCACTCACAGGGGGTGCTATGGGCTGCAACACTACATCAATCTGCATTCTCATGTAATATTCAGATAGATATGAGATTAGATATGAGGATAGATAGATAGATATGAGGATAGATATGAGATTAGATATGAGGATAGATAGATAGATATGAGGATAGATATGAGGATAGATATGAGGATAGATAGATAGATATGAGGATAGATATGAGGATAGATATGAGGATAGATAGATAGATATGAGGATAGATATGAGGATAGAGAGATAGATATGAGGATAGATAGATAGATATGAGGATAGATATGAGGATAGATATGAGGATAGATAGATAGATATGAGGATAGATATGAGGATAGATAGATAGATATGAGGATAGATATGAGGATAGATATGAGGATAGATATGAGGATAGATAGATAGATATGAGGATAGATATGAGGATAGATGGATAGATATGAGGATAGATATGAGGATAGATAGATAGATATGAGGATAGATATGAGGATAGATAGATAGATATGAGGATAGATAGATAGATATGAGGATAGATAGATAGATATGAGGATAGATAGATAGATATGAGGATAGATATGAGGATAGATATGAGGATAGATATGAGGATAGATATGAGGATAGATATGAGGATAGATATGAGGATAGATATGAGGATAGATATGAGGATAGATATGAGGATAGATATGAGGATAGATATGAGGATAGATATGAGGATAGATATGAAGATAGATATGAGGATAGATATGAAGATAGATATGAGGATAGATATGAAGATAGATATGAGGATAGATATGAAGATAGATATGAGGATAGATATGAAGATAGATATGAGGATAGATATGAAGATAGATATGAGGATAGATATGAAGATAGATATGAGGATAGATATGAAGATAGATAGATAGATATGAAGATAGATATGAAGATAGATAGATAGATATGAAGATAGATAGATAGATATGAAGATAGATAGATAGATAGATAGATAGATAGATAGATAGATAGATAGATATGAGATAGGGGATAGATAGATAGATAGATAGACAGACAGATATGAACTAGATAGATAGATAGATATGGGATAGATAGATAGATAGATAGATATGGTCTAGATAGATAGATAGATATGGACTAGATAGATAGATAGAGAGAGAGAGAAAGAGAGAGACAGATATGGACTAGATAGATAGATAGATAGACAGATAGATAGATAGGTAGAGGGATAGATATGGACTAGATGGAACAGATAGATTCCTTTAATCTGGCATTAATGGGGCCAAATAGGTTACAGACCGACCAATCGCCTTGGATTAGTAGATGCCGGATTATAGGAATCCATACTGCAGTCATATACTAGGGTGTAAATCTACTCATCAGCCGTTTTTACAGCCGCCGCGTCCTCCCCTCCTGATCAACCCCTGTCCCTTTACAACCCTGACAAGAGAAAGCAGATTTGCAGCCAAGACGGAAAAGGAGAAAAAAAAATGAAATTGCAAATCAATTTTTCTGGAAAATAATAGCAGCATTAAAGCAGCAGAATGATTCCGATAAAAAATAATTATGGCTTTAAAAGGCAAACAATTAGCATAGCGCATTACAGGCCTAAGACAAGCGAGCGGGTAATGGCTGCTGCGTTTACGAGTCCGCCCTGGCACGCGCACTTACTGTGGAATCCATCTCACTGAGTGGCTTTAATGAGGCCATAAGCAGAATCTGCTGGCACAGGACTCCGAGCCAGGGGTTAAACACTCAGCTGAGGGCTGGCGAGTGAGATCTGAGGGGCCAGGGCCACTTATTACCAGACCCCCGCCCTGCAACAGAGTCCCTATAGGTCAGCGGTAAGTGGTTCTAGTGTATGTGAGACAGAACAGAGAACACTTCACTGACCTCAAAGAGTCCACGGCCCACGGGGAAAAGTCTTCTGAGGACTTGAAGGATTTGTTCAATGTCTGTCAAGAAAGGGATCCAACAGAGGCTGAAGGCGGCAATTACCGTCACCCCGATCTTCAGCAGCAGAAGGAGCCTGGGAAGAGAGAGGGTGGCCTGTCACCGATCAGTCACAGGAAGGGAACTTCTACAGGAGCCTTCAGGTGACAAAACACAACGCAGTGTCAGGATTAAGTGGACGAGGAACAGTCCGAGGCGCGTTTTGGGACATTTGCGAAAATTAAGCCAGGGAGAGGAGGGGATCTGAGGGTCTCGCAGGCAAGACCCTTGAAGGCTCAGAATGACATTAACTTTAATATGGATCCATTAGGTTATCAGGGACCACGCAGCGACTGCTGAGGAACCAAGAACTGCACAGAAAAAAAATATATATGTATTTATTTATTTTTAATTTAATTTTTTTTCAGCTAGGAATTTAGAAATCAGTAAATGACTTTTTAAAATACAAAAAATATGTAAAAATAAATAAATATATAAAAATTTAAAAATGTATCTTTATATGTACAACTAGGCAAACAAAGGCCCTGTAAGAACCTTAAGACCTCAGAACGCTATGTAAGTAATGTCTGGCAATGCTCGGGGTGCAAAAGCAAGATTTTCTAAGGGGGATTCTAAATTAGGGTCCATTTACACGTCCGTGTGTGTTTTGCGGATCCGCGGATCCACAAAACACGGACATCGGCGATGTGCGTTCCGCAATTTGCGGAAAGCACATCGCCGGAACTCTCATAGAGAATGCCTTTTCTTGTCCGCAATTGCAGACAAGAATAGGACATGTTCTATTTTTTTCGGGAACGCAATTGCAGACCCGGAAGTGCGGATCCGCAATTGCGGACCCGGCCGGGACATCGTCTGTCCCCATTGAAATTAATGGGTCCACAATTCCGTTCCGCAAATGCGGAACAGAATTGCGGACGTGTGAATGGAACCTTACGTTGTACATACCGAGAGGTAATATCCCCTCCAAGAATTTGTAGCTGGGACCTGGACGCTCTAAGACCTCAAACAAATGTTAACATACCTAATAATTCGCTATACAGCAGCCCGGTATATGGGCCACATGGCATCGAGGCCTAGCATAACGAAGGCTTTTGTCTACATCACAGGTGGTCTAGGGTAGTGAAAGGGTTAAAGTAAATACCTGATGGTCTATGGCAGTAAAGGGATAAATGTTAGATGTAAGGCAGGGAAAGAGTTAAACGTAAATATTTATGGTGGTCTACAGCAGCAGAAGGGTTAATGTCAGCATTTCTGATGGTCTAGGACTGTGATGGCTACCCTCCAGCACTCCAGCTGTGATAAAACTACAACTCCCAAGATGTACACTTACTTGGCTGTTTTCAGAACTCCACAGAAATAAATGGAGCATGCTGGGAGTCGTAGTTTCACCACAGCAGGAGTGCCGGAGGTTAGCCATCACTGGTCTAGGTCAGTGAAAGGACATCATCAGTATACCTGGTGGTCTAGGACAGGGATGGGCAAACTGCAGCTATTCAGCTGTTGTAAAACTACAATTCCCACCATGCCCTGCTGTAGGCTGATAGCTGTAAGCAGTCTTTGCATGCTGGGAGTTGTAGTTTTGCAACAGCTGGAGAGCTGCAGTTTGCCCATCCCCGGTCTAGGACAGTGAGGGGGTTAAAGGGGTTGTCCAGGTGGCTGTATGGTATGTGGTATTACAGCTCACCCTCATTGAATCCAGTGGAGCTGAACTGCAATACCAGGTACAACCCTTGGACAGGCGTGGGGTTGTTTTTGTAAAGAAGCAGCCATGTTCTTGTAATCATGAAGAAACCCTTTAATTCCTGTAGCTATGGTGGTCTTGGACGGTGGAATGGTTAATGTAAGGATCCCTAGTGGTGTAGGGCCAGGATAATATTAGTGAATGAACAGGTTAATCCTGTATATCTGGGGCCCAGTGACTACTCTCCTCTCCAGGCTGTAACCTTCTGCACAGACGATAGAGCTGAACGCAGGGAGGAGATGGAGCAGACTGTGTACCTGTAACTGCACGGTTCCACAGCTCCCCATCATTAAAGGGAGACCTCAGGGATATTTTTCATGCTGCTGATGTATTGTCTAAACTGGATACAATTGTACCAAACCCTCAGTTGTGAGAAAGATAAGCTGAGCGTGTACCGTATTTTTCGCCCTATAAGATGCGTCTTATGGTGTGAGTACTAATGAGCACCTCCATTATGGAAGCGCTCATTAGTACAAGAGGACCGGGGAGCGGTGAATGCAGCGCTCCCCGGGTTCTGTACTCACCGCTTCCTGGTCCTCGGCTGCTCGCTGTGCGGTGACTGCTATGTGTGTCGGGTCACAGCACAGTGCACGGTAGGCTGAACTAGAAGAGTGTGGATGTGAGGAGCGGCAGCAATGGCGTCCGGAGAGGTAAGTTAATTGTTTTTTAATGTTTGCTCTGAGCCTGGGGGGTCTGAGGTCTGCTTGGGGGAAATTTACAATGCGGTTCTGATACTCTGTGATCACTTACCCCCAGCCTGTATATAGGTTCAGCTGTGCGATCACTTACCCCCACAGCCTGTATATTAGTGCAGTTTCGCGATCACTTACCCCTAGCCTGTATATAAGGGCAGTTGTGTGATCACTTACCCCCAGCCTGTATATAGGTGCAGCTGTGAGATCACCTACCCCTACAGCCTGTATATAGGTGCAGCAGTGAGATCACTTACCCCTACAGCCTGTATATAGGTGCAGCTGTGTGATCACTTACCCCCAGCCTGTATATAGATGCTACTGTGTGATCACTTACCCCCAGCATGTATATGGGTGCTGCTGTGTGATCACTTACCCCTAGCCTGTATATAAGGGCAGCTGTTCGATCACTTACCCCCAGCCTGTATATAGATGCTACTGTGTGATCACTTACCCCCAGCCTGTATATAGGTGCAGCTGTGTGATCACTTACCCCCAGCCTGTATATAGGTGCAGCTGTGTGATCACTTACCCCCAGCCTGTATATAGGTGCAGGTGTGTGATCACTTACCCCCAGCCTGTATATAGGTGCAGCTGTGTGATCACTTACCCCCAGCCTGTATATAGGTGCAGCTGTGTGATCACTTACCCCCAGCCTGTATATAGGTGCAGCTGTGTGATCACTTACCCCCAGCCTGTATATTAGTGCAGTTTCGCGATCACTTACCCCCAGCCTGTATATAGGTGCAGCTGTGAGATCACCTACCCCTACAGCCTGTATATAGGTGCAGCAGTGAGATCACTTACCCCTACAGCCTGTATATAGGTGCAGCAGTGAGATCACTTACCCCTACAGCCTGTATATAGGTGCAGCTGTGTGATCACTTACCCCCAGCCTGTATATAGATGCTACTGTGTGATCACTTACCCCCAGCCTGTATATAGATGCTACTGTGTGATCACTTACCCCCAGGCTGTATATAGGTGCAGCTGTGTGATCACTTACCTCCTGCCTGTATATAGATGCTACTGTGTGATCACTTACCCCCAGCCTGTATATAGGTGCAGCTGTGTGATCACTTACCCCCAGCCTGTATATAGGTGCAGCTGTGTGATCACTTACCCCCAGCCTGTATATAGGTGCAGCTGTGTGATCACTTACCCCCAGCCTGTATATAGGTGCAGCTATGTGATCACTTACCCCCAGCCTGTGATTCCTTGCTTGATACATTTCCCCAGGAGGAAGCAGAAGAACGGCAGCGCGTGGTAAAGCTCCATTTGTTTATAGTTAAGGGCGAGGCAAAACGCCAGCGACCCTAATGCCTCACAGCCACGCAAGAGAGCGATGATCCCCCAGAGGGCCAAACCGAGGCTGACGGAGTTGTATGTGTGTCTGTGTTAAGAGCAACATCATTATAAGTCGTATGAGTGCAAACACAGGGGCAGCGCACGCTGGCTCTTCAGCGGCTGTGGAACTACAAGTCCCAGGCAAAACCAAAAGCTCATCACTCCAGACTTGTCTATTTTAGTAAAAACATGCAACCCTTATGAAAGACCAATTCTGGAGTCGTCTTGTCTTAAATATTCTGTTATTCCTACTGGAAATTTATGACTAGATTGACAACTGGAGAGTTACCACAGAACAGACTGTGACTGACTAAGCTACACACTGACAATGTCACACTTTATAGGGACATGGCCCCAACAAGTAACAGCCAGCTGTCAATTTATTCATGAAATCCAGTGGGTATCAGGGGAATGGCACAAGACGAATTACATTCTGTCGTGTATTTTTCCACAGTGGAAATCCAAGGCTGAACCCACAGACTTCTGCCGTGCTGGTGCCATGGTTTGCAGATCGTCATAAAGATAAGCTCCAATGTCATTCAATGGGTCTGAATCCAGAAGCCTTTCTTCCATTACGGTGTTCTGACAGAGGAGCAGAATACTGGAATCGTCGTATCCGTCATAGCCAAACACCGCTGTGGCCTGCTGGATACCTACTTAATATGATGGAATCTGTTGGGTTTCCAGCTTTTTTCCAGAAACCCGACGAGCTGGCGAGCCCCGGCGGGGTCCAGCTATGCCGGATACGGCAATTTCAGTGTTCTGCTCCTCTGCTGGAACGCAGTACCGGAATGCCCTAACCCAGATGTGGACGAAGGCTGAGAGACATGTCGGGAGAGGAGGCGGGGGCCCTTTAAAGGCAAAAAAGGATATTGAAAATGTCCATAGTCTATGAGGATGAGGCCAGGATAAAGCAAAATGCAGAACAGAAACAGCACCTAAAATGATAAAACAAAAATGTATTAAAAATATGTTACATTTTCACCAAACGACACAAAATCACAGGCGTAATATAATGATAGGAGCCTTCTACGAGCCAGAACCTACAAATACTGCAGTCATGCGATCACCAGTCATGATATATACGGCCCAAATATACAGAGGTCACTGTTATACGGGTGCAGGCGTCTATATAAAAGTGGAACGCCAACTCTGAGCTGGTTTACAGGAAATATTACGTCATGGTTTGAATAGAAATCCTTTATCCTATAGAAATCCTATTACTAGGGGCAGCCCCCCGAACCCCCTCCAGCGATCACCACGATGCTCTGTATTACGAAGCGCCCATTAAGGCCTCAGCACATAACCGTATTTGTGGTCCGTGTCCAATCCACATTTTTTGCGGGTCAGACGCAGACTCATTCGTTTCTACGGGGCTGCAAAAAATGCGGACGGAAGACAGATATCATTTGTGTGTAGTCTGCATCCGTCTGTCCGTCCTGCATATTATAGAACATGTCTGACAAACAGACAAGAATAGGCATTTCTACTATTGAGCCTGCAAAAGACGTGCCATACACATGGCCGGTATTTGTATCCCATAGATCTGTGGTTTGCGGAGCACAAAACATATGCGGTTGTGTGAATGAGGCCTAAAATGAATGTTTTTCCAATCTAGCTGATGGAAGGACTCCCTTCTATAACTTCCATTTGCCCTTTACTGCAGGTAAAACTGGTAAGCTGAGTGGGCGGAGCATGACACCAGGGTTACATCATTCTTTTGAATCCCTGTGTCGGGCTCCGCCTCCTCAGGTCTACACTAGGGTTAACACAATCAGATTTGCCCAGAGTGTTCCTTTAAGCCGATATACTGCATTAACCCATTCTGATTTTAGACGTTCAGCCCCGTGGTCAGAGTTATCACTTACCTTTCTTTTTGAGGATGGTTCTTGCAGGTGAGAGCAGTACAAGATAACTGCAGGGATGTAAATAATCAGATCTGCAACCAAAACTATAAAGATGGCGGATATTAATATTGCATATGCATGATCGCTATATGCATCACATTACGCATGGCAGCAATTAATGGGGGCGCGCCGTCTCACAGGGCGTCACCTTAGAGGTTGTCCAGACTTTATGGGAAATAAGTCCTTAATCAATGGGTGGTGGGAAGACGTGTCAGATGGATCCATGACTCATGAGTGATTGGCAGGTTCTTCCAGTACCCACAACACTTAGAGTCTCCTCGCAGTAGATCCGACATATACCCAGGGGAGGACTGAACATAGTCACAGCTATTCACACGACTATGTCATGCTCCACCCCCTGAGGTCCTGCACCAGATAGATCAATGAATTCCTTTTTGTATGGGTGGTCTTTGAAAAGGATTGTGGGAAAACATGGCTTCTATCTTCCATAAGCAGCGCCACATCTGACCATGAGTTGTATTTGGTATTGCAGCTCAATTAAAGAAAATGGTATTGCGCTGCGATACGTGAAACAACCTGTCGACAGACGTGGTGCTGCTGCTAATCCTGGACAACTCTTGTAAATGGCATATTAGGCCCAATTATAGGGGAAATACAACTTCCTGACATGCGATGTAGAGCTGATCTGGGTCTGCTAATAGTGAGCAGCTCCTGCCGCTACCCATCGAGCAGTATTACTGATTACAGAACTGTATACATGGAGCTGACTGAACGCAGTGTATACAGTGATTAGGACGGCAGAGACAGTCTGGCTTTCCTCTTGAGGTTGGCTGTCTCTGGCTGCAGACTCTCCTCTCCTGCAAAATTCTCATTATGTCTACGCTGAGCTGTCCAAAAGCTGTTAAAGAGGTTCTCCAAAACCAAGAAGCCATGGTCGGGGGTGGTCAATGATGGTGCCAAATTGAGGAAAAAAAAAAAAGACTTACCTGTCATGAGCACTCCAGTTCCCGCACTGACTCTCCACGGCTTCCAATCCTCATTAGACCAGAAGTGTGATGTGCCGTCTACAAGTCCATCACCGCTGCCGGTGAACCAACAGCCTCAGCGCTGTCCTCCGTTACGTGCCGTTCCTGCACGCTTCACTGCTGAGGCCACTGACTGCCCGGCAGCAGTGACACGTATGTAGATGACACGTCACACTTCCAGACTTCAGAAGCATTAGAGATGGGAGCTCGGCGATGGAAATGGAGGGCTCGTGACAGAGGAGGCTTTTTTTCTGGCACCATGCCCGGACCCTTTCCCATTCTCGGAGAACCCCTTTAAGCAATTGCCTAGCATATGTACACATACTTTGGGAAGGACTGCGGCTACATTTACTGCATTATATTAGCTCATGGAGGTAGCATGAGGCACAAACTTGGCACTCTCATCTAGGTCAAGGTAGGGTTGGGCAATAAACCGGTAGCTATGATATACCGCGATATTAGAAAACAGCGATATTGCGATATCACTGTTTTCTAATAATCGCGGTATTCTGTGACGTCATGCGCTCTGTCTGCGGCGCCTTCCTCACTCACCACCCGCCGGGCGCCGCACATTAAAAATCATTGCCGGCTCCTGCGTCCCTGGCTCCGCCTCCTCCTACCCGGTGCATTGCTGCCCACATTCTCGGGGTGCAATTGCCCCTTGCCTCTCTCCCCCTGGATCCGCCGGAGAAGACTCACACAGGCGCACTGGCAGAGGCATTGAAGTGCGCATGCGCCTGCCAGTGCGCCTGTGTGAGTCTTCCGGCGCTTCTCTTCTCAGTGAAGTGAATAATAATTACCTACAACGGCGCTGGGCTGGGAGGAGGCTGCGCTGGGCAGGTATGGAATCTGTTAATGGGGGGATCTGTGGATGAAACTGAGAGGGGGAATCTGTGGATGACACTGAGAGGGGGAATCTGTGGATGACACTGAGAGGGGGGATCTGTGGATGAAACTGGATGGGGGGATCTGTGGATGACACTGAGAGGGGGAATCTGTGGATGACACTGAGAGGGGGAATCTGTGGATGACACTGTTATGGGGGATCTGTGGATGACACTGAGAGGGGGAATCTGTGGATGAAACTGGATGGGGGGAATCTGTGGATGACACTGAGAGGGGGAATCTGTGGATGACACTGAGAGGGGGAATCTGTGGATGACACTGAGAGGGGGAATCTGTGGATGACACTGAGAGGGGGAATCTGTGGATGACACTGAGAGCCTGGGGGGATCTGTGGATGACACTGAGAGGGGGGATCTGTGGATGACACTGAGAGGGGGATCTGTGGATGACACTGAGCGGGGGATCTGTGGAAGACACTGGATGGGGGGATCTGTGGATGACACTTGAGGGGATCTGTGGATGGCACTTAAGGGGGATCTGTGGATGGCACTAAGGGGGATCTGTGGATGGCACTTAAGGGAGATCTGTGGATGGCACTTAAGGGGGATCTGTGGATGGCACTTAAGGGGGATCTGTGGATGGCACTTAAGGAGTGGATCTGTGGATGGCACTTAAGGAGAGTGGATCTGTGGATGGCACTTAAGGGGGGGAGTGGATCTGTGGATGGCACTTAAGGGGGGTTTGTGGATGGCACTTAAGGGGGGAGTGGATCTGTGGATGACGTCTCCTTGTAGCTGCCGCTGCCCCCATACAGTATAATGTCTCCTTGCGCTGCCCCCATACAGTATAACGTCTCCTTGTGGCTGCCCCCATACAGTATAACGTCTCCTTGTGGCTGCCCCATACAGTATAACGTCTCCTTGTGGCTGCCCCCATACAGTATAATGTCTCCTTGCGCTGCCCCCATACAGGATAACGTCTCCTTGTAGCTGCCCCCATACAGTATAATGTCTCCTTGCGCTGCCCCCATACAGTATAACGTCCCCTTGTAGCTGCCCCCATACAGTATAATGTCTCCTTGCGCTGCCCCATACAGTATAACGTCCCCTTGCAGCTGCCCCCATACAGTATAATGTCTCCTTGCGCTGCCCCCATACAGTATAATGTCTCCTTGCGCTGCCCCATACAGTATAATGTCTCCTTGCGCTGCCCCCATACAGTATAATGTCTCCTTGCGGCTGCCCCCATACAGTATAACGTCTCCTTGCGCTGCCCCCATACAGTATAACGTCTCCTTGTGCCCCCATACAGTATAACGTCTCCTTGTGCCCCCATACAGTATAACGTCTCCTTGTGGCCCCCATACAGTATAACGTCTCCTTGCGCTGCCCCCATACAGTATAATGTCTCCAAGTGTTTTTTTCTTCTAAATGGGCATTTATCGTGATATATATCGTTATCGTGATAAATTTCTTAATATCGTTATCGTGGCAATATTTTTGATATCGCCCAACCCTAGGTCAAGGCCTCGGATTCAGTCACATATGATGGAAGAAACAGCGCAGCATGCAGCAATATATTTCCTGTAAAATGGCAGACACCATGACGGAATGTGACAGACCCCATTACTAATCAATGGGTCCATCAGACGCCTCAGTCATGTGACATATCTGTGGCTTTCGTTATAAACTAAATTCACTACGCAGCTGAGAACAGAGCCTGGTGAGTAAGAATCCCAACCGGTTAAATAACAAATTCAGCTCTGCTATATCAGTACAATACAAGCTATGCCACGCCAAAGTCCACAACGGATCGGGATGCCAAGAGTCACTTTACAAATACACGTACCCGTTGCTCGCATGAACAGCTTGTGGTGAAGGCCCTCGTATCCTCGCGAAGAGTTCAGCGCCACCCACTCCGGATTGATCATGTGAGCTCTACGACAAAATACGGCACATGTGAGGGAAATTTTTATCATATTTTCGGATTTTTCATCACATTTTTTTTGCCCCATTGCTTCAATGTGAACAGGATTTTTTTAAAACCTCCTATCAGGTTAAATTACTCTGCAATCATTGGTCAGGATTAGAGCCCTAGCCAATGATATCACTAATAGGGGCGGAGCCGTGACAACTAGAAAAACAATTGTAGTTGTCACCATAGTGAGCGGCACAGCTATTACTGTATTATATCGTGTGCGGACCTCAGGTCATGAAATAATCGGGAATGATGGTACTCACATGTAACCGCAGAGAAGACTGTGATAGGCGGTGAGAGGGGGGTAGTCGAGACCCCAGTAGAGAAGGTCATTGTCCGTGGAATTAAAGTACCTGGGTGCAAAAAAAAAGAAGTTTTACTGGAGGTTGGCACTAGGACGCCCGCTGCAAACAGAGGCAACAATGTATTGGTAACAGACCCCTCAGGAAGAGGCGACAGGTGCCCTCAGGTGATCGGGTCCATCAGTGTTCATGGTGAATCGGATCCCAACGGAAATGTGAACAGAGCCTAAGGATAGGTCCACGTCCACATGTGGTGTACAAGCTGCAGATTTTCCATCCAGGACAGCGGTTAGAAAATCCACGCATTTCCCCATTTGCAATGCACAGGATGGATTCAGCTGCAAATCTGCAACAAATATGCATCCAACACGTGCGGATTGTGCTGTAGATTCACTGCAGAGAAGTAGGAGGTGTGAACAAGCACTTAGTGATATATAGCAATTAGCAGAAAAGAGTCATGTGGCTGCATCAGGGCAATTGTTTTGATTTATCATGGCAGCTTACTAGAGGAAAGAGAAAGTAGCCTAAGAGGTCATCCAGGACTTGGCCTATCCTCAGGATAGGTCATCAATGTCTGATCGGTGGGGGTCCGACACCTTGCATCTCCGCTCATCAGCCCTACCCAGGCCTTGCCATCAACATGCACCATCAGCATGGCCAAATACTAAATACAGAACCAAGAGGCCCAAACCCCTAACAAAGCAATTTCTCTGCAAAAGTATGCTCAATGCCAGGCAGCTGCTCTACTAGAAGAAAGCAGAGAAACTCTTTTCTCTTGGGAAGATGGATCCCTGTGGTATTCTAGGCAATATGGTAAGACGGGCCCGGTGGTGGTCTCACCGATACCTGATTCAGTTGCGTGATTTCAGACATTCAATCGTTACAACAGAGGCCAAAAATAGTCTTAAAAAAAATCACGTCGATTTTACAAAAATTTGTAAAATTTTCTTGATTAAGAAAAATAATTTTTCTCTTAAAACGATACAAACCATTGCTTTACCGGGAGATTGAGAGTCACCTCCTGCCAATGTCTTTGGGCTTCGTAGTCTCCAAACATAGGCGGCGTCCTGGCCCCTGTTATAGATCAGAAATGAAAAAAAGCAATAAAATGTACTGCATGTGGAATTGTCATTTAAGCAATTTTCTTTATTCCTAATGCAATGCTTCTAAATTACAGAATTCCTGCTCCAGCCATTGCCTCCTATGACAGAGTCTAAAGTTAGGACGTAACACGATGGGTCCGGGCGATGCATTTTGGTAAGAGGAAATACGACAAGACCTTCTGACCGCCACTATTTTTGCTTGTGGTTATTTATGGAATATCTGAAAACTCTTCCAAGCTTTCCAAATTAACTCCTTCCTTCTGTGGGGCCCCGTCAGTGTGGTGGTGGTCACAATGCATTGGGTGGTCTGTGGGAGTTCCCCCAGAGGTACATACATTGTACGGTATCCCATTCACGCAGTGAGAGTGTAACCTTTCTACGGCTCTCATGCCCCACCACGGGGCTAAAAATTTCAAGGGCCCCGGCTGCAGTGGCAGTAAATCACGGATCAGGGGGTCTTGTCTTCCTGCAGAGGAGAGCGCCGGGGGCTGCACCTGTTCCACCACAACAGAGATGTCCCTTTGACCACTAAGTAAAACACGACTAATGCGATTAACCTCCTCGCCGTTCAGCCCCAGAATAAACACTTACCATATGGACGGAGCCTCTGGGACCCCGAGGGACCGATACAAAGTGACTATTGCTGCAGGGATCTGACTGCAACAATGTATCAAAGCCGTAAGAAGCGTCACACGCCAATATCGTGAATGGATGGCATTGCCTCTATACAGAGGAAAACATCAGCTATTTACTGTGTGCATCAATTCCCTACCACTTGAAAGATCTCCGCTTGCTGTCGTTGAAGAGGAACCTTCATTCTTAACTCTCACTCTACTGAATAAAAGGAGGCAGAGATCTTGAAAACCCTGACATAGAAAGTACAGGGTGAGTCAAAAGTCCCAGAACACCCTTTTATTTCAAAAACAAAAGGGAAAATGAAATATCTGAACACCCTAGCAAGTGACGGGTGAGAAGGCCTATCTTTTAGGCTGTGTCCGGAACATGGCCATATTGCATGAAGAGCAAATTTTTCTTGTAGCAGACCAGAATTTTCTTAGAAATCAATTGCAGCAATCAGATTTGCTATATCTCTTGTGGTTCAAACGTTATCAACACGGAAAGTTGCAACAACAACCGGGAGCATTCCCTGTGATGCACAGTAGAGATGAGCGAACATTTAAAAAAAGTCCGGTGTTCGGGTTGTGGTAAGTCGCGCATCCCGTTATGGATTCCACTATAGCGGCATATGGAATCCATAGTGCGGTATGCCACCAACCTCGACACTGTTGAACAGCTGAAGTGACCTGTGGTGACGCTCACTGTCATGTGACTCAGTGTAAAGGGGCGTGGCTCAGCACAGGATCAAATCCCGTGCTGAGCCACGCCCCCTGCACTGATCACATGACAGTGACGTCACCCCAGGTCCTTCAGCTGTTCAACAGTTCGGGTTGGTGGCAGCCGCCCCTTATGGATTCCATATGCCGGGATAGTCCGCGGTAGTGGAATCCATAACGGGATGCGTGACTTACCACCACCCGAACGCCGAACAACGGACTTTTTTTAAATGTTCGCTCATCTCTAATGCACAGCTATTTGATCTGTTCAATGTGTTGTCCCTGAGGCCGAACACAAAACTTTGAAGTTTTGAACTTCCTGCAAATCTTATTGTAGCAATTGATTTCTAAGAAAATTCGGTCTATTTTGATATGCTACAGGACCCCCTTCCCATTGGAAAAAATCTGCCCTTGATCCAAATATCGTATGGTGGCCATGTTCCGGACATAGCCTAAAAGATAGGCCCCCGCACCCATTACTTGCTGGGGTATTCAGATATTTTATTTTCCCTTTTGTTTCTGAAAAAAAGGGCGTCTTGAGACTTCTGACTCACCCTGTATATTGATAAATGATATAACTGTTCACTGTTTGCTGAAACCAGAATATGTCTGCTTGCTGCCAGTGAATGGTGCAAAACTATGGTTTATTCCTAGAGGCTGGGGAGCAGGAGAGCTCCAATCAGGCTACACATAGATATAAAAGTGTGCAAAATCCTGGTCAACATGAGGCACCTCTGCAGTCAGGAGTCCCCTCCGCGGGGTCGCAAGTTTATCACTTTATAAATGGGGACAGTCCGACCTTTGGGACCCCCACTGATCCCGAGAACCAGGAGGATACAGCGCTGATTTGGGGTTGTGTCCCTGCACCTTGGTGCTCCTGGCTGGCTGCTGTGCAGGGACCAAATCAGCGCTGCATCCCCTTCATTTTCAGGACCGGTGGACGTCCCAAAAATCAGTCCTGCACCGATCACACATGGGCTCATGCACACGAACATTTCAGTTTTGTGGATCCGCAAAACACGGATACCAATCGTGTGTGTTCCGCATTTTGCGGAATGGAATGTCCTTGTCCGTAATTCGGGCAAGTATAGGACATATTCTATTTTTCTGCGGGGCCGCGGAACGGACATACAGATGTGGTCACAGCATAAAATAGTCATGTAAAGGCAAGTCATAGACAAGTCGTACACGTTTTGCGGGGGCGACCAAAGCTGGATGTAGAGCCCCAAGCGTAATCATTATATGTAGATTGTAAGCCTCCCGGGCCGGGCCCTCTCTCCTTCTGTACCTCGTCTTGTTCGTGCTTAGTGCAAGTGTCTGTATTATGTATGTGCACCGCTTATCCTATGTACAGCGCCAGGGGATGAATGCCGCTTTAATAATAAATAATTATTATTATTATTTCCAAGATCTCTGCTTGCTGTCCCTAATGGAAACAGTCTTGTTTACATCCACAGTCTGAAAACCTGTACAGACCCAATACAGCTGAGGGTCTGGTACTGACTCATTTTCTGCGAGCTATACAACATGAGTCTGTTACAATGTATCAGTGGGACAAGCGGTGACGCTGTGACCTGCCATGGGACTTCTCCGGTCAATGTGATACACAAGTAGGGCTCATGCACACAACCGTATTTTTTGATCTGCATCTTTAGTGGGTCGGATGGAGACCCATTCACTTCAACGGGGGTCGCACTGTGTGCTGTCCGCATCCGTATGACCGTTCCGCAAACATATAGAACATGTCCTATTCTTGTTCGCATTACGGTCAAGGATATTATGGCCCGGATGTTCTGCTCTCGCAAAATGCAGAACGCAGGTGGCCAGTATCCGTGTTTTGCAGGTCTGCAATTGGCGGACCGCAAAACAGGCCACAGTCGCGCGCATGAGCCCTTACTCGACCACCGCTTGTCTAAGGATACAGCCGCACGGTCAGGTTTCGTGATGCAGTTTTGGAACCCACTCCTGATATACCAAAAGTCTGAATAGTGTTTTTTCCATACAAAAAACGGCAGAAACAAAACACCAAAGGCTTCGATGAGCCGCATTTTGGAAAAACAAAAAAAGCCACCAACCACAAAAACTGCTGCTAGTCAAACACGTATGCGTCCTGAGGTTCAATTTTACAGCAAAAAATGTCACTGAAAACTGCAAAAGTGCTGAAAAACGCCATGGAATGTCGATGCATGTTTTCAGCCTTAAAGAGGTTGTCTAGCCCTGAAGCGGACCATCCCTAGGCTCCCCCGGAACATAAGAAAACGAACTCGCCTGTGCACAATCCCGCCGCTGCTCCACCCCCAGTCCCCGCAGGATCCGGAATCCGCTTGGTCCTGTGACCGCTGCAGCCAATAACAGCTACGTCACAGCAGTGATTTACCATTGGAGCCGCCGTGACCTCTGAGGCCTGTGATTGGCTGCAGCGGTCACAGGACCAAGCGGATTCCTGGTCCTGTGGGAAGCGGCTGGGGACGAAGCAGCAGCAAGATCGTAGACTGAGGGGGGTTTATGTTCAGGGGGAATGGTCCGGCAACTTCTTTAAAGGTGTTCTCAGGGGGCCCCGGGCCCCCTCACTCAGCTAATCAGTGGGTGTGCCCAGACTCAGACCTATCCTAAGAAGAGGCCATAAACAGTCCTGGATAACGCCGCACACAGCAGATGAAAAACGTGCCGCCATAGAGTTTTACTACAAATCGGCGCGGTTTTTAAACTGTTCGTGGTGCAGTTTTGCAGATAAAACCGCCATGAACCCCCAAAACCGTGCAGCCGTTACCAATCAAATCAAGAACTGCGCCAATATGCAGTGACAGCACGTCGTTGTGGTACTCGGCCCCGCCAGCTGCACCTGGACGACTACTACTTCGGGACTCTGCTTGATGTCAATGAATGGGGACATCCGCATTTACATCTGTCCTTATGTGTCCAGCTGACTCAGGGGCAGGGCTCGTTACTGTGTATCAGCGCTCGCTCCTGTCATGAGCCATGTTCCTGTGTATTCACTGACAGCAAGCAAGGGTCTTGAACAGGATGAGGAACTGACACACAAAGTCTAATAGAGAGCTGCAGAACGTTTCATTACAGGATGATCAAACTTTATTGACATAAAGGCAGACAATTCCAGTCACAAGGGAATTATATACTGGTGCCCAGCATGGAGTCACTGCCCTGTATAAGAACAAGCCAGAGAACTGGGAGGAGGAGTATTAGTGAGTATTCTGAAGTATTACCTGAGTACGGGTAGAGGGACACAGCCCAGCGCACAGTGACAGCCAGCAGGACACTCAGAGCTGTCATAGGGCCCTCCATAGCCGCCGTACAGCTCAGCGGCTCCTACGTCACACACGGCGACGGCGCGATATTTACACGTCACTGATCTGCCCGGACTGCGCATCGTGGTTACTAAGGCAACGTAAGAGAGGAAGGAAAACGCCATTTTTGTTTTGGGAAAATAGCTATTTTTAACGTAATAAATGCTGGAACGGCTGTATCCTGACATGGAAAATTAGCAGTGGCATGAAGCATGTTTATACATATTTTGTTAAAAAAATAATAATAACCTTTATAAAGGTGAATGCCCTGGACAAATATGCGCTCACATGGCACTGTAGTCTACTTCTTAGTATCTGAAGCACTGGTAGAACCTGTTGTTTTAGTCCTTTAGAGGCTAAAGGCTACGTGTCAAAATAAAATATCTTACAGATATTGCCAGTGTATGTGTGGCAGACAGGTTAAGGGACACTGTTAAGTCTGGAGGTCGCAGGCAGCGCAGAGTCCAAGGCTTGACGCACGTTTAATTACAATAAAAATTAAAAATGATGCCAATGAAAAAGAAAGAAAGGGTAGCCAGCGAGATACGCACCAAATGTATTAAAAGTTTGATGCATTTGTATATCTGTGACGTACAAAATCTTGTCCTCGGTTCAACTAATAACACGGTGTAAACTACTGGAGGCCGCTAACGGTTTTCTGGTCACTTTTTTTAATTTGCATTCCTCCCCTCCAAATCCAGCAGGACAGTCCTGAATTTCGACCTCTGTCCCACGGGCGTAGAATGTCGGCTGCATGTCTCAACTCTGCAATGCAGTTGACTATAATGGTGGAGCCATCAGCTCCCTTCTGCCCCCTTCACCTGCTGCCAGTGGTTTGGCGCAGGCACAATGAAGTGTCATCATCTCTCCTGTTGCGCCGTTCCGACAGCATAGAGCAGAAAACTGCATCCCTAGTATATGGGGCACAAAGGGCGTGCCACTGTGTCCATCTTACATTTTTTATAAGTTGGGAGTGTATGAGTGTGAGGAAAAGGCACTAGAAATTGCACAAAGCTGTTGCACCTTCATATGCACTTATTTTTTTAAAGAAGGCAGAATTTGCTCCAGAAAATGGCGCAAGCAGACTAGTAAATGTGGACTTTTGTCCATAAAAGGTAAGAATGTGGCTGCTGAGAAAAGTGGCGGCCCCTAGATCCGACAGGACAGTCACAGACCATTAACCTGCCCTGGACTTCTCGTTTTGGAAAAGGAGACCACCCTGAATAACTCAACTGGTCCCGGACCATTTCGGCCTACAGACTGTAATGTTGGTCACTGGGCCATATGTGTAATGGTCATAGGTTTCTGTACCCTGTACATGGTGGTGCAAAACAGGGGTGAACGCATGCACACACGTCCGTTCATTATCAATATATATATATATATATATATATAGTAGCTTGGCCTCCAGGAACTTGCAATCTGATTAAGGGGCCCCGTAGCAAAGATCACAATGGACCCTTCATTATGGTGCCCAGTTTTGACTGGTGGCTGCTTTCTCTGCCACTACATGTCTATGATCTTTGGGCCAATTTTCCACCCCCTTGCTAACAACATGGTTGGGGGTCTGACTCTCCCAGCAACCCTGCCGATTAGCTGTTTGAGGAGGCCACAGCACTTCAGTGAGCCCTCTAGTCTCCTGGCCATGCTTGGTATTGCTGCCCAGGCCTATTCACTTGAATGGGACTGAGCTGCAGATGGCCATCACCAACTAACACAACGTCACTGGCCTAGGCAGAGGCTGCAGCGCTCACCAGAGCACCTTGGCCTCTTCAAATAGCTGATCTGCAATGGTGCCAACAGTCGGACCCCAACGATCACATATCGAGGGCCTATCCAGAGGAAAATTGAAATCCATGACTTATCCTGTCCTGCATTTTACAGAGAACCTGTGGATCGGAATGGACACTGTGTAATGCTTAATTTCTCCTATGGTGGCGCTGGGGAAAAATGTCACCCCTTACTGCCAGACCTTCCCACAGATTACGCTTGACTGCTTGGATTTCACCTTGTGATCACCGTATTGTCAAGAGAACCTTCTTATCAAGCGGAGAACCCCTATAATTTAAGATGATCAGCTGAAAGCCGCTCTACTTCAGATGGAGATCTACCAAGGGACCCCTTGCTCTGAGCGGGACAGAAGGACCCCGGCCGACCCAACCCCTAGAAGCCAGGCATCTCCCCCTCCCAGTACTTTCTTTCCAAGTGCCATGGACTCCAGTATGTAAATGAGAGGGTGGGCACGAATTCCCCAACATAAATAAGATAGGAGACCCTCGGAGGGTTAAAAGTAAGTCATGTCAGTGCTGTGGGGTATGGCGTTTGGGTGAGGCTCCCCCGGCACTGAGTACGACTGCCAAGGAACGCACACAAGGGCTGCACGTTCTAGGGTTTCTGGCCTCGTGAGCCGCATAGTGTTCTCCGGGAAGATGTGAAAAAAAGAGTGTACAATTTCAAAGAGCACAATCCTGATCTGACATCAAAGGCCACTAGAGATGGCCCACGTATACGACGCCAAACTCTGCCCACTGCTCCCCGTGAATGGGGCTCACTCTGCCCTCTGGACTAGTGAGATCAGGCTGCGTGAAAAGTAGTTAGAGGGAGAGGAGATGATGGCCACCGACGCTGCTGTCCTGGCTTATTCCACAGTAAGACTATTGCACCCGTGTGTGAGGAGCAGCTATCTGCATCCATTAACCACATTAACTAATGACTGGGTATTGCGGGCTAATAACCCCTAACAGGGCGGGCGACCCGTGCCATGGGATGAAATTATTAGTATATAGTATGGGGTCATGGCTGTATGTCACTGCGACAGTATGACATTTTTGCAATTTTATTTTCAACGTCAGCATGTGTTTTATTCATTTTCATGAGATTCTTACAATTTTGTAATTATACATTGTAGAGAGAGCCTTAGTTTAGTGTTTTATGATCCCAAACAGCCTTAGGATGTACCCCAGCCTCTAAATCAATAGTCGGTCCGACATAGGAGAGCCAACTGTATAATGAAAAGTTTTGCAACTTTCTAATATACTTTGCATATCAATTCCTTGCCTTTTTCAAAATCTGTGCTAGCTGTCAGTGAATAGAATTTAATCATTTGCCTACAGAAGCTTAAAAACCCATCCTGATCGTGTCCTGCCCATAAAGATGCAGGCGTTTGTCACAATGTATCAAAGTTCTGTCTTGTATTGACATGTGTCAGTTGCCTGTGATGAGGAAATGGATGTTCCTATTTACTCACAGCAAGCAGAGATCTTGAAAACTGGGAAAAGAAAAGTCCATTAAAAGTTGTAGAATTTTTCATGGCACTGTAATTTTATTTTCATAAAATTGAAAAGCTCCATGCAATTTTTTGGTCTTACACTCACTGACTGCGCCCCTTGCTCGATTCCCCATGTCAATCATATAGGAAGCAGTCATCCCTCTTGGGGTCATGTGACCAGCTCGATTTTAAAAGGACAGGGGACGTCTAGTGGCTGCATTGGCAATCACTAGTGTGTGCACATCTTCATAGAGGGGGCTTCATAGATGGGATGCTTCACAGCATGTAAATATACGGCTCTTACCCCTAACAACCAGTGTCCCGAATAGCAAAATATGCCATGAAAGTGGTAGCATTTTTCACAGATTCGTCCATGGGCCTCCATTAAAATATGACACGGAAGAAAAATATGGGTACCTTACTGTGGAGACTAAAGGTATGCAATTTTATTCATTGACACAAAGCAGAGATCTAGGAAATGGGATGGAACCGAAACACAAATATGCTACAAAGTTGCAGAACATTTTATTCTATACACACAATAATAAATTACAATGTATTACACAAACAAAGCAACAAAGTATTACACTGACTTATGGCTATCAATAAATCTGGGAAAGTCTGACCTCTGGGCCCCCACGATACCTACAGGTGCACCATTTTTTTTCTTTCCCAGAAGGTGGGTGACCCTAGCAGAGGGGGTGGTTGTGTTTGTATGGGCCTGTTCGTCAGTGCAGAGTTTGTTTCACTGTATCTGAAAGTGAGAAACTGCAGCTGCATCCCCCTCCTCCCTGCATTTTATTTACTGTATTACTTTACACACATTTTAGGGGGACTGATCAGGTTCCTGCACATTTACAGAGATCCGAAAAGCAGCAAAAGAGGAACCACAAGCTGCTGCAAAGTAAGCAAGATTACATTTCCCCAGGGGCATAGCAAGTGACGATTGGTTGATAATAAAAAAAAAAACTGGAATACTGCCCCACTTGGCGATTGTAGTAAATTTAGAACATGAAAAGCTTATGATTATTTTGGTATACAGTGATGTCACAGTGCAGGGATAATACACACAGTGATGTCACAGTGCAGGGATAATAAACACAGTGATGTCACAGTACAGGGATAATATACACAGTGATGTCACAGTACAGGGATAATAAACACAGTGATGTCACAGTACAGAGATAATAAACACAGTGATGTCACAGTACAGGGATAATAAACACAGTGATGTCACAGTACAGGGATAATAAACACAGTGATGTCACAGTACAGGGATAATACACACAGTGATGTCACAGTACAGGGATAATAAACACAGTGATGTCACAGTACAGAGATAATAAACACAGTGATGTCACAGTACAGGGATAATAAACACAGTGATGTCACAGTACAGAGATAATAAACACAGTGATGTCACAGTACAGGGATAATAAACACAGTGATGTCACAGTACAGGGATAATAAACACAGTGATGTCACAGTACAGAGATAATAAGCACAGTGATGTCACAGTACAGGGGTAATATACACAGTGATGTCACAGTACAGGGATAATAAACACAGTGATGTCACAGTACAGGGATAGTAAACACAGTGATGTCACAATACAGAGATAATACACACAGTGATGTCACAGTACAGGGATAATAAACACAGTGATGTCACAGTACAGGGATAGTAAACACAGTGATGTCACAATACAGAGATAATACACACAGTGATGTCACAGTACAGGGATAATAAACACAGTGATGTCACAGTACAGGGATAATAAACACAGTGATGTCACAGTACAGGGATAATAAACACAGTGATGTCACAGTACTGGGATAATAAACACAGTGATGTCACAGTACAGGATAATACACACAGTGATGTCACAGTACAGGGATAATAAACACAGTGATGTCACAGTACAGAGATAATACACACAGTGATGTCACAGTACAGGGATAATACACACAGTGATGTCACAGTACAGAGATAATAAACACAGTGATGTCACAGTACAGGGATAATAAACACAGTGATGTCACAGTACAGGGATAATACACACAGTGATGTCACAGTACAGGGATAATAAACACAGTGATGTCACAGTACAGGGATAATAAACACAGTGATGTCACAGTACAGGGATAATAAACACAGTGATGTCACAGTACAGGGATAATAAACACAGTGATGTCACAGTACAGGGATAATAAACACAGTGATGTCACAGTGCAGGGATAATAAACACAGTGATGTCACAGTACAGGGATAATAAACACAGTGATGTCACAGTACAGGGATAATAAACACAGTGATGTCACAGTACAGGGATAATGAACACAGTGATGTCACAGTACAGGGATAATAAACACAGTGATGTCACAGTACAGGGATAATACACACAGTGATGTCACAGTACAGAGATAATAAACACAGTGATGTCACAGTGCAGGGATAATAAACACAGTGATGTCACAGTACAGAGATAATAAACACAGTGATGTCACAGTACAGGGATAATAAACACAGTGATGTCACAGTACAGGGATAATAAACACAGTGATGTCACAGTACAGGGATAATAAACACAGTGATGTCACAGTACAGGGATAATAAACACAGTGATGTCACAGTACAGGGATAATAAACACAGTGATGTCACAGTACAGAGATAATAAACACAGTGATGTCACAGTACAGGGATAATAAACACAGTGATGTCACAGTACAGAGATAATAAACACAGTGATGTCACGGTACAGAGATAATAAACACAGTGATGTCACAGTACAGGGATAATAAACACAGTGATGTCACAGTACAGGGATAATAAACACAGTGATGTCACAGTACAGGGATAATAAACACAGTGATGTCACAGTACAGAGATAATAAACACAGTGATGTCACAGTACAGAGATAATACACACAGTGATGTCACAGTACAGAGATAATAAACACAGTGATGTCACAGTACAGGGATAATAAACACAGTGATGTCACAGTACAGAGATAATAAACACAGTGATGTCACAGTACAGAGATAATAAACACAGTGATGTCACAGTACAGGGATAATAAACACAGTGATGTCACAGTACAGAGATAATAAACACAGTGATGTCACAGTGCAGGGATAATAAACACAGTGATGTCACAGTACAGAGATAATAAACACAGTGATGTCACAGTACAGGGATAATAAACACAGTGATGTCACAGTACAGGGATAATAAACACAGTGATGTCACAGTACAGGGATAATAAACACAGTGATGTCACAGTACAGGGATAATAAACACAGTGATGTCACAGTACAGGGATAATAAACACAGTGATGTCACAGTACAGAGATAATAAACACAGTGATGTCACAGTACAGGGATAATAAACACAGTGATGTCACAGTACAGAGATAATAAACACAGTGATGTCACAGTACAGAGATAATAAACACAGTGATGTCACAGTACAGGGATAATAAACACAGTGATGTCACAGTACAGGGATAATAAACACAGTGATGTCACAGTACAGAGATAATAAACACAGTGATGTCACAGTACAGGGATAATAAACACAGTGATGTCACAGTACAGAGATAATAAACACAGTGATGTCACAGTACAGAGATAATAAACACAGTGATGTCACAGTACAGAGATAATAAACACAGTGATGTCACAGTACAGGGATAATAAACACAGTGATGTCACAGTGCAGAGATAATAAACACAGTGATGTCACAGTACAGAGATAATAAACACAGTGATGTCACAGTACAGGGATAATAAACACAGTGATGTCACAGTACAGAGATAATACACACAGTGATGTCACAGTACAGAGATAATAAACACAGTGATGTCACAGTACAGAGATAATAAACACAGTGATGTCACAGTACAGGGATAATAAACACAGTGATGTCACAGTACAGAGATAATAAACACAGTGATGTCACAGTACAGAGATAATAAACACAGTGATGTCACAGTACAGAGATAATACACACAGTGATGTCACAGTACAGGGATAATGCACGCAGTGATGTCACAGTACAGAGATAATAAACACAGTGATGTCACAGTACAGAGATAATAAACACAGTGATGTCACAGTACAGAGATAATAAACACAGTGATGTCACAGTACAGAGATAATAAACACAGTGATGTCACAGTACAGAGATAATAAACACAGTGATGTCACAGTACAGAGATAATAAACACAGTGATGTCACAGTACAGAGATAATAAACACAGTGATGTCACAGTACAGGGATAATAAACACAGTGATGTCACAGTACAGGGATAATAAACACAGTGATGTCACAGTACAGGGATAATAAACACAGTGATGTCACAGTACAGAGATAATAAACACAGTGATGTCACAGTACAGAGATAATAAACACAGTGATGTCACAGTACAGGGATAATAAACACAGTGATGTCACAGTGCAGAGATAATAAACACAGTGATGTCACAGTACAGAGATAATAAACACAGTGATGTCACAGTACAAGGATAATAAACACAGTGATGTCACAGTACAGAGATAATAAACACAGTGATGTCACAGTACAGGGATAATAAACACAGTGATGTCACAGTACAGGGATAATAAACACAGTGATGTCACAGTACAGGGATAATAAACACAGTGATGTCACAGTACAGAGATAATAAACACAGTGATGTCACAGTACAAGGATAATAAACACAGTGATGTCACAGTACAAGGATAATAAACACAGTAATCTAACAATATTGGGATAAAGTACTATCATATTATGAAAATAACACACATGCAGTGTTTGAATGAGGTGCCTAGGGCCCACCAGTAAAATACATTTTGGGGGTCCACTGTTTTGCTACATGGAAATATTACCGGACCCCTCTATTTGCAAAAACTGTTGCATTTTGTTTCAGTAGTGGCCTGTCCCTCAGACTGTCCTGTCCTGTATCCGGTCCTGTTGACTGGCTCTTGCCTTGAACATGTGGTCAAACAGCGGCCGGTAGCAGCCTAGACGCCAACTCAGCCACCGGATGGGTCTATACTAATGGAGCAGTTTGTTAAATAATCTACCCAGTTCTTATATGGATGCCTAGGCTGGTTGAGATGCTGTATGCTGCCTACCTGTATGTATGCAGTCTACTGTGCCTTGTGCCAGGCTTAGGGGACTGGGGGCCCACCCTTGTTCAAGGGCACCCTGGGACGTTCCCTTTTTGGCCTTTCCAAGCCTGCAAACATGTACAGTGTTACAGCATAGGATAGAAAACAAATAGGGGAGTATATTAAACCCTGTACTCAGGGGTGCACTTAGCCTTTCTGCTGCCTGAGGTGACGATTGAAATGGCGCCCAACCCCTCCAGCCCTACTGTTTAAGGCATACTGTGATACAGTTGAATATAGAGAGATATTCCCACAACCCGCCACTGCCCCCACTTGTCTCTTGGTCTTGCCGCCTGAGGCAATCGCCTCACCTGGCCTCATTGTTGGTGCACCCTTGCCTGTACTAGAGCACAAAGGCTGAGCAAATTTGTTTTCAAGCCTCATTTTGTGCAAAAATGTGTGACTTTTTGCATTTTTTCCCAGCTTTGCCTACTTTTAGGCTTAGCCCAAATAATTTTCTACACTTTACTAACTTCCATAGATTTTCTGGTGCACGGACTACAAGAAGATGCACCAATTTAATTGAAAGGCCTGCGCCTCTTATTAAATTTCGCGCCTTATCCTCCATCTCACTTTATATTAAGGCTACTTTCACACTAGCGTTTTGGCTTTCCGTTTGTGAGATCCGTTCAGGGCTCTCAGAAGCGGTCCGAAACAGATCAGTTTTGCCCTAATGCATTCTGAATGAAAAAGGATCCGCTCAGAATGCATCAGTTTTCCTCTGTTCAGTCATCATTCCGCTCGGCAGGCACGCTGCAGCGTTTTTCTGTCCGCGATGGGAGGCAAACTGATCCGTCCCGGCACACAATGTAAGTCAATGGGGACGGATCCGTTTTCTCTGACGCAATAACTTTCAATGGTGGTCAAGACGGATCCGTCTTGGCTATAGAAGTCATAATACAACCGGATCAGTTCATGAAGGATGTAATTGGTTGTATTATTGTAACAGAAGCGTTTTTGCAGATCCATGACGGATCCGCAAAAAACGCTAATGTGAAAGTAGCCTTAGTCTGGTGGCTGTAATACTTTTGCCACCACCGCTCCACCCTTCCTGTAATGATGTCACAGCACAAAAAAAGATAACGCTGCGCAGTAAAGATAATGCACACAACTGGTGTGAACATGGGGATTCACAGAAAATTTTCCATCGTCCAGTCATCACTAACTATACTTTACGAGTAGAGATGGGCCACTGTCGGGCCCCTGGGCACATGATGTGTCTGCCGCCCTGGTAGTTACGCCATAACTTTACTCAATAAAATATGTAAGATACATAAATAGGATATATTTTGTAATCTAAAGTAAAAATAAAGGTAAAAGTGGAATTCCCCTTTAATAGTCCAAACAAATGGAAGCGTGTGTCAAATAGAGGCTTCTCTGCTCTATAAATTCTTGGATTTTTTTGAGAATTTTTTTAGTTTTCTGACTCCACCATTGCCCACTAACTTCGCCTCTTTTCATGGTCACAGCTAGCGATCCAGCGCTACATTTTAAGGAATTGTTCCATTCCGGACCTTGCGGATGAATCTTTCTTGGCCTTGGTATTTCTTGAGACTTAATGTCATCTTGAACTGGGTTTGACATTAAGATGTAATATTTGGTATGTGATACTTTATTCATGAGTGAATTCCGTTAAAATGTCATTCCGCCGTCCCAGAGAGAAGCTGCGCCGGCAATAGCTTACTGAATTACACTGCCGCGAAGAATGGGGATGACACTTCAGATGGATGCCGACAACTTGTGCAAATTACTAGCCGGAGATTATGTGATAATATTACGTGATCAAAGACAGAACTATTTTTTTTTTCTTTTATAAATTAGAAACATCGTAGTATTTTTTTTTCTTTATACAGATTTTTCAAATAAAAAATATTTTTTAAATTGCAAAAAATGTTCAATCCAACGATGGACTTCTCTATGCATTATCAGTTGCACTTCACAATACACATGCAATAATTCTGCATTGTTTTATCAAGTTTAACCTCTTCATGACGCAGCATTTTTGCTTTTCTTCCCCACCTTCCAAGAGTCATAATTTTTTTATTTTTCTATCCACGTAGCTGTATGAGGGTTTGCATTTTGCAGTTTTTTTTAACAGCACCATTTTGGGGCGCATATAATTTATCGGAAAGCATTTTCTTTTATGTTTTACTACTTTTGCACAAGAGAAACACTTTCAAAAATATTTTTGTGTCATCCTATTCTGAGAGCCATAACTTTTTTATTTTTCCTTTGACGGAGCTGTGTGAGGGGCTGTTCTTTAACGGGCCGAGTTGACATTTTTATTTGGAGTATTTTGCGGTCTATACTTTTTGATTGCTTGGCCTTTTCTTATTTTTGGAGGTAGGATTAACAGTAGGTAGGATTTTATTATATATTTTACATGTTTCACAATGAAGTTTAAATAATGTGAAAATGTTACAGTATGTGTCGTTACAGATGTGGTAATGCCAACTGTATGTACCTTTGTTCTTTCTTCCTCTTTTTCTATATAATAAGGCATTTTCCGTTTTGGGATAGGGTTTTTGTGATTTTTTTTCTCTTTTTATAATATTTTTTAACATTAAACTTTTTCTTAGACTTTTTTTTAAATTCTACTAGAGACTTCACCATGAGATGGCCTGATTTTTGGTGTCAAACCTGGAACCTCAGGCCCCTTCATATGACGCGCGTTTCCTATTTCCAAAACGCACTGTAATACGCGCGTAAAACGCTCAACAAAAACGCACGGAGAACGCGCGTCTCAGAAACACTCAGGTGTGAACCCAGGGTTAGGGCTAACACAACCGTTGCGGACCAATTGCAGATCCACAAAACACGGATACTGGCTGTGTGCGTTCTGCATTTAGCGCTGCCTTTTATAGAACAGTCCGTAACACGGACAAGAATAGGAAATGTTCTATATTTTTGCGGGGCCGTGGAATGGACTTACACACCCACCTCCCAAGCCCAGGTCTTTGCTATGCTGTACATGTACACATGTCGCAGGCAGGGGTTAATGTACACATTTTTTTATATATTTTTTAATATTTTGAATATGTTTTCTTTTCTGTACACCTCAAATCTGTGGAAAAATAATCAATAAGGTTCAAATATTACATCCATCCATCACATTCAACCAATACTCCTACAGTGTGGATCTAGAAGAAGGCCAAGTCCTCTGAATCACTATTGAGAAAACTTGATGGAATTTTTACTAAAAAAACGTTATTAAAACCCCTTTTGAGGTAGTTGCCAATTGCCTCGTGGTACAGGGCAAACATTAATTCTTACTTATGGCAGAATAAATCCCTGGCTCAATGACCCCTGCATTATAGTAATGACTCTATAGCCCTCTTCAGCCTGATCCTCCTGGTTCATAAACAGAACACAAAGTATACCTACATAGGGCTACTATAGCAATCTCAGAGACGGGGCAGTGAGGAAGAGGAGGGGGATGTCTAACTGCATGTCAGTGTGAATTTATATCTCATGCAGGGCCCGGGGTGGGTTGACAACCCATATGGTCCTTGAATTTTGTTGTTGTTGGAATAACACAGAATCTGATGAAAAAAGCTCGACATGCCTCCGTGCAAAATCAGAGACTTACCCTCAGTTCACACTTGCGCGTTTTACAGCGCGTTCCTACGCGCTGTAAAACGCTCAACAGGAGAAAACTCATGTTTCCCTATGGGCATGGTTCTCACCTGAGCGTTTCACAGCGCGTTTGAACGCACTGTAAAATGTCCTACGCTCAAAGAAGTTCTTGAACTTCTTTGGGGCGTTTTGTCGCGCGTTTGCACCCATAGACTTCAATGGGGACGCGCAAAACGCGCGTTTAACACGCGTTAAAGTGTAGATATGCCTTTTTCAATTGGTCTCCACAGTCACGAACGCGCGTATGACGCGCGTTTCCTATTTCCAAAACGCACTGTAATATGCAGCGTAAAACGCTCAACAAAAACGCACGGAGAACGCGCGTCTCTGAAACGCTCAGGTGTGAACCCAGGGTTAGGGCTCACACAACCGTTGCAGACCAATTGCAGATCCACAAAACACGGATACTGGCTGTGTGCGTTCTGCATTTAGCAGAACGGCACGCACTGCCTTTTATAGAACAGTCCGTAACACGGACAAGAATAGGAAATGTTCTATATTTTTGCCGGGCCGTGGAATGGACTTACAGATGCGGAAGGCAAACGGTGTGCTGTCCACATTTTTTGCGGCCCCATTGAAGTGAATGGGTGCGCATCTGACCGGCAAAAAATTTGAAGACGTTTGTGCGTGAGCCCTTACAGAGATATGGAGGCCGCGCCTCTATGGAAGCATTAATACGGCTGAGAGTATGAGCGTGAACATGAATACAGCTCATGGATATACTGTATCACCTTAGGCATTATGGGGCCATTTCATTTCAAGATACACAGGGCAGGCAATAAATTAGAAGTGCCTAAAAAACTTGAAAATAAAATTACATAAACTCATAATTAATAATGTTTTTGCTTTTTTCCCCTTATGTTTATTTATGTGTATTTTATACATTTTTTAAATATTTTTCTTTTTCTCCCCATGAAACTAAATCTTTAGAAAAGCTTCCTTTTTTTTTTTCTTTTCACATGATTTGTTTAGATTATTTGTCACTTGAAGGGGCGGCCGTTGGTTTTTACAGCGATCATTTCGGAGGTAATTTCCCATAATTAAATACAAGCATGTACTTCCAAGTGATTTTTCCATAATTGTTAATCAATGCCAGTTCATGTCATTTCAATAGCCTATTAAATTGTGTAACACTGACTTCATTATACCGGCTCGCCCATGTATAATTATGGCAAAATTTGAAGATGTAAAATATATTATTTCTGCCTAAAAATGCATAACATTTCAATACGGTATGCCTGCACACTACCTGTAGAAGTTTATTTATGGATTTAAAAAAAAATGTGGCATATATGAAAACTATTGTAATTAGATTTTTACACAGGAATAATAATAACAATTGCAAATAGAGAATAAGAAAAAAATATTTACAATTTTTTTATTTTTGTAATTTTTTAAAGGGATGTTGTAGAGGCTATAAAACTTTTAGAACATATTCACACACGGTTTTATCAACGTTGATTTTGGCATAGATTCTGCACCCAAAGACCAAGCTGAAAAGGAATGCAATTCATATCCATTGAATTAAATGGGGAAACCGCTTGTTAATTCATATGGTGCTTTTTTTCTGCTCGTTGTTTTAAAAACCTCATTGCGGAAAATATAAGTCACATGTTCCTTCATTCCAGAGTTTCCACTGAAATCAGTAGGATTAAAAACTGCATAAAAAACGTGGGAAAAACAGCATCCTAAAATCCACGTGAAATCCTGAAGCAGATTCTGCATCAGGTTTTTTTTGCACATAAAAAACTCAGTGTAAACATAGACTTACTGCAGTGTTGCTTCTAATGAGTCAAGCTTAAATCTGTACATATAAACGCAGAACTTTTAGTTTATATGTAAAAAATATATAAAATAAATATATCGGTAAATAAAATGATGTTTACATTTATGTATAGAATCTGCAGCATATCCATGAAAATGTCCTAGCTTTGGACTGTCAGTAAAAGTAATGTTTTTTAATATCACATAGGACTTAAATCTAAAAAATAATAATAATAAAATGCTTAAAATGAGAATAAAAATGAAAAATAAATACTGAAATTCTGAAAATTAGAAAACGTATATAGTTTTCTATTATAATTATTCTGATGGCGTCTTTATTTGGGGAGGTGGGGGTTGAGTTATAAGATCCACAAATTCGGATTTCTTATGTCACAAAAGGAAATGTACAGTTCCGAACGCATTATTTCCTAATATGGAGACGGATCTGGTCGGCCAAGGTGTGAGGACAACTACTCTCTTGCCAGGATACCTAATAAGGATGCCACCTGGTGGGTAAGTTTTTGGACTTGACGTGAAGCGGGGTATTAAGTGCCAACACTATTAATAGGCTCGAAACCGATACAGGAAGGACAGAGTTTTTATTTATTTATGGAAAAGTTACCAATTGTAACCATGCACAAGACGAGTGACGAGACGAGTGACTACCATTGTGGTGCACGCTGGGCTGTACACATCACCATGTCTGTCTGTCAGATCGTCGCTGAGTTGTTCTTCTAGACCAGGGGTCGGCAACCTCCGGCTCTCCAGCTGTTGTGAAACTACAACTCCCAGCATGCATACTTGCTCTGCTCTTCTAAGAACTCACATAGAAATGAATGGAGCATGCTGGGAATTGTAGTTTCACAACACCTGGAGTGCCAGAGGTTGCTGATCCCTGTTCTAGAGCATACTTGCTGGGTTACATTTGGAGGATGACTCGCTAAGGCCTCATGCACACGGCTGTTGTTGTGGTCCGCGTCCGAGCCGCATATTTTGCGGCTCGGGCACGGACCCATTCAGGGCCGGTGCTATAATAAGGCAGACCAAGTTTTTTTTTTAAATCACTTTCGTGAAGTGATCATGAGGGGGGGTGGGGGGCAGGGGGGCGTTGGGCGCCAAAATGTAGCTTCGCTTGTGCTGGCAAAAATCCTTGCACCGGCCCTGGACCCATTCACTTCAATGGATCCGCAAAAGATGCGGACAGCACTCCGTGTGCTGTCCGCATCCGTTACTCCGTTCCGTGCCCCCGCAAAAAAAAATAGAGCATGTCCTATTCTTGTCCGTTTTGCGGAAAGAATTGGCATTTCTATAATGGACCGCGTTCCGTTTCGGAAATTGCAGAACGGAACGCGGAGCAGCTTCCGTGTTTTGCGGATCCATTCTAGACTTAAAGGGGTCCTCTCACTTAAGCAAATGGCATTTATCATGTAGAGAAAGTTAATACCAGGCACTTACTAATGTATTCTTATTCTCCATGTTGCCTCCTTTGCTGGCTAGATTAATTTTTACATCACATTATACATTGCTCGTATCCAAGGAGTTACGACCACCCTGTAATCCAGCAGTGGTGGTCGTACTTGCACACTATAGGAAAAAACTACCGGCTTCTCTGATGGCCCGGACGGTGGGAGCACACATAGGCACGCATGCGCGGCAGCTACCTGCTATTTGCGCTGCAGCGGTGGCTGTGACCTTTGGAAACGAGCAGTGTACAATGCGATGAAAAACGGAATCAAGCCGGCAAAGGAGGCAATATGGAGAATCCCAATACATTAGTAAGTGCCTTGTATTAACTTTCTTTACATGATAAATGCCATTTGCTGAAGTGAGAGGACCCTTTAAGAAAATCGTGCTGGGTTGACAACTCCTCCATCCACTTGCATGCATCCACACGTAGGGAAAAATCTGCTGCTGATCTGTTGGAAATTCAGCAAACTGTGCAAATTTTGGCGGGAGACATTGCAGATTTGCTGCAGATTATCCCCTCTGCATTGCAACGGAAATCTGCTTCAGATGTACGAAACATAAACTGTTAAAATCCGCACTGCATGTCAGGTCATGTTCACATTCCAGCAAGGACACCTTGGTTTTTTGTGTTTTTGGAAGAAGACAGCACTGAGGACAGATTTTACATGCTGGCCAATAGGAAATGATTATCCTTTTTGTAGCGCCATTTTTTGCTCCTTTGGGGGTTTTTTCAGCGCTTTTGGGCATATTTTCAGATGTTTTTAGCTTTCTCTATTGGAAGAAAAAGTGCAATTAAAAGTTGTGACTAGGGAGGAGCGAATTGACTTTGGATGCTTCTTCCGAAGTCGATTCACATAAAATTTTGTTGTAATACGATACGGAGTGGGAGCTCCGTACAGTATTAGAATGTATTGGCTCCGATGAGCCGAAGTTATTACTTTGCGAAGCCTCACGAGACTTCGGGTAATAACTTCGGGAATTATTACTGTAAAAAACCTTGACACCGAACTTGGGTTCTGTTCCAAGTGGTACCTTGGAACCGAACCTGAGTTCGGTATCAAGGTTTTTTACAGTAATAATTAATTCACGAAGTCTCGTGAGTCTCGCACGCTATGCCCTGAACACAGGCTGGAAGAAGACCAGGGAGCTGTAAGAAAGTGGCAGCTCCGGCCAGAGCAAGCAAAGTAAATGTATTTATTTATTTTTAGCGTCTGATCTGAGGCTGATGGGGGTCTGATCTGAGGCTGATGGGGTCGGATCTGAGGCTGATGGGGGTCTGATCTGAGGCTGATGGGGTCGGATCTGAGGCTGATGGGGGTCTGATCTGAGGCTGATGGGGTCGGATCTGAGGCTGATGGGGGTCTGATATGAGGCTGATGGGGGTCTGATCTAAGGCTGATGGGGGTCTGATCTGAGGCTGATGGGGGTCTGATCTGAGGCTGATGGGGTCGGATCTGAGGCTGATGGGGGTCTGATATGAGGCTGATGGGGGTCTGATCTAAGGCTGATGGGGGTCTGATCTGAGGCTGATGGGGGTCTGATCTGAGGCTGATGGGGTCGGATCTGAGGCTGCCTACCCTGCTCATCCTACCCTCCATGGTCACTGGGGGTAAGCCCCATAAATATGAGATTGTCAGCAGGATTCTCCCTTCTATGGCCACCTTTAGTCTTTGGGTCTTGTAAATGTATCTGAAACTGACTGGAAAATCAATACTAAGTTTCTAAAGCTTTAACAAAAAATATATATTTTTGCATTTTTCTATTTCCGGACATATCATGGGGTGGGGGTGGGATCCCTTATCTCGAAGATGTAGGGAGATTCATCACCAGTCCCCATTAGGCTCCTCTTCATGTGTTTGCGTAAGATCTCCATTAAAGTTGATGGCAAGCCTGACGGCATAGCTCAGACAGAAGTGTCCGTGCCCTGTCCCAGCGAGGCGCCGCCCCACCTTCATCCTAATGATCTATAGCATGAACCCAGCCGGACTGTGTTTGAGTTTGTCATTTGGCACAGCTCATAGTGACATCCCCCACGTGATACTGCGGGTAAATTCAGCGCAAGGACCATATAAATAATTCAATTTTAATATGCAAAGTTGCAAACGTAATTGCATCTTTTTCCAGGCTCGGTTCCATTGGGCTAATGCTCAGCGGCGCTGCGTCCATTCATCTGTGGTCTGCAGAGGTATTGGGAAACAATCAGGAAAGTTAAATATCCAAATGAATAGCTGTCCGCATGTAAATACAAGTGACCATTAACGCACGGCTCATCGGTCACTAAGTGCTCCTCTCCAGGTCTCGGGCAGCGGCGGACGCCTTTTTGTGTTCCACGCGTTTTGTGGCTCAGGGGCTATTACTCCTTCGCTGTAGGTAAAGCCTGGAGGTGGCAGTTTAGTTAATTCCTGGGTACACTTAATGATCCATTTTGGAGCAGCGGGAGATTAGTCCGCCACCTCTCTGGCATACGATACAGACCGGTAATCTTCATATACCCGACAAGCGCCTCCCTCGCCCGCACCTTCTCATCTTGCTTACTGAATCCGGAATATAATTAAGCGAAGTTTACTTACTTGTTTAAATAAGAATAAATGTCACATTTGGTCTGGAAGGAGAGGATTCTGCCGCCGCTGACCTATTTTCCCTCTGTGATTTCGGAAAAAAGGCGAGATTAACATGGATATTGCATTTTCAAGGACCTCTCCACTATTAAATAGACTGTTAAGTGCATTTTATGGCTGGAGAGTCTGTTCCCCGCTCAGTACAGGAGACGCGCTAAGTTCATCTGTCGCTGCTACATTGAACATTCACTGAATAAAAACTCTTCCATGGGAGGTTAATACCTGCCGCAGCCTAAGTACGTAACCCACATCCTCTTAAAGGGGCGGGCCGCTATGACGCTAAATTGCGGTAATGCTATACACTAGCACAGGGCCGGTGCAAGGATTTTTGCCAGCACAAGCGAAGCTACATTTTGGCGCCCCCTTCCCCCCCATGATTACATCACGAAAGTGATTTAAAAAAAAAAAAGTTCATTTTGGAGCCCCCCCCCTTCTATGCGCCCTAAGGCAGCCGCTTGGTCTGCCTTATTATAGCACCGACCCTGCACTAGCATGTGTGCACTTACCTCAGCCCGCATGGAGTTGCCTTCCCCCCTTCCCCGATGTCCAGGGTAGCGGTGTAAACATTTTTCGCCATCTATATCCTTTTTTTTTTTTTTTGAAACTCTGTTTATTAATTTTTTGCGGCAAAATACAGATGTAACAGTATGACAAAAAGCAAAAAGAAAAGGTACAGAAACCGCCTATTAAGGTTGACGGATGCATAAAAAGTCCAAGAATACACAGTGAAAAACAGTGTCATAATCATACAAGAACAGAAACAAACCACAACCCCCCCACACCCAACAGTTTGTGCGAACCATGGCAAATGGAGATATGCTGCAGGTGAACCCCACTACAACGGTTGTATAGACAATGGAGTACGACCATGAAGTGTTTCATACCGATACCAAGCAGTATTCTCAAAATGGGAAATGAGCTTGGATATTAATGTATGTGATAAGGTATTCATAAATAAAGACCACTTCTCAAAGAAACGTTTGGTCAGTTTTTCTTTGTCAGACAGAGTAAGAATCCAGTCCATCTGGAAAAGAAAGTTTATCTTGGTCATAATGAAGGGAACAACAGGTACATCAGGATCCAGCCACCGGTGTAAGATACTTTTCCTTGTGGCTGCAGCCCAAGTATGGAGTATGGCTTTCGCCCCTCTAGGTAGACCCCAATCTTCTTCTGCAAGAATATTAAAAATGGCCCATTGAGGAACTACATGGAATGATATGTCATATGTAGTAAATATATAATCCTTAACTTCACCCCAGAGAGCTTTAACCTTGGAACAATCCCACAAATGATGAAACAGGTCCGTATTAAAGGCGTTGCACTTAGAACAAGAGTAGTTGTTACCAATTGACATTTTATTTTTGATATATGGGGTTATATAAGCCCTGTGGAAAATAAGTGTGGCCATATCAGTATAGCTACTAACAGGGGTGTGTTTGTAAATTTTCAGAGTCGCCTCCAATAGCTGTTTAGTATCCCAATCAGGTAGATCAATAAGCCATTTACCAGGCCCAGAAGTCACAGTCTCCCATTTTATTGAGGGTCTAATGAAATTATAGATACCACTAGTGGAGGTGATCTGAGATCTAGCGTTTTTAATGAGAATATCTAAACCCACCAGCCTATAGTTCTCTGGGAACCGCCGTACACATTGCTGAACAAAACTGCGTGCCTGAAGGAACAAGAAAGGATTATGGTGAAAGGTTGGAAATTTCTGCGAGGCCGTAGCAAAGGATAGAATAGAGTGATCGGAGTCCAACAAATCTAGTATGTACACGCAGCCTTGCGCGGCTAGATTACAATAATTCCTAGGTGGGTTGCCGTTTAAAAAATCAGGGTTACCCAAAAAGGTTTGAAATGGCGAATTGTTAGAGTCTAGATCATTCATCTTCCGCACCGTACGCCAAGCCAAAATAGTGTGCCACAGAACTGGTGATTGTGAAATATCAGGGGGAAGTTTGTCCTTTGGTAAGTGTAGTAGCATCATTAAAGACAGATTAGGGTAGAATTGACTCTCTAGTGAGACATTTGCAAAGTGAGATTTACCTCGAACCCAATCAGAAACATAGCGGAAAATGGCCGCTAGATTATATAACTTTATATCAGGTAGGTTAAATCCACCGAGCACCTTAGGTTGTTGGAGCTTAAAGAGACTAATCCGGCATCTCACAGGGGAGTTCCAAATGAATTGTCTAAATGCTTTTTGGAGAAGTTTAATGTCCGCTGGTCGTAGTAGAAGTGGGAGTGTTTGGATTAAATACAGTAGTTTGGGGAAGAGCACCATTTTAAGGAGGTGGCATCTACCTGAAAATGTTAATGAGAAGTGACGCCAGGATTGAAGCTGCGACAGTAAGGAGGCAATGAGTGGTTTATAGTTAGACTGATATAACAGTGCCGGGTTAGCTGTGAGCTGGATACCTAGATAGGAGATGGAGTCAGGTCGCCACGAAAATGGGAAATCGGGGCCCCTTGACGTCTAGCTGTACGAAATATAGGAAGTGCTTCCGATTTCTGAAAATTAACCTGAAAGCCAGAGCAGATTCCAAAGGCCTCAATAGTGGACATGATGGCAGGTATGGCCTGACGGGGATTAGCAATAAAAAGCAAAATGTCATCCGCAAAGGCCAGAAGCTTAGTTACATGTGAACCTGTACGAATTCCATCAAAGGAAGGGAGTGAATGTAGCATTCTAATAAGGGGATCTAGTGCTATATTAAATAATAATGGGGACAATGGGCATCCCTGCCGCGTTCCCCTATGAATTGCAAAGGGGTGGAGCAAACTGAGTTAACCCAAATCGAAGATTTAGGCAAATGGTACATCATCCGAACAGCAGTGCAAAAGTCTGGTCCAAATCCCTCTTTTCCAGAATGGATTGCAGGAAAGCCCAGGACACTCGATCAAACGCCTTATCGGCATCTAAACTAACTAGTATGTTAGACATTTGCCTATTGGCCCTGGAGGATGAAATGACTCCCACTGCTGTTCTGATGTTGTAGGTAATAGATTTGCCAAGCACAAAACCCGTTTGTGCTGGGTGAATAATGTCAGCCAGGATCACTTGTAGCCTGTTAGCCATAATTTTAGAAAAATTTTAAAGTCTACATTAAGTAGGGATATAGGACGATAGGACTCAACTAGTAAATGATCTTTACCCGGTTTTGGGAGTACCGTAATCAGAGCATCATTGAAGCCAACTGGGATCGAGCCCGCAGAAATAATATTATTAAAGAGATTTTAAATGAGGGCCTAAAGAGGGACTAAGCAGTTTATAATACTCGCTTCCAAAGCCATCAGGTCCAGGGGCCTTAGACAGCTTAAGAGATTTTATGGTGTCCTGCACCTCATCAATAGAAATGGGTCCATTCAACAGCGCCCTTTGATCCTCCGAAAGTGTCGGAATTAATGAGCCATCAAGGAATGAGGACTCAGAAGAGCTAGGCTCCATAGGTGCTGTATAAAGGGACTCAAAGAATGTCCTAAAATGTTCTCCAATATCGGTGGGATGCGTAAGGTAATTACCCGACGGAGATTTTAATTTGGGAATTTTGGTAACGGTCCGGAAAGGTTTAGTCATGGAGGCAAGCAATCTGCCCGGTTTATTCCCCCAACGAAAAAATTTATGTTTTTGATAGTTAACATCCATTAACGCTCGCTCATGCGCCACCGCATCTGCCGACATTTTGGCATCCAGGTACCGTCGTTTCAATTCAGGGGTATTACGGAGTTTATATTCTTTATAGGATTGCGTAAGAACAGACTGAGTAGCAACCAATGAGTGAGCTAGCTTTTTCTTTTTATGAGCTATATGGGAAATGATATGACCCCGCACAACTGCTTTAGAGGCAGCCCAAAAGAGATTAATGTCATCCACATGACCTGCATTGTCCTCAGCGTAGGAATACCAAAATCCCAAGAGCAATGATTTAAATTCAGAAGAATTGTACAAATATGCCGGGAATCTCCATTTCTTGGAAAACGGAATTGGGGTATTCAATGCTAGGTCAAACAGGACAGGTGCATGATCGGAAATATAAATGTCCATAATCTTGGAAGATTTTAATGAACGAACTAATGCCTGGGAATCAACCAATAGTCAATCCTTGCATGGGAATTATGTACCGGCGAGTAATGGGTATATTCCCTATCAATGGGGTGCAACAATCTCCAGGGTCTAACAACTCTAATTGATCTATCAAGGTTTGAATGGCATTTGTCTGTGACAGGGACTCATGGGCTCTAACAGAAGAACTATCCAAGCATACATCATGCGTAACATTAAAATCGCCCCCAATGATAACATTTCGAAGATCCCAGTTAGACAAAACATTCACGAGGGATGCAAAAAAACCTGAGGAAGAAGAGTTAGGTGCATAAATATTGACCAGACAATAAATAGTGTTCTCAATTTTAACCTGGACCATAACATAACGACCTTCAGGATCTTCAATGGTATCAAGGATTTCAGGTTGTAAAAAGAGCTAAATAAAATAGCTACCCCTCTCACTTTTTTGGTAAAAGAGGCTTCCACACATAGAGGAAATTTCCGATTCGGAGAATGGGATGTTTGTCCTTGACCCAATGAGTTTCCTGAAGGAAGACGATGTGAGCCTTCAATTTACCTAAGTGGTTTAAAACTTTTCTTCGTTTGACCGGAGTATTTAGACCATTAACATTCCAAGTACACCAGGTCAAAGTAGAAACAGCGGATATAGGTGCCGTAGTAGGATCCGCCATTTAACCAATGCCAGTGGGTGGCAATGAGTTGAAAGAATAAGACATCACGCAGTGGAAGAGACACCCGTCCCAGCGAGCAGGGACCCCTCCCAGTAGATCATGAGGAACCTGACAGCAGTACGCACAAACAATCCCAACAAAACAACAGGTTAAGAGTAATGAAATGTCAAGACATTGCCAAACAGCCTGTGAAAGCAATGTCACAAAAGTAACAGATAACAATACAAACAAACTGCGTTCCATGGTAGGAACACAACTTTAGCAATGATTAAACCAAAAGAACAGTCGACACTCCCGTGCGAACAGGAACATACGAAAGGACTCCACCTTCAGGTTGGTGTAGTGGAGCGAGGAGGTGAAGCCTGAGAAGAACGTTCAAGCAGTGCCAAGGCTTTTTGGGGGTCGTCAAAGACCCAAGCCTTGCCCGCCATTGAGAACCGGAGGATGGCAGGGTACTGGAGAGAAAAACGTATAGATTTGTCCAGTAGAAGTTTGCACACTTTACTGAAGGCCCTCCTTTTTTCCGCCACCACCGAGGAAAAATCCTGGAACATCAGCAATTTAGAGTTCTCGTACTGTAAGGAGGGTGCTTGGCGGAAAGCAGCCAGGAGTTTCAACTTGTCCTGATAGTTGAGGACCTTGAAAATGACTGGACGTGGTTTAGAGGAGTCCTCAGAGCGTGGAGGACCCACCCTGTGGGCTCGTTCCACAGGAATAGAGTATGGTGCTTCTCCCAGTTTAAGCGTTTGAGGGAGCCATTCCGAGGTTAGACATAGCAACTCACTGGGGCGAACGGATTCCGGGACCCCAATCAACCTCAAGTTGTTGCGTCTGGAACGGTTCTCTAGGTCATCTATTTTATTCTGCAGAGAAACTAGCAAAGTGTCCTTGGATTCAATTTGTTCCTTACATACCAACACTGTATCTTCCAGGTCAGATATTCTTTGCTCCGCCTCCGAGATGCGGGTGGAGTGGGCGGTGATTTGGGAAACTATAAGGTCCAATGAAGATTGAAAGGCAGTCAGTCGCGTGTCAATGGTAGGCATCATGAGGTCAAGGATGGCTTGAGCAGTTGCTTTTGAGGAATCAACAGGGGAACCTTCCATGGTTTTAGTTGGAGAGGGCGGATTTTGATTCCTAGCAGACGATCTGAGCCCTTTTGCAGAAGGAGTTTTCCCAACAAATTTATCCATAGGAAATCTAGGTGAGCGTAGAGTACAGCAGAATAGGCTTCACAAAGAAAACAATGGTGGAGTCGCTAAGCGACTTACTTTACATGAGAGACTGGTTGACTTATTTCGATGGTACGGTACTCAGGCTGGAGAAGGTACCGTCCGGGTACCAAAGTGGATCGAGACCGCCGGCCTCTAAGTCCCCTGGGATGAAGGAGAGCCGGACAAAAAGATGATGCTATCTGCCCTTGTGAATGTTAAAAGTAGCTCCTGTTGGAAGGTGCAATCCGGGCACCAAAGTAAGTCGAGACCTCTGGCCTCTAAGTCCCCTGGAGTGAAGGAGAGCCGGGCAGAGAGATGGTAGTATCTGCCCTTGTCCAACCCTAATCCAGACACCGGTGAAGGGTCTGGGGCTCGCATAAAAAGCAGACCGCTAAAGTCGTGCTATCCAGAGGACCTGGGAGGGCTAATGCTGCTAGCCAATAGCCATACGATACAGGTAGTCCCCGTCAAGGTACAAGGAGGATAAAGTTCAGTAGCAATCAACTACCTGAAAAATTGGGTCAGTGGCCCTTTAAGAAAAATCGGCAGAGCAGAACTCAAATAGGATGCACAGAGTTCCTAAAACATTAAGGCTATGCCTTTAATCAAGGAGGCCTGGAGCAGGGCTGAGGACTGAAGGATGCCCAGAGGGCCACATATGAAGGGCTCCCACAATAGGGAAGGAATTGCTGTGGGCGCTTACCACACTGAAGATGGCGCCCCCGTCCGATGCTGCAGGTCTGTCAGGGCTGGGATGCAGGCCGCTGCTGCTCCCTCCACACTTGGATCAGGAACGGCACCTCCGCTGCCACCACCAGCCCGTCTGCAGAGGAGGGAGTCCGGACAGCACTCCACAGAAGGCGAGGATGCCAGGGCCACCACCCCCCGAACGGTGCGATGCTCGGCGCGGCCGCGCCACACCACTCCAGGCCGCGGCTCCACAGGCCTAAGTAGGCCGCAATCCAAAAGTCCCGAAAGTCGGCCCTAGACGGAGCCAAACGGCACCGATCAGGAGAATGGAGTGAGCTGCAGGTGCCCGAGCAGGTTGCAGCACGGGATTGAGGCCCCAGAGTCGTGGATGGGGTAAGATGAAATCTCGGCAGCCGGAGCAGAGAGGAGACACGTCCTGCTTCCAGCGCTGCTAGCCACGCCCCCCATCTATATCCTTTTTAAGCTGGTCCCTTTTTTTTTTTTGGAAGTCTCAGTGCAAACGCAGATACATGACTTTAACGGACGCGACGGACTCCCTGCATCTGTGTCTGCACGGACTATTTTCAGTGCAGGGGCAGGACAAGGAAATAGCACAATGGCCCTAAATCCTTTAACCCTTCAGACACCAAAATGGTTTCATTTTGTAACACAAGAGGAATAGGTGCTGAGACTGTACGGAATGGGTAGTGTTAAAGGGATTGTCTGAACGATAAAAAAAAAAAAAAAAAAAGAAAAGAAAAAAATAATTCTCACCTGACCGATTCTCCTCCAAAGTTCTCAACTTCCTGGTTCCTCATGACACGGAAACAGGACCGCACAAGCCAATCTCTGGCTGCAGCCGAGGCCCACCTCAGTCAGTGAATGGCTCAGTGATAACCGGCAATGTTGCAAAGGGCGTGGCAAGATGACTTTAAATATTTTTTTACAGCATTTTTTTTTTCTGTACATTTTTTTTTTGGGACAGACAACCCCTTTAACATGTACCCTACCAAAACCCTTTAACGCTTACTCTACCACTTGAGAATCTGTTGATGCCCATCTATGAATGAATCCATAACGCAGCTTGGTCAGGGGTTGAGGAAACACTATGCCACCAATATGGGGTCCTTGAAGAGAGTTGGCTGGTTCCTTCCTCTTTACTATTGGCTGGTGAGACCCTGTGCAGGGCCCCCCAATCTCTACAAACAAGGGGGTAAGGAAGTATTTCAAGGGCACTGATTGGGGGAAAACACAACAGGTCCTTCTCCCAGGGTGGACAATGTGCAGCATGTTGTAGTTTTTTCAGCGTTGGAAGTGATGATGTTGGTAAACCTGACCCCTGACCTGGGCATCAGAAGATTTATAAAATGTACCGGTAATGTCGGCACAACTTTATTGACATGTAATCCCTGTACAAGGACATGTTTTTCTTTAAAAAATGGGAACTCTGTGCTCAGAGGCAGCTCTTCCTTCTCCCTTCTCAGCAGGAAGTCCCAGCACAATGTCCAGTAAGCACTTCTATCATTACAGACTTTTGGTCAGCAAAAACACAGCAGATTAGCAGTAAATACTGCTATTGAGGGGGTTTCCCAATGTGTAAAATGAGGGGTATTTAGCCCCAAATAGTAAAATGATAAAATGTCTAATGTACTTACCTTGTTAATTATTTTGTTTTGAATATTGGCTTCCTGACGGTCAAATATCTATCTATCTGTCATAACATAATATCCATAATGAGGACATTCATGAGGCCATCTTTTACTGTAGCCTTGACCCATTTAAAAGGGACTGAGTTGTGGCTAAGTTGCAGTACCAGATGCAGCCACAGAGGTGAGGGTGGCGCTGTCATAAAGAAGTCCCTTCATTTTGTGATCAGTTTTCATTACATGTCAGGCTTCTAGACTAAAAATTTTTACTTTGGCCCTTATCCAGCGGTCCATTAGCATACTGCTGAATGCTAATAAATATAATAAATATAAAATAAAAGGGATTTTTCCCAAATTTGAACTGACTAAGGGACAAGGGGTGTCTGGCCACTGGGATCCTTTCAGTACTGAGAACAGTAGGCTCCTGCATAGATTCTTCATAAATAAGCCTATCGTCAAATATTGTACCCCCACCCTCATTCTTCCTGGTCAGTGTTATCAGAATGAGAGCAACCGTGTCCCCAGAACAGAGTCACCCACAGTGCATCCATAACAGTACCCCCGTCAGACTAAGCCTCTGCACCTAAAGGGGGACCAGCAACCGGGCTCTGCCTGATAATGAAATAGCAATTCCATCTCCAGGGCTGGCCAGAGATCTGCTCACTTTGTGGTGATCCTGAGTTACTGCCTGTAGTATGCTACAGAGCTGCAATCACAGTTCTGCAGACTTCAGACATGACATCTCCCAGCAATCTCTGCTGATGTAGACGCTGTATAGAACTTACTCTAGTGATCTGTACTTTAAGAAGTGTCCGCTTTGCTCCAGAAAATGTTCAGCCATATAATGCAGCTCAGCTAAGATGTTAGGGGCAAATTAGTAAGTGCAGCTCTGGAGTATAATACAGGCTGTAACTCAGGATCCGTACAGGGTAAGTAATGTATGTATACAGTGACTGCACCAGCAGAATAGTGAGTGCAGCTCTGGAGTATAATACAGGATGTAACTCAGGATCAGTACAGAATAAGTAATGTATGTACACAGTGACTGCACCAGCAGAATAGTGAGTGCAGCTCTGGAGTATAATACAGGATGTAACTCAGGATCTGTACATTATAAGTAATGTATGTACACAGTGACTGCACCAGCAGAATAGTGAGTGCAGCTCTGGAGTATAATACAGGATGTAACTCAGGATCAGTACAGAATAAGTAATGTATGTACACAGTGACTGCACCAGCAGAATAGTGAGTGCAGCTCTGGAGTATAATACAGGATGTAACTCAGGATCTGTACATTATAAGTAATGTATGTACACAGTGACTGCACCAGCAGAATAGTGAGTGCAGCTCTGGAGTATAATACAGGATGTAACTCAGGATCTGTACATTATAAGTAATGTATGTACACAGTGACTGCACCAGCAGAATAGTGAGCGCAGCTCTGAAGTATAATACAGGATGTAAATGAGTAATACAAAGTACCAGTCACGTCCGGGATACGATACCACGCTGCTGCAGGTTCCAATTGTGTTGTGGGAAAAACACTTTTGACAATCCAATTATAATACTCAGGAACCGCGCTGCATCAAGTGGAAACAAGTTCAGACCTTGCAGGTTCCAACGCCTGTGGGTCGGTTGAACAGTCGAACAAAGATAAACCTTGCCGGTTATGCTGTAATGAAAGCAAAATAGTGCACCACCTTGTAAAATAGCTGTTGCGCTTTAATCACACTTACAGAATCGCAGTGTAAACAGTCATAAACCGTCCCGACTCGGGTTTCGCTGGCCTGAGCTTCCTGATGAAGCTCAGGCCAGCGAAACCCGGGTCGGGCAAATACCGCTGAGACGGTTTTATGACTGTTTACACTGCGATTCTGTAAGTGTGATTAAAGGCGCAACAGCTTATTTTACAAAAGGTGGTGCACTATTTTGCTTTTCATTACAGCATAACCGGCAAGGTTTTATCTTTGTTCCGGCTGTTCAACCGACCCACAGACGTTGGAACCTGCAAGGTCTGAACTTGTTTCCACTTGATGCAGCGCGGTTCCTGAGTATTATAATTGGATAATACAGGATGTAAATCAGGATCAATTTAATACCTGCAATACGCAGCATTCACTAAGAACAAGAGAGGAGCTTCCAACCTGCCAGGGCCAGAACAAAACATAGATCTATTTCTCTCCTCGTGTTTTGCTTAAAACCCCCTCCCCATCACCACCCGGCAGTTCATGTCATCAAACATTGAATTTACCATATCCGACAAAATTGTTACTTCTTCCAATTTAACTTTAGGGACAAATCTTAAATTGAATGGGCCGTGTTGGTCATAGCCAGTAGTCATGGGGAAATAGCTTATAAAATATGAATATTATATTACCATATTATAATGATTCACCGGGAATAGACTGATGTGGAGGAAAGCGCTCACATAGATCAGCCGGCGCCCTGTGTACACCCTACAAAACTTTCTGTCTTCTGCCATTCTTTACTTGTATATTGTCCTCACACGGGGGGGTATATCCGGGCCGGCTGACAGTCCATATAAATGGTGGATATTCCTGAGATTACTCGTCCACCTTATATTATAAAGCCATGAAATATTCAAGGAACAGCGCTGTATATTTTATGTATTTTCACTTCTGACTCCAGTAATGTTATATTACAGTCCGGACTGTGCATTTTCCTGTAATTGATTTAACCCTACTGCAGATTGCACATGGGTTCATTGACTATAGTTTTGTCATATATCTTCATGCTTGACTTATTTAAAGATATAGGAACCCTAAAACGTGCCTTCTTACAATCTATTGGTCCCTGTTATTAGTGTGAGGTGTAGAAACCCCCATAATCCCAAGAGGACTTTTTTGTACCTTCAATATACATTATAATATCTGCCTAATTATAATGCTGCTGTACTATTAAAAGCAACAGTCAACAGGATCAACCCTATTAAACCCGATCTGCTGCCTGGTAAGGTTGACCCTGCTGATTCAAATGATTCCTAATCGCTTGCAGAGTTCCTGAGAAAAAGGACTTTTAGGCCTCATGCACACGACCTTATGTATTTTGCAGTCCGCAAATTGCGGATCCGCAAAAAAAATGGATGATGTTCCGTATGGCATCTGTTATTTTTGCGGATCCATTGTAATATTGCCTATCCTTGTCCGCAAACTAGAAAAAAAAAAAGGACATGCTCTATTTTTTTGCGGAACGTAAAAACGGACATATACGGAAACGGAATGCACATGGAGTACATTCCGTTTTTTTTTTGCGGACCCATTGAAGTGAATGGTTCCGCATATGGTCGCAAAAAAAGACGGAACGGACACGGAAATAAAATACGTTTGTGTGCATGAGTCCTTTCAGTGATGGTCAGGAGCAAAAGGCAATTCAAAAATAGAGAAAAGTTTTGAATGTGAAGAAACAAAAATGCTAATAAATATTTTAGTGTGAACTTTACGGGTACTTTCACACTTGTGGCAGAGTGTTCCGGCAAGCAGTTCCTTCGCCGGAACTCTCTGCCGCTTCCGGCAATCTGGATGTAAACTGAAAGCATTTGTAGACGGATCCGGATGCCGATCCGTCTCACAAATGCATTGCAAGAACGGATCCTTCTTGTATTATTTTTTAAGTTGTAAGGGTCTGCGCATGCGCATACCGGAAGGACGGATCCGTCCTTCGGGTATTTTTTTCACTAATACATTCCTATGGAAATTAATGCCGGCATTCCGGCATGTGTTCCGGCATTTTGGACGGAGATAAAACCGCAGCATGCTGCGGTATTTCCTCTGTCTAAAACGACTGATTTCTCTCCATTCAGAATGCATTGGGATAAAACTGATCAGTTCTCTTCCGGTATTGAGCCCCGACGACGAAACTCAATGCCGGAAAAGTTTGCGGCAAGTGTAAAAGTAGCCTTACGCTGGTATTATACCATCCAAATTGACCCTGTTTGGTGGTAAATCTAGGTTCGGTCTGCAAAAATGTAATTTTCCAGTGCACAGGTCATAACTCAGGACTGCCATGGCGAGCCACACAGCAGGGGGTTGTGAGCCACATGTGGCTCCCGAGTCACCGATTTGGGGCCCCCGCTTTGTCCAGATAAGGGCTTTAGTGCACCAAGGGGTGGTTCTAGCTCCTCAGTGCACCAAAGCATTAATTTGCATGAAGAGTGAAAGTCTTTTTTTTTTAGGAACGCTGTAACCAATTTTCACAAGACAGGAATTCAGTTTAATCAACAGAATCAACCCTACCAGGCAATATGCCTGGTTTAATAAGGTTGATCCTTCCAACTGGTGCTCCTTACAGGAGTATCCAATCTGACCGCCAGAACCCACGCCGATCACGAGAATGTGGTCCTGGAGTCCATGTAGCGAATGGAGTGATGATCACGCATGGACACTGCTGCTACATTGGACTGTCAAAGAAAAGTACTCCCCAACTGTGGATAACAGAAGCTATCTGATTAATGCCCTATCTAACTTTAAATAGAGCATACGCTCGACTACCACTCCATTTAATCTCTTCTTAGTCTTATGGCCGGTTCCCCCGTACTGATGATCAGTGGGGGTTACAGCAATCAGAGTGCCCCTTTAAGGTGGGTTCACACAGGGAGTGTGCATTGCATTTTTTAAGGATTATGTCCAAGAGATTATAAAACCAAAACTGGGAATCACCCAAATATCTGTAAGACCAGACATGGGATTCAGCCAGTTCCCTCCATTACAACTGGATCGGAGAACCGTTTTATCGGCTGAGTCCCTCTCCGGTGTTCTGGCGGTGGCAGGGCAGCTGGAGATATTCGCTTCCATTGCTTCACGCGCCCCTAATAGTTTAGCTCCTTAGTTGGGTGGTATGTGTGTGTAGTGTACATGGGCGTAGCTATAGGGGGTGCAGAGGTAGCAGTCGCTACCGGGCCCAGGAGCCTGAGGGGCCCAAAGACACTTGTGCCGCATAAGAAGACCCACAAAGCACTGAGGGAAGGGGGGCCCAAGCTAAACTCTTGCACCAGGTCCCATGAGCCTTTAGCTATGCCCCTGGTAGTGTATATATGGTGTATTTATGTATGTGTACCATTGGTTTATGTATATGTAAACATGTGTCGTGGCGCCGCATGTCCGCAGTTGAGTAGGGAACCTGTTGTTAAAAATTTGAATCCCACTGCTGTGTAAGATCCTTGTTGTGTGCTGCTAGGCACTCGTAGTGCCCGGGGGCGTCTGTATTATGACTCTGTAGGCACTCTGCATGCCGCCCTATTGTGCACACATAAGGCACCGTGTTCTCCCCTGGATGCAGTGCTTCTTGGAAATAATATCTGTGTAACGGAGCATGTGCTACAACATGCAACAATGTTACATTCTCACTACAGGGGCATTTACACAGCCAGAGAATTGGGCAGATTATCGGGAATGACCATTCCTGCAAACAATCATTCCCGACAATCTGGAAATATAAATTTGCTGCCGAACACCCAGTGAACGAGCAAAACTCTTGTTCATTGGGTGATCCTGTCGCTTATGCAGGCACCGCCGATCATGGTATCACCGATCATTCTGTTTGAGGACGAGGGATCGCAAGAGTGATTTACATGCAGCAATCTCCTTCACTGAACGAGCAGCCGACTGTCGGGAAGGAACTCTTCCTTCCCAACAATCAGCCGCTAAGTCGGCCTGTGTAAATCCAGCTTTAGGCCTCATGCACACGAACGTATTTTGGGTCCGAGTCCGAGCCACATATTTTGCATATTTTTCGGGCGTGGACCCATTCACTTCAATGGGGCTGCAAAAGATGCGGACAGCACACCGTGTGCTGTCCGCGTCCTTTGCTCCGTTCCGTGGCCCCGCCCAAAAAATAGAGCATGTCCTATTCTTGTCGTTTTGCGGACAAGAATAGGCATTTCTACAATGGGCCACGTTGCGGAACGGAACGCGGAGCAGCTTCCGTGTATTGCGAATCCGCGGTTTGCGGACCGCAAAACACCTACGGTCGTGTGCATGAGGCTTTAGTCTGAGAATTCAGCCAGAAGAGTGGGCTGAATCTTAATGGAACATTGGGTCAAATCAATAATATAAAATGACACTTGACACATTTAAGGGGAGAGAGCAGAGGAGCAATGAGGAGCCATAAGGACCCATAACAATACTTGGATTGGGGCCAAACTCCACCATGACCAATTTCAGTTGCAATTTCAGAATGTGAGAAGCTCTTGGTTATGTTGGTTTCTCTAATGCACAAGGAAAATGCACACAGCGATATCACAATAGTATGATAAAGAAATCAGGATGTCACAACACAGAAATAACACAAAAAATAATTAATATATATATATATGAATTAATATATGTATACTGTACATACTGTATGCCTGAGTAGAAATGGGCCCCTTAGTTATTGGGCCCCATAGCAGCTGCCATGCCTGCTACCCTGATAGTTACAGTACCGTGCAAAACTATTTACCCCCCTTGACTTTTTTCGTGTTTTGTTACATTACAGCCTTAAGTTCAATGTTTTGTTAATCTGAATTTTCTGTGATGGATCAGAACACAATAGTCTAAGTTGGTGAAGGGAAATGAGAAAAATATATAAATAAAACTATTGTTTAGAAATACAAAACAGAAAATTGGCATGTGCGTATGTATTCACCCCCTTTGTTAGGAAGCCCATAAAAAGCTCTGGTGCAACCGATTACCTTCAGAAGTCCCATAATTAGTGACATGATGTCACCTGTGTGCAATCTAAGTGTCACATCATCTGTCATTACAGATACACACCAGAGGCTGCAACACCTAAGCAAGAGACATCACTAACCAAACACTGACATGAAGGCCGAGGAGCTCTCCAAACACTGCTATGAAGGCCGAGGAGCTCTCCAAACAAGTAAGGGACATTGTTGAGAAGTATAGGTCAGGGTTAGGTTATAAAAAATATCCAAATCTTTGATGATCCCCAGGAGCACCATCAAATCTATCATAACAAAATGGAAAGAACATGGCACAACAGCAAACCTGCCCAGAGACGGCCGCCAACCAAAACTCACGGACCGGGCAAGGAGGGCATTAATCAGAGAGGCAGCACAGAGACCTGAGGTGACCCTGGAGGAGCTGCAGAGTCCTCAGCAGAGACTAGAGTATCTGTACATAGGAGGACAATAAGCCGTACGCTCCATAGAGTTGTGCTTTATGGCAGAGTTGCCAGAAGAAGCCATTGCTGTCAGCAAAAAACAAAAAGGCGCGTTCTGAGATTGTGAAAAGGCGTGTGGGAGACTCCGAAAATGTATGGAGGAAGAGGCTCTGGTCTGAGGAGACTAAAATGGAACTTTTCGGCCATCAAAGAAAATGCTATGTCTGGAGCAAACCCAACACATCCCATCACCCAAAGAACACCATCCCCTGAGCGAGACCTGGTGGTGGCAGCATCATGGGGGGGATGGGACTGGGAAACTGGTCAGAGGGAAAGGTGGATGGTGCTTAATACAGGGATATTCCTGAGCAGAACCTGTACCACTCTGTGCGTGATCTGAGGCGAGGACGGAGGTTCACCTTCCAGCAGGACTGACCCCAAACACACGGCTAAAGCCACACTGGAGTGGTGTAAGGGGAAACATGGAAATGTGCTGGAATGGCCAAGTCACAGCCCAGATCTCAATCCAATAGAAAATCTGTGGTCAGACTTAAAGACGTGGCGAGCTCCTAGAGACTTATCCAGAGCGACTTGGAGCTGTGATTGCCACAAGAAGTGACTCTACAAGGTATTGACTTTAGGGGGGTGAATAGTTATGCACATTGACTTTTTCTGTTATTTTGTCCTATTTGTTGTTTGCTTCACAATAAAATAAAATCTTCAAAGTTGTGGGCGTGTCCTGTAAATTACATGATGCAAATCCTCAAACAATTCAGGTTAATTCCAGGTTCTGAGGCCCCAAAACATGAAAAAAGTTAAGGGGGTGAATACTTTTGCAAGGCACTGTATGCCCATAGGAGTGAGTTGTTTATTTCGGCATAGTTTGCATGACATTTATCAAGATGTTTCACCCTGCACAATCCTCCAATCTACACGGTACTAGTCACTCCTCTCTCTTGCGCCTCCTCCTGATTGTAGTACGAAGAAGCCTCTGTTTTTTGCGGCTCTGGACCTGTCACTGCTCTTGAGAAGTCAATTTGATAAATCTTAGATTTCCTATGAAATAAATTTTCTTTAGTATTCTTTTCATAACTGTGCACTGCACTGTTCCTCTGTAACTCCTCCTGAATATTGATGGGTAAATTACCAACTGGGTGTTACCAATCTACTGGTCAAAGGAGGGTTTAGGGAGCATCTGTTAGATTTGTTACCAATGGGAGGTGTGTCCCTACACTCGAAGACACAATCCAATCAGTGCGGACAGCTGTGTAAGGACACACCCCCAACGGGTTAAACACAATTTATTAATACATCTTTAGAAGGAATCACAGAGGAATGGCAAAACATAGAATTCTGGGGGAAAAATGCTTTTAGGGCACTTCTCTGTGGGAAAGTTGTATGGAAATTAACTCTTGTAAATACTTGATGATAGATAGATATGAGTTAGATAGATAGATAGATAGATAGATAGATAGATAGATAGATAGATAGATAGATAGAGATATTAGATAGAGATATTAGATAGATAGATAGATAGATAGATAGATAGATAGATAGATATTAGGAAGATATTAGATTGATAAAAGGTTAGATAGATATAATAGATAGATAGATAGATATAATAGATAGATAGATAGATAGATAGATAGATAGATAGATAGATAGATAGATAGATAGATAGATAGATAGATAGATATATTAGATAGATAGATAGATAGATAGATAGATAGATAGATAGATAGATAGATAGATAGATAGATAGATTAGATAGATAGATAGATGGATGGATAGATAGACAGATAGATAGATTTTAGGAAGATATTAGATTGATAATAGGTTAGATAGATATGATAGATAAGATCTAGATACATTGATAGATTTTCTTTATGATCTATTGTTTTTACTATTTATTTCCCACAGTGAATATTTGATTACACATTAGAATCATCTCTGGATCCATGAATTTGCTGTGACTCTTGGTTCTGATACTTGTGGGTAATGCTGAGTCTGGGGTCCTCCATGTGTTACCTGCAGTGTGCCCCCAGAACACAGACCTCCTGCTCCATTATCTGCAGCCCCCCAGGGATGGGACCAGCACATGAGAAGCTGAGGCTGGAAGCGAGCATAGTCCCTATAGTCTGTGTGGAATCTGTAGGCCCCAGTACACACTGAATCCTTCACTTCAAGCTGAACACAAGCTGTAAAACAGACACACAGTGCAGGAATAGCCCAGATATATAATACATGGCTCTAAAATAATCTCTGCAGGTGCTGGGGACCCCTAGACCCCGATCAGTGCAGAATGCATGTATAGTGCTTCTTATAACTAAGTTCAACGGATTACATGGTATTGATAGTTATTGTATTATCTGAGGGTTTTTATGTGAATAAATATTTTCCGTTCCTATCTTTCTTGCCATCACACAAAATGTAGGAAAATGTAAATCTATCAAATTCAGGAGAAAATACAGTTTAGCATTGCCAAAGCAAGTGGCAATTGTAACTATCTATCTATCTATCTATCTATCTATCTATCTATTTCTCTCTCCATTTATATATTAGACTCTCTTTCTCTTCCTCTCCCACTCTCTATATATATGACTTTCTTTTTCTTTCTTTCTTTCTTTCTTTCTTTCTTTCTTTCTTTCTTTCTTTCTTTCTTTCTTTCTTTCTTTCTTTCTTTCTTTCTCTTTCTTTCTTTCTTTCTCTCTCTGTCTATATATTAGACTTTCTCTCTTTTTCTCTCCCTCTCTCTATATATATATTAGACTCTTTCTATCTCTATTAGACGCTCTCTCTCTCTCTCTATATATATATATATTCAACTCTCTTTATATATGCAGTATATAATCGACTCTCTATATATATATTAGACTCTCTCTCTCTCTCTATATATATATTAGCCTCTCTATATATATATTAGACTCTCTCTCCCTCTCTCTCTATATATATTAGACTCTCTCTCCCTCTCTATATATATATATATATTAGACTCTCTCTCTCTCTCTATATATATATACAGTATATATTCAACTCTCTTTATATATATTAGCCTCTCTCTCTCTCTCTATATATATATTAGACTCTCTTTCTAACCCTAACACTCCCTCTCTCTCCCTCCCCCTCTCTCTCTCTCTCTCTCTCTCTCTATATATATTAGACTCTCTCTCTCTCTCCCTATATATATATATATATATACAGTATATATTCGACTCTCTCTCTCTTTCTCTATATATATATATTAGACTCTCTTTCTAACCCTAACACTCTCTTTCTCTCCCTCCCCCTCTCTCTCTCTCTCTCTCTCTCTCTCTCTCTCTCTCTCTTCCTCTGCTGTTACCCTCTTTTATGCCACTTCTTCGCCCACACCCATCTTGTATCTTCAGGTTTCTGGGCAGTGAAGGGTAGATTTTCCATTGTTGTAAATCAGCAGTGAAATGTTGGCCCTGGATGAGCGTCCAGCAACTGTTGGGCAGAGGGGCCCGGTCATTCTCTCCGTGTTTAGGATCCGGTTTCCTTTAATACCCCCGCAGGACAGGCTGCTATGCTTTATACTAATAGACATCTGTCACTAGCAGTGTCAGCTTCTCCCATGTGTGTCAAATAGTTTATTGAAGCTGAGAGAAAAGCGCAGAATAAGCCTGGGTTACATGCAGGAGGCTGGAGGTTCACTTGCAGAAGCCACTTGTACATGACATTACAAAGCCTGAGCTCTGACACCTCCATCCAAAACCATTACAGCAAGCTGATCCCAGTGCTGAGCCCTGGGTGACATCTCATCAGTGCAAAATAATAATGATTACATACGAATGGAAGCGAAAAATATACAATACAATATAGGCTTAGACGATGTACATATATTTCTTTATATTACAGACGTTTGATAATATAATATACTGTATATTTCATATTGTATATTTTTTCTTATATCTAAAAAATATATATTATTGTATATATACATACAATATTGTATTACATGTATACACGTTAAATATATTAATATCTCACACATAAATACATTTTCAAAATATATATTTTATATACAGTGTGTATATATATATTTGTTATATTGTATACATTTCTATATAATGAAAAAAATACATTTTAAAAATGTATCTATATGTGGAATAAAATATATAATGCAAAATAATATATGTACAATAAAAATAATAATAATGTAATGCTATGTGATAATTAAATGATAATAATAATGTAATGCTATATAATGCACTACATGCACAGAGCAAAGTAAAGTAAAGGATTACTCTGGCAAATTAATAGTTTAATATTTTACTTAGGAAGGGGTGACTTTTTTGCAGAGGAGAAAGATTCACAGGGAGACAAATCCCAGTTTGCAGTATTGCTGCTCTGCCACCTAGAGGCCACTGCTGGTACTGCGGCAGATCGCTTCCAGGGTCGTGCTCTATGGACAATCATACCTGTCTGCTGCAAGTTTTTCCTCCCGTTGACCCTACAAGAGCTGAGAAGACAGCTGTCCAAACTCTGACAACCTTGGTATTCCTCCGGCCTGGCGGTGGGCTGTAGCCGTCATTTGCTAATTATACTCATAAAATGTTATTTTTTTTTTAAAATAAAAACACTTTTTCTTTAACTATACCGACATACTAATACTGTGGTTATGGACTACATGGCTTAAAAAGGGGAAAGAATTAAAAGAAAAAATAAAGAAAAGTGCCTAATAGTATTATGATATTTTCATCATTCGAATCTTAAAAATACAAATGGAGAATAAATATGGAATCAAATAAAAAATCAATCACGTGGTATGAAATATAATTATACAAATTTTGATGACAAAAAAGTGAAACAAATAAAAAAATATAATGAACAGGAAGCATTTTGGGATGTAAAAAATATGGCGTTGGGAAATGTAATTGTTACAGAATGTAAATGTGAAATAATACACATTACTCATCAGCTAATACCAATAAAGGATGGGAATCATTTAAAGCTAATGAAATAATAAAAATAGATGATATAGTATGATAGTAATAATAATGATATAAAATATAATAATAATAATAACAATAATAATGATGAAACGGTACAACATAATGATAATGTGCTATAGTACATAGGAAATACATTGTAGTATTACTATAATGTATTAATAATATGCTAAAAGTAAAATTATACATATAGCATCACAGTAGTAGTGGTAATAACAGTAAACATAATCTAAAATAAAATAATCATATAAAAATAAAGCTTATAATAATATGAATAATAATGTACTAATAAAATCACATGTAGAGCGCTAGAAATAAGAGCAAAACGGTCATAAAATAATATAATAATAAAATAGTACCAGAGTATAGTAACAATATAAAAGTAACACTATAAAATAATAACAAAGTAGTGAAATAATAATAATAAAAGGATAGAGTATAGAAAGATAGTAATAATATAAAATAATAAAATAATAATTATTATAAAAGAATGGAAATAGTAATAGAGTATAGCAAAATAGTAACCATATAAAATAGCACGCAGTAATCTACTAATAATGCAGTAGTAAGAATTGTCGCATAACATTGTCTGATTCCTAATAATGTCGCTTCCCTCTGCCCTGCTCCAGGCCTGCTTTGCAGGGGGGATGAGCAGCTCCTGTCAGGCTGAGGTATTGCTGCTATGTCCTGAGATATGAAGAAGTAATTTTATAAGTAACAAAGGATCAGGACTGGAATGAGACCCTGTTATCCAATGCCATGTAGAAGCCTCGGATCAGCAGCTTCTTGAGCCTAAAAGTGAATTCAAGAAGACAAGTCCTTTCCCTTTTTCCCAGGGGGATCTGCTATATTTAGTCCTAACCTCCCTCTTCTACAAATGAAGGACCATTTGCTGTTTACTCAGAACCGATTAACCAGACACAACTGTGAAGCGAGTTTGGTAACCGCAGCCGCACATGGAGAGGTGTAATGTGGCCTGTGCTGTATGTGATACCTGATCCCCTGTCTTCAGGTGACTCCTCTTATTTATAAGCTCCCTGCCCTCTCATCGGCTTTTATCCCCTTATATTTATACAGGAGCATAAATGTTTACTCAGTGCAGAGATAATGTTACCCCCGAAAAGTCACCCTCAGCCCTGCACCAAATAGCAGCAGAGCCCCTGCAGACCTGCACCGAAGTGCCCACCTGCAACTTGTACTGTAGATATATCGGGGTATTATCGGGTATTCTCGGGGTATTATCGTTTCTCAATTGTGGGTAAAATCAGAGAAGGGAAATAATAAAATAGGTGAAGAGCAAATAGGGTAGGAGGGATTTGATTTAAAAAAATGCACTATTATTTCATGATAATGTAATCTATAGAAAGAGACAAAATCATATTTATTATTATAATTTCCTGCTAATTTTAATACAACTTTAAACATCTAATAATTAATATATAGATAAGAAGATCGGTATCAGATATAATATATATATATATATATATATATATATATATATATATATATATTATATAGATAGATAGATAGAAAGAAAGATAAATAGATAGATAGGAGATAGAAGATAGATAATAGATACACAGATATATGATAGATAGATAGATAGATAGATAGATAGATAGATAAAAGATAGATAGATAGATAGATACACAGATATATGATAGATAGATAGATAGATAGATAGATAGATAGATAAAAGATAGATACAGATGATAGATAGATAGATATGAGATAGTAGAAAAAGATGATAGATATGAGATAGATTAGATAGATAGATAGATAGATAGATAGATAGATAGATATTCGGTAGAAAAAGATAGATGATATAAGGTATAAGAAATGTTGGAATATGTGAAGACTATACATACATAGATAACATGCAGGTAAAATTATATTCTATCTATCTATCTATCTATCTATCTATCTTTCTATCTATCTAATACATCAGTATAAACTATAAAAGCGAACTGTTCCTAATCCGATCTCCACTTCATCCCCGGATTATTTCGGGTAATTCTCTGTACATTTCCTCTAACTCTTGACCGCATGTAAGACACAATATAATTCCTATTCCAGATAAAAATAAATAAATAAATAAATAAACAAATAAAACAAAAACAAAAAAAAAATTAGGAGACAATGTAACATTTAAAAAATTTTATTTACAAAATAGTGTACAACACGAAGGATTATGACAGGTATAGATACATAGACTTTTCATTCATCTAGAAACAGGCTTGCTTTTAGACTTTCGCCTTTTTAAACCATTTTCTTGAAAATGTATTATTTAAAATTTTCTTTTATACATTGTTTTTTTTTTTTTTTTCGTTTTCCTAAAATGAACCTTCAACAAAAATGAAAGCTCGGTGCTGGAAATCTACAATTTTCTTACAAAAATAAAAACCCAGGAAGGAAAATCGTTCAAATATAAGGATTTGCTGTAATTTGTTTGATACAAATATTTACAGTTTTTACCTGCACCCAATGCATTCCGGGATGTACAGATAGAAGACAGCAGTCCCTTCTCATGGGTTTATCTTTTGCGGGTCGCTCTAGTCTTTTTTGGGGGGGTTTGCCGGGGATTATTGCGCCGGCCATTTGGCTACTGCAGCGGCTGCTGTAGGGAGGAACTGTCCTGATAGGAGGTTTGTGGGGACACTTAATATTGGGGTGATGGTGGCAGTGCTTCTGCTGAGTGACAGGGGCTGGTGGCTCATCAGGGCTGACTGCACAGTCACTGGGGGTCTCAGGAAAGTCTGTGCCCCCGCAGAGGAGGCTGCTGACACCCCAATAATGTTCTCTATGCTGAAGGAGTGCCTGCTGCTGGGCTCTGACTTAATGATGGAGGCTGCAGTGCTCAGGCTGTTCAGCTGCAGCTGGAGGCTGGGACTGAGCTGGGAGTTGAAGGTTTTCCTGCTGAGTTCAGTGGAAGGCAATAGGGGGACAGCTGGGGGCAGCATGGCCCCGACAGGGGGTATATAGGGTATTGCAATGCAGCTGGGTGATGGTAGGCTGCAGGGTGAAGCCCATAGTGCCTGCCATAGGGACTGGCCAGGCTGTAAGCTCCAAAACTCTGCATCATCAGGGCAGTCTGGTCCCTCAGGTTGTCGGGTTGGTGCCTCTTAAACCTTTTCCTTCTCCTCAAGAAGCTGCCATTGTCAAACATGTCTTCAGACTGGGGGTCCAGGGTCCAGTAGTTGCCCTTGCCTGGGTTGCCAGGCTCTCTAGGGATCTTGACAAAGCAGTCGTTGAGGGACAGGTTGTGCCTGATGGAGTTCTGCCAGGCTGGGAACTTCTCCCTGTAGTAAGGGAAGCGATTGCTGATGAACTCACAGATGCCACTGAGGGTCAGCTTCTTCTGGGGGCTCTGCAGGATGGCCATGGTGATCAGGGCGATGTAGGAGTAGGGGGGCTTCACCAGGCTGCTCTTGGGTTTGCTCTGGATGGTTGCATTCCCCTCCTGGAGGTCTCCTTTGCCCTCTGCTTCATGGGTGCTGCTGTCTGAGGGGCTTCTTAGCAGTTCCTTCCCCCCGAGGTCCTCCACATCCTCCATAGGTTCATGATGGCTCTCACAGTCACTATCCTTGTCCAGGGACTCGTCCCCTTCTCCCACCACATCAATGTCCACATCTTCAGGGGTCAGCACCGTCTGGCCGGACATATCACTGCTGCCTCCAGATAGGGTCATCACAGCTTTTGGCCAGGGCTGACCTGCTAGGTGGGTGTGGAGAGCAAAAGAAGGCAAAAAGACAAGCAAAATGTCCAAAGAAAGTCCTCGGTGGGGTCTTCAGGCCACCCAGTGCTGATCTCCTGAGCAGTCCCAGCCAGCCTTGTGCTGTCTCTTCTCCGGTGCCCCCTCCCTCTCTCTCTCCAGGCTTGGAGGAAGCAGATTTTCCAGGGGACAGGGAGGGGAAGGAGCAGAGTCCGCTGTCTGGGTGTCCGGAGGGGGGCTGGAGCCGGGGCACTGTCCACAAGGTGCTGCTCAGGGGATGGTGGGCTTACCCTCGCTGACACTTTTAAAGTCCCCTTTGCAAAGACTGGCTGATAGATTACTTTCCAGTTAAAGATATACTAGCAGGGAGGGTCACATGACCACCTGACGTCACCCCCCCTGCCAGCCACCCCCCACCCCCCCAGCTAAACCATGCACAACTCAAGTTGTTTCATGAAATTGTCAACAAAGAGACATCAGCAGCATAACTCTCATCATCTGCAAGACTGAGAACAAGCTGGCATCACAGGAGCTACCACCCTCATCTCCCTGGCAGCACATGCACCCTGGCACAGGAGCTGCCACCCTCATCTCCCTGGCAGCACATGCACCCTGGCACAGGAGCTGCCACCCTCATCTCCCTGGCAGCACATGCACCCTGGCACAGGAGCTGCCACCGTCACCTCCCTGGCACCACATGCACCCTCAGACAGGAGTTACCACCCTCACCTCCCTGGCACACATTCACCCTGGCACAGGAGCTGCCATCCTCACCTCGCTGGTAGCACATGCACCCTGGCACAGGAGCTGTCACCCTCACCTCCCTGGCACCACATGCACCCTGGCACAGGAGCTGCCACCCTCACCTCCCTGGTACACATTCACCCTGGCACAGGAGCTGTCACCCTCACCTCCCTGGCACCACATGCACCCTGGCACAGGAGCTGCCACCCTCACCTCCCTGGTAGCACATTCACCCTGGCACAGGAGCTGCCACCCTCACCTCCCTGGCACCACATGCACCCTGGCACAGGAGCTGCCACCCTCACCTCCCTGGTAGCACATTCACCTTGGCACAGGAGCTGCCACCCTCACCTCCCTGGCACCACATGCACCCTGGCACAGGAGCTGCCACCCTCACCTCCCTGGCACCACATGCACCCTGGCACAGGAGCTGCCACCCTCACCTCCCTGGCAGGATTTAGGACAGGGGTTAGTGGGGAAACTTCTGGCACCTCAAGCAGCTTGGAAGGAAGAAGCCTTGGGTAGCCGCACTGGGTATGTTGGTGGCATGGATGGTGCTGGCAGGTGATAGGGAGGCCTGGGGTGGACAGGGGTGCAGGGGGCTCCAGCAGCTGGAGGGGAGGGGGCTGAGAAAACATCTATTGATGGCTATATTACATGTAAAGAAGCCATCATCACAAAGGCTGTGGCTGTATGGGAGGCAATCATGGCGCCGTTAGCATGTGAAAGCTGAGGAAATGAGGTGCTATTCACTGCACAGGTGACCGCAAGAGAACAGCGCCCCCCAGAGCTTCATTTATATTCAGCACACCCGAGAAAACATCGGAAACGGAGATTAACAGGTTAATTGTTCCCTAAACCCATTGTGTAATATCAGCCTGAAGAGGACTGCGAATTATCTATCTATTCTATCTATCTATCTATCTATCTATCTATCTATCTATCTATCTATTATCTATCTGTCGTCTATCTATCTATCTATCTATCTATCTATCTCCTATCTATCTTTTCTTTCTATCTTTCTTTCTTTCTTTCTTTCTTTCTTTTCTTCCAGCTTTTAGTTGGTAAATTAACCCATTAATGACCCCACTTAATTTCTCATGGAGCTGTCTTTCCTTTTTGCATTAATTAAAACATCCATAATTGACACCCGGATCAATTGTTCTCTCCACATCAGTGAGCGCTCCGTGTGAATACCAGTAAATAACCCTGTATCTCAGCACACAGTTCTGTCGCTCTGCTCCTGCCTGAAGTGTCAGCTCCTAGGCCAAGGCTGGTGAGAGGCAATGATCCCTATCTCTGTGACGTTCACCGCTCCCCTTTCTCATTTCTATAGGAAGAATCGTTTTCCTCCGACCAGTCTGCATTGTACCTAAAATCCTGCGCACATTCCCTGATACATAATGATATATATATATATATTCTGACACGTACTAATATATACGGATATATACTGATAAATACTGATATATACTGATATATACTAGTATACACTGATATATACTGACACATAATTATATATACGGATATATACTGACACATAATTATATATACGGATATATACGGATATATACTGATAAATACCCACTGATAATTAGATAATTAGATAATTAGAAATAGAAGATCATTCAGCGGTTACATTTCCTGATGTCTCTTATCTCTTTGTTATCATTTTCCTGAAAATGTTTCCACCAGTTTTTTTTTGTGCGACAAATATTCGCATTGTAGCAGCAGAAGCCGGAGCCTGTGTGAATAATGTCACCTCTCTAATTGGCCTCTTCATTAATTGTCTGTCAGCTCCTTGTAGGCGATGATTCTGGTCATCAGCACCCGTTTGGGGTGTAAGGTCACCTGACTTGTGTTTGGGTGGGGGGTGTATATTTTTTGAGGGGGGGGGGATTCGTGGATTCGTTTGTTGCTGTTTTTGTCAACACAATAAAAGTCAAATGAATTAATTCGTATCATTAATTCCGATGTTTGGTGTGAACAGGCGCCTTTCCGTCTATTAGCGATGAATCCGTGTAATCTCTTCTTCAAACATCTCATACAAGACCCCAATGTCTGCGGGACAGGCGGGGCAGGGGCTTGTCAGTGAACTGCTTCTGTATTGTATGAAAGATACCGGTTTAGGTGTGTCTGCAGTCCCATGTAAAGACCTGATACTCTATCTATCTATCTATCTATCTATCTATCTATCTATCTATCTCCTATCTATCTATCTATTTATCTATCACTCTATCTATCTATCTATCTATCTATCTATCTATCTATCTTTCTATCTCATATCTATCTATCTATCTATTTACAAACGGAATCGAGATCACCCGGGTAACTATCCTCAGGGCTCGGACTTCTTGTTGTGTTGCTCTTCTCCATCTGACTGTGATCTGGTGTTGGGTAAATCCTGCTCTAATCCTAATTGCAATTGGCTGCTCACCTCTCAAGTATTTATCCAAAAGTGCACAGATGACAGAGAAGGAGCCGCTCCAGTAATAGGATCAGGAGCTCAGAGGATACAAAATATCAAAGCTGCACAATAATAATCTGTCATGTGTGCACTGGACCCAAGTGTGTGTTATATGGTATTAATCTATCTATCTCTATCTATCTATCTATCTATCTATCTCCTATCTATCTATCTATCTATCTATCTATCTATCTCTGTATGTATGTAGCAGAGTTTAGTGACACGGCTGGCATTTGGTGTAGTGAGTTGCATGTAACCCTAATCCTATACTGTACTCGGTGAAATATTTTTAAGTAGCAGTTCTTTCTTTCTCTTTTTTTTTACATATAAACTGTAAATGTGTTTCGTCTTTCTCCATTATATTACACTGAGTACTGAATGTTAATCAATCTATCTATCTATCTATCTATCTATCTATCTATCTATCTATCTATCTATCTATCTATCTATTTATCTATCTATCTATCTATCTATCTATCTATCTCCTATCTATCTATCTATCTATCTATCTATCTATCTATCTATCTATCTATCTATCCATCTCTCTATCTGCAGGCAGTGGATTTATGAGGTTTGCAGGAAGCAGGGGAATCAGTGATGTCCGCTTTTAACGCCATAATCCTATTACTTTCACTAATGACTGATCCCAATCAGTGACAGGGCTTTGATGGAATAATCTTTAGCCGCACTGTGTATACAGGACTCTATGGATATATCTTGTACCAAGTTTATGACACTGCTCTTGACAGAATCGATTTTCCCAGATTAACCCTTGAAATGACAATCCTGGGCGCCAGCTTGACTTTTATGGTTGAATAAATAATCTATCTATCTTCTCATATTTTCTTTCTTTCTTTCTTTCTTTCTTTCTTTCTTTCTTTCTTTCTTTCTTTCTTTCTTTCTTTCTTTCTTTCTTTCTTTCTTTCTTTCTTTCCTTCGATACGTTAATATTCTTACTAAATTCTTACTATTTCGATTACATGTCTATTTTATTCTATTTTTTCCCCCCATTTGTCTTCCTCCTATCTTCTAGCGTCCTATGCTATGCGGATGATATTCCTGTGTTTTATTCATCCCGCTCCATTCCATCCTCACTGCCCCCCCTCACCCTTTTCTATGATATGTATCATTATCCTTGTGCTTTGCACCCCCAGGTCCCTTCTCTTCCATCTCTCCAGGATCTGTGGGATTTATTTTTGCTGGAATGGCGCACACATCCATCGCGCAGGAGGCCTCAGCTTTAATGGACGATGAGAGAGCATTTCGGGGCAGTGAGACAGTAACACTACATGATATATTTATGGCCTTGTTAGCGTGCATTTAATTACAGCTATTATGTTAATTATTGCACATTAGTATGGAGTGATCTGCATGTCAGCTTTCATCACAACGAGCTGAATACAGGAGAGAGGAGGAGGAGGAGGCTGCTGCTCATGGAGGCTCCTCATCCCTCTAGGCTGCAGCTTAGAAGGGAGAATCCAGCATTGTTACCCCCTCTGGAGAGGCTGCTTCATCATTTTGGATCATTCTGTCAAACACTATGATGGGAGTCATTTTTATCCCCCCCCCCCCTCCACATTTACAGGACAGGGAGGGTGCTATGGCCAAGCTTACCCCTTCTCCTGTGCTATTCCTGGAGCTCACACCTTGCTCTGTGTCACTGCCATCTTTGGGTTCAGGTGCTGGGGTGGATCAACACTTTAGCATAAAAAAAAAAAAAAAAAAGAACCCCAGAGGTAAAGGGTTAATTATTGTTCACCATCCTGGGGCCATTGCCTCAGGCTGATCTAAAGCTAAGTGCAAAAGGTGCAATGTAACAGTTTGTTTTTTCTTTACTATGTCAATTTGTATAGAGTGTTGGTATATCATGTGATTTAGGATGTTGTCCTTGTTATTACTATTATTCTTTTCTCCTATTACATTTCTATCATTTACATTTCTATCATATTCTAGGAAAACTTGTAAAATAAAATCTCAAAGAATAATAATAATAAGAAAAAAAAATAAATCACAATTCGCAAAAATGTTGCTACTAAACCTTTGGCCAAAACATTTGCAGATGAGCAGAGGGACAATATTACCAGCATATGGCTGTGCAAAGTTTCATCCCTTTTTCCTATTCTGCTCTTGACTTCCAGCTTGTATGAAATAAAAAATCAAACAGAACACAAAAAAACACCCAAAAGCATCACATTCATTACAAAATCTTAATCTAAACGAATGTATACAAATGTATTCATGTCAGGGGTGTGGAGTGGAGGTTCATGTACTAATAGATCCAAGCTCCAAATAGGTCCAAATGGTGATGGAATATGGTGTATGAAAACTGTGCGAAAACTGTGCGAAATGTATTAACCCAATTTCTGCCATTTTTCAATCAATGGTCGATAAACCCGACTAGTTAATTATTTGTTAAAGGGAATCTGTCTCCACAATCCTGGGCTATAATAATACATGAGTAATACTGCACCTAAGGAGTCCAGATCTCTATTTTTTATTTTCCTACTGCCCCCTATTACCCTGCTGTTAGCACTCATGTCAGGACTGCTGTGCATGCGGAGTCCTCTCCATTATGTTAGCGCAGCACAGCAGTCCTGACTGTGCACTTCAGCACAGCTTTGAATGCTGACAGCAGGGTAATAGGGGGGCAGTAGGGAAATGAAAGGTAGGGATCTGGACTCCTTCTCTACAATACTACTCATTTATTACTGCTGGTAATAATCCAAGATCATGGTGACAGATTCCCTTTTAAACCATTTATGGTTATACCATTGTAATACTGTGTCATATTTATCACCCCATTACTCCAATTATGTCTGATAAAATAATTAATCCTGTAGACTAGACCAGTCAACCAACAAGCTCGGTGGGGTCATTGTATGTGGTTGAGATTGAGGGGCATCAAAATGGAATGAAATGTGCAGTACAGAGTCTCTCACTGTATAATATGGCAGAATTTTATCAACATTGAACATTTTATCTTTAAATCTTGAATGTAACAATTTATCAAAACAAAGTATCTCTTTATTGTATCTCATAGCAACCACTGTTTCTCACCCATAACAACCATTGTTCTTCATCCCTCAGCAGCCCAGGTCAATGTCCTTTTAATGGCTGGTCCAGGTTGCAGCATATAGACCTTGTATAAGGCTATATGTACAGTGTTACATATGTAGCAGTGCGGTCAGTGGGCTCAGTACGGTATATTTTATGATAATATCATATTTCTGTGTTGTCACTGACTGGGAAGTAGATGTAGTGGAGCAGCCTGCACACGGTTCTGATCACTGAAATATAATGCTTGAGTGCAGTCTGTTTTGGCAGAGGCCTGTGCACCAGATTGCGGTTTTATCACTGGACAGGGGTGCAGGATCCAATGGAAGCCTAAATGCCTTAGCCAAAATATTTGTTGTTGGAATTCTATACAAACAAGCTGATCCTCTCTCCAGTCTGGCCTGGAAACGGCTACCCAGGAGAAGGTTGGCAGTGCCACACACGGAAGAGTCTAGGCCCAAATACATAGTGCCTTCTGCTTGTTTGAAATTTGCTATGTCTGTATATCTGCATGTCATTGCCCCATATACAATCTACTGGTATAATTTTCTTGTGCATAAATCATTAGCACATGTGAACATCTGATTAGGGGAAGGCGGCATCTCCCTCACTTTGCAGCCGCCTGTAGGTTCTCTCTGAATGTTCAGAAGCCTCCACAGAGCTCAAAAACTCTGCTGAGGTTATACCATAATTAGAGCTCCAAGAGCAGGGTAGAGGAGGGGGATGCAGCTGCAGTTTACAATTCCTTTTTGTGAGAGGGGATCTGACTGGCTGAAGCTGCAGAGCAGAAACTTCACAGAAGGAAAAACCTGTCCGCCTAGAATAGAAAAGAAAAAAACACCTCTAAATTACAGTTCCCATCCAAGGAAGATTTTAATGTTTCTACCATTGCAAACGCCTCCTTACTGGCTGATTTTCATTGCCCTTTGACCTATCTCATTGACTTTCCATTTTCTTAGATAGGGTTGCTTGGAAAATGTAAGTTGGATCTTTGGGATGAAGAGATCACCATTATTAGAACCATATTGTCACGTTGGTCATAGAAGTGTTAATGGCCACTGTATTGGCCCCCAGATGTGAAACCACAGACAAGTAACCTGACATTCCTGCCAAACAATCACCATCTAGTATCCCGTCCTATAAAAGTAGGGTGAAATAAATACCTATTATATTTTAACTTATTTTTAACATCCATCAGACTTGCATTGTATAAATATGTAGTGCAAATCTAATATCCATTGGCTCTTCTCATCAACCTCTACCAGAAATAGTGAACCTAATCCTTAAAGGGTACCTAAACTTTTAACTAAACTTTATTAAAGCCTATTCTAAATGTGCTAAATTGATTTTTTGTAATGTACATTTATTATTTTTAGTTTATTTTTTTAGTTTTCTAATGAGAAATAGACACGTGAAGTTCAGGTGCCTATTGCTCTTTAGAATCCATATTCCCATACAGCACTGTGTACTGGAGTCCGGATTCCTCTGTGGCCGCACATAGCACTGTACAGAACGGACCATCGCACATCGGATTCTGAACTTCATGTGCCTATTTTGCATGTAGAAAAAAGTAGAAAGTAGAAAAAATAAATAAAGTATATTACAACCATTACTTTAAGCACATTTAAAATAGGATTTAAGAAAGTATAGTTTAAAGTTTAGGAACACTTTAAAGGGGATGTCCAATTTATATTAAACCCCCTCACTGCCCCTAACTGTGTTGAAGTAATAAAGTAACCTATACTCACCACTATACCCACCAGTGCCGATGCAGTGCGCACCTCTGATCTGTGTATACAAATGTCACTGTGACATCGCTGTGTTTATTATCCCTGTACTGTGACATCACTGTGTTTATTATCTCTGTACTGTGACATCACTGTGTTTATTATCCCTGTACTGTGACATCACTGTGTTTATTATCCCTGTACTGTGACATCACTGTGTTTATTATCTCTGTACTGTGATATCACTGTGTTTATTATCCCTGTACTGTGACATCACTGTGTTTATTATCCCTGTACTGTGACATCACTGTGTGTATTATCTCTGTACTGTGACATCACTGTGTGTATTATCCCTGTACTGTGACATCACTGTGTTTATTATCTCTGTACTGTGACATCACTGTGTGTATTATCCCTGTACTGTGACATCACTGTGTTTTTTATCTCTGTACTGTGACATCACTGTGTTTATTATCCCTGTACTGTGACATCACTGTGTTTATTATCCCAGTACTGTGACATCACTGTGTTTATTATCCCAGTACTGTGACATCACTGTGTTTATTATCCATGTACTGTGACATCACTGTGTGTATTATCCCTGTACTGTGACATCACTGTGTGCATTATCCCTGTACTGTGACATCACTATGTTTATTATCCCTGTACTGTGACATCACTATGTTTATTATCCCTGTACTGTGACATCACTGTGTTTATTATCTCTGTACTGTGACATCACTGTGTTTATTATCTCTGTACTGTGACATCACTGTGTTTATTATCTCTGTACTGTGACATCACTGTGTTTATTATCTCTGTACTGTGACATCACTGTATTTATTACCCCTGTACTATGAAATCACTGTGTTTATTATACCTGTACTGTAACATCACTGTGTGTATTATCCCTGTACTGTGACATCACTGTGTTTATTATCCCTGTACTGTGACATCACTGTGTTTATTATCTCTGTACTGTGACATCACTGTGTTTATTATCTCTGTACTGTGACATCACTGTGTTTATTATCTCTGTACTGTGACATCACTGTATTTATTACCCCTGTACTATGAAATCACTGTGTTTATTATACTCTGTACTGTGACATCACTGTGTTTATTATCCCTGTCCTGTGACATCACTGTGTTTATTATCTCTGTACTGTGACATCACTGTGTTTATTATACCTGTACTGTGACATCACTGTGTTTATTATCTCTGTACTGTGACATCACTGTGTTTATTATCCCTGTACTGTGACATCACTGTGTTTATTATCCCTGTACTGTGACATCACTGTATTTATTATCCCTGTACTGTGACATCACTGTGTTTATTATCCCTGTACTGTGACATCACTGTGTGTATTATCCCTGTACTGTGATATCACTGTGTTTATTATCCCTGTACTGTGACATCACTGTGTTTACTATCCCTGTCCTGTGACATCACTGTGTTTATTATCTCTGTACTGTGACATCACTGTGTGCATTATCTCTGTGCTGTGACATCACTGTGTTTATTATCCCTGTAGTGTGACATCACTGTGTTTATTATCTCTGTACTGTGACATCACTGTGTTCATTATCTCTGTGCTGTGACATCACTGTGTTTATTATCTCTGTACTGGGACATCACTGTGTTTATTATCCCAGTACTGTGACATCACTGTGTGTATTATCCCTGTACTGTGACATCACTGTGTTTATTATCCATGTACTGTGACATCACTGTGTTTATTATCCCTGTACTGTGACATCACTGTGTTTATTATCCCTGTACTGTGACATCACTGTGTTTATTATCCATGTACTGTGACATCACTGTGTGTATTATCCCTGTACTGTGACATCACTGTGTTTATTATCCCTGTACTGTGACATCACTGTGTTTATTATCCCTGTACTGTGACATCACTGTGTTTATTATCCCTGTACTGTGACATCACTGTGTTTATTATCTCTGTACTGTGACATCACTGTGTTTATTATCCCTGTACTGTGACATCACTGTGTTTATTATCCCTGTACTGTGACATCACTGTGTGTATTATCCCTGTACTGTGACATCACTGTGTTTATTATCCCTGTACTGTGACATCACTGTGTTTATTACCCTTGTACTGTGACATCACTGTGTTTATTATCTCTGTACTGTGATATCACTGTGTTTATTATCCCTGTACTGTGACATCACTGTGTTTATTATCCATGTACTGTGACATCACTGTGTTTATTATCTCTGTACTGTGACATCACTGTGTGTATTATCCCTGTACTGTGACATCACTGTGTTTATTATCTCTGTACTGTGACATCACTGTCATTTATTATCCCTGTACTGTGACATCACTGTGTTTATTATCCCTGTACTGTGACATCACTGTGTTTATTATCCCTGTACTGTGACATCACTGTGTTTATTATCCCTGTACTGTGACATCACTGTGTTTACTATCTCTGTCCTGTGACATCACTGTGTTTATTATCTCTGTACTGTGACATCATTGTGTGCATTATCTCTGTGCTGTGACATCACTGTGTTTATTATCCCTGTACTGTGACATCACTGTGTTTATTATCTCTGTACTGTGACATCACTGTGTGCATTATCTCTGTGCTGTGACATCACTGTGTTTATTATCTCTGTACTGGGACATCACTGTGTTTATTATCCCTGTACTGTGACATCACTGTGTGTATTATCCCTGTACTGTGACATCACTGTGTTTATTATCTCTGTACTGTGACATCACTGTGTTTATTATCCCTGTACTGTGACATCACTGTGTTTATTATCCCTGTACTGTGACATCACTGTGTTTATTATCCATGTACTGTGACATCACTGTGTGTATTATCTCTGTACTGTGACAGCACTGTGTTTATTATCCCTGTACTGTGACATCACTGTGTTTATTATCCCTGTACTGTGACATCACTGTGTTTATTATCCCTGTACTGTGACATCACTGTGTTTATTATCCCTGTACTGTGACATCACTGTGTTTATTATCTCTGTACTGTGACATCACTGTGTTTATTATCCCTGTACTGTGACATCACTGTGTTTATTATCCCTGTACTGTGACATCACTGTGTTTATTATCCCTGTACTGTGACATCACTGTGTTTATTATCACTGTACTGTGACATCACTGTGTTTATTATCTCTGTACTGTGATATCACTGTGTTTATTATCCCTGTACTGTGACATCACTGTGTTTATTATCCCTGTACTGTGACATCACTGTGTTTATTATCCCTGTAATGTGACATCACTGTGTTTATTATCCCTGTACTGTGACATCACTGTGTTTATTATCTCTGTACTGTGACATCACTGTGTGCATTATCTCTGTGCTGTGACATCACTGTGTTTATTATCTCTGTACTGTGACATCACTGTGTTTATTATCCCTGTACTGTGACATCACTGTGTGTATTATCCCTGTACTGTGACATCACTGTGTTTATTATCTCTGTACTGTGACATCACTGTGTTTATTATCCATGTACTGTGACATCACTGTGTTTATTATCCCTGTACTGTGACATCACTGTGTTTATTATCTCTGTACTGTGACATCACTGTGTTTATTATCCATGTACTGTGACATCACTGTGTGTATTATCTCTGTACTGTGACATCACTGTGTTTATTATCCCTGTACTGTGACATCACTGTGTTTATTATCCCTGTACTGTGACATCACTGTGTTTATTATCCCTGTACTGTGACATCACTGTGTTTATTATCCCTGTACTGTGACATCACTGTGTTTATTATCTCTGTACTGTGACATCACTGTGTTTATTATCACTGTACTGTGACATCACTGTGTTTATTATCTCTGTACTGTGATATCACTGTGTTTATTATCCCTGTACTGTGACATCACTGTGTTTATTATCCCTGTACTGTGACATCACTGTGTTTATTATCCCTGTAATGTGACATCTCTGTGTTTATTATCTCTGTACTGTGACATCACTGTGTTTATTATCTCTGTACTCTGACATCACTGTGTTTATTATCTCTGTACTGTGACATCACTGTGTTTATTATCTCTGTACTGTGACATCACTGTGTTTATTATCCCTGTACTATGACATCACTGTGTTTATTATCCCTGTACTGTGACATCACTGTGTTTATTATCCCTGTACTGTGACATCACTGTGTTTATTATCTCTGTACTGTGACATCACTGTGTTTATTATCTCTGTACTGTGACATCACTGTGTTTATTATCCCTGTACTGTGACATCACTGTGTTTATTATCCCTTTACTGTGACATCACTGTGTTTATTATCCCTGTAATGTGACATCACTGTGTTTATTATCTCTGTACTGTGACATCACTGTGTTTATTATCTCTGTACTGTGACATCACTGTGTTTATTATCCCTGTACTGTGTCATCACTGTGTTTATTATCCCTGTACTGTGACATCACTGTGTTTATTATCCCTGTACTGTGACATAACTGTGTTTATTATCTCTTTACTGTGACATCAACTGTGTTTATTATCCCTGTACTGTGACATCACTGTGTTTATTATCCCTGTACTGTGACATAACTGTGTTTATTATCTCTGTACTGTGATATCACTGTGTTTATTATCCCTGTACTGTGACATAACTGTGTTTATTATCCCTGTACTGTGACATCACTGTGCTTATTATCTCTGTACTGTGACATCACTGTGTTTATCATCCCTGTACTATGACATCACTGTGTTTATTATCCCTGTACTGTGACATCACTGTATTTATTATCTCTGTACTGTGACATCACTGGGTTTATTATCACTGTACTGTGACATCACTGTGTTTATTATCCCTGTACTGTGACATCACTGTGTGTATTATCTCTGTACTGTGATATCACTGTGTTTATTATCCCTGTACTGTGACATCACTGTGTTTATTATCCCTGTACTGTGACATCACTGTGTTTATTATCCCTGTACTGTGCCATCACTGTGTTTATTATCCCTGTACTGTGACATCACTGTGTTTATTATCTTTGTACTGTGACATCACTGTATTTATTATCTCTGTACTGTGACATCACTGTGCTTATTATCCCTGCACTGTGACATCACTAGTGTTGTTCATTATCCCTAGTACTGTGACATCACTGTCGTTTGTTATCCCTGTACTGTGACATCACTGTGTTTATTATCCTGTACTGTGACATCACTGTGTTTATTATCTCTGTACCTGCGCAAGCATCACTGTGTTTATTATCCCTGTACTGTGACATCACTGTGTTTATTATCTCTGTGCTGTGATATCACTGTGTTTTATTATCCTGTACTGTGACATCACTGTGTTTATTATCCCTGTACTGTGACATCACTGTGTTTTATTATCCCTGTAATGTGACATCACTGTGTTTATTATCTCTGTACTGTGACATCACTGTGTTTATTATCTCTGTACTGTGACATCACTGTGTTTATTATCTCTGTACTGTGACATCACTGTGTTTATTATCCTCTGCACTGTGACATCGCTGTGTTTATGTGTCCTAGTACCTTGACATCACTGTGTTTTATTATCCCTGTACTGTGACATCACTGTGTTTATTATCCCTGTACTGTGACATAACTGTGTTTATTATCTCTGGCCTGCGACACTAACTGTGTTTATTATCCCTGTGCTGTGACATCACTGTGTGTATTATCTCTGTACTGTGACATCAGTAGTGTTTATTATCCCTGTACTGTGACATCACTGTGTTTATTATCCCTGCACTGCTGACATAACTGTGTTTGTTGTCCCTGTACTGTGACATCACTGTGTGTATCATCTGTACTGTGACATCACTGTGTTATTATCCCATAAGCCTGTGTGAAATCACTGTGTTTATTATCTCTGTACTGTGACATCACTGTGTGTATTATCTCTGTACTGTGACATCGATGTGTTTATTATCCCTGTACTGTGACATCACTGTGTTTGTTATCCCTGTACTTTGTGACATAACTGTGTTTTATTATCTCTGTACTGTGATATCACTGTGTTTATTATCCCTGTACTGTGACATCACTGTGTTTGTTATCCCTGTGCTGTGACATCACTGTGCTTATTATCTCTGTACATGTGAGCATCTCTGTGTTTATTATCCCTGTGCTGTGACGTCACTGTGTTTATTATCCCTGTGCTGTGACATCACTGTATTTATTATCTCTGTACTGTGACATCACTGGAGTTTATTATCACTGTACTGTGTTCATCACTGTGTTTATTATCCTTGTACTGTGACATCACTGTTTGTATTACCATCTGTACTGTGATATCACTGTGTTTATTATCCTGTGCTGTGACATCACTGTGTTTATTATCCCTGTACTAGTGACATCACTGTGTTTATTATCCCTAGCAATGTGCCATCACTGTGTTTGTTATCCCTGTACTGTGACATCACTGTGTTTATTATCTTTGTTACTGTGACATCACTGCCTTGTATTTAATCTCTGTACTGTGACATCACTGTGTTTATTATCCCTGTACTGTGACATCACTGTGTGTATTATCCCTGTACTGTGACATCCCACTGTGTTTGTGTATCCCTGTACTTTGTGACATCACTGTGTTTTATTATCATCCCTGTACTGTGACATCACTGTGTTTATTATCCCTGTACTGTGACATCACTGTGTTTTTATTATCCTGTACTGTGACATCTTTACTGTTTGTTATCTCTGTGCACTGTGACATCACTGTGTTTATTATACCATGTACTGTGACATCACTGTGTTTATTATCCCCTGTGCTGTGACATCACTGTGTTTATTATCTCTGTGCTGTGACATCACTGTGTTTTGTTATCTCTACTGTGACATCACTGTGTTCATTATCCCTGTACTGTGACATCACTTTGTGTTTATTATCCCTGTACCAGCTGACATCACTGTGTTTATTATCCCTGTACTGTGACATCACTGTGTTTATTATCTCTGTACTGTGACATCACTGTGTTTGTTATCCCTGTACTGTGACATCACTGTGTTTGTTATCTCTGTACTGTGACATCCACTGTGTTTATTATCTCTGCACTGTGACATCACTGTGTTTATTATCCTGTACTGTGACATCACTGTGTTTTATTATCCCTGCTGCATGTGACATCACTGTGTTTATTATCCTGTACTGTATTTGTGTTTATTATCTATTTTTCTAATGGTGTCACTCATGCTTAATATCTCTGTACTGTGACATCACTGTGTTTTATTATCCCTGTACTGTGAGCATCACTGTGTTTATTATCCCTGTACTGTGACATCACTGTGCTTGTTATCTCTGTACTGTGACATCACTGTGTTTATTATCCACTGTGCTGTGACATCACTAGTGTTTATTATCCCCTGTGCTGTGAGCATCACTGTATGTGTATTATCTCATGCTGCATGTGACATCACTGGGCTTGTTGTCACTGTGCTGTGGGCATCAACTGTGTTCATTATCCCTGCACTGTGACATCACTGTGTGTATTAATCTGTACTGTGACATCAACAATGTTCATTATCCCTGTGCTGTGACGTCACTGTGGTTTTATTATCCCTGTACTGTGACATCACTGTGTTTATTATCCCTGTACTGTGACATCACTGTGTTTATTATCCCTGTACTGTGACATCACTGTGTTTATTATCCCTGTACTGTGACATCACTGTGTTTATTATCCCTGTACTGTGACATCACTGTGTTTATTATCCCTGTACTGTGACATCACTGTGTTTATTATCTCTGTACTGTGACATCACTGTGTTTATTATCCCTGTACTGTGACATCACTGTGTTTATTATCTCTGTACTGTGACATCACTGTGTTTATTATCCCTGTACTGTGACATCACTGTGTTTATTATCCCTGTACTGTGACATCACTGTGTTTATTATCTCTGTACTGTGACATCACTGTGTTTATTATCTCTGTACTGTGACATCACTGTGTTTATTATCCCTGTACTGTGACATCACTGTGTTTATTATCTCTGTACTGTGACATCACTGTGTTTATTATCCCTGTACTGTGACATCACTGTGTTTATTATCCCTGTACTGTGACATCACTGTGTTTATTATCCCTGTACTGTGACATCACTGTGTTTATTATCCCTGTACTGTGACATCACTGTGTTTATTATCCCTGTACTGTGACATCACTGTGTTTATTATCTCTGTACTGTGACATCACTGTGTTTATTATCCCTGTACTGTGACATCACTGTGTTTATTATCCCTGTACTGTGACATCACTGTGTTTATTATCCCTGTACTGTGACATCACTGTGTTTATTATCCCTGTACTGTGACATCACTGTGTTTTATTATCTCTGTACTGTGACATCACTGTGTTTATTATCTCTGTACTGTGACATCACTGTGTTTATTATCCCTGTACTGTGACATCACTGTGTTTATTATCCCTGTACTGTGACATCACTGTGTTTATTATCTCTGTACTGTGACATCACTGTGTTTATTATCCCTGTACTGTGACATCACTGTGTTTATTATCCCTGTACTGTGACATCACTGTGTTTATTATCTCTGTACTGTGACATCACTGTGTTTATTATCCCTGTACTGTGACATCACTGTGTTTATTATCCCTGTACTGTGACATCACTGTGTTTATTATCTCTGTACTGTGACATCACTGTGTTTATTATCCCTGTACTGTGACATCACTGTGTTTATTATCTCTGTACTGTGACATCACTGTGTTTATTATCCCTGTACTGTGACATCACTGTGTTTATTATCCCTGTACTGTGACATCACTGTGTTTATTATCTCTGTACTGTGACATCACTGTGTTTATTATCTCTGTACTGTGACATCACTGTGTTTATTATCCCTGTACTGTGACATCACTGTGTTTATTATCCCTGTACTGTGACATCACTGTGTTTATTATCTCTGTACTGTGACATCACTGTGTTTATTATCTCTGTACTGTGACATCACTGTGTTTATTATCTCTGTACTGTGACATCACTGTGTTTATTATCTCTGTACTGTGACATCACTGTGTTTATTATCCCTGTACTGTGACATCACTGTGTTTATTATCTCTGTACTGTGACATCACTGTGTTTATTATCCCTGTACTGTGACATCACTGTGTTTATTATCCCTGTACTGTGACATCACTGTGTTTATTATCTCTGTACTGTGACATCACTGTGTTTATTATCTCTGTACTGTGACATCACTGTGTTTATTATCCCTGTACTGTGACATCACTGTGTTTTATTATCCCTGTACTGTGACATCACTGTGTTTATTATCCCTGTACTGTGACATCACTGTGTTTATTATCTCTGTACTGTGACATCACTGTGTTTATTATCCCTGTACTGTGACATCACTGTGTTTATTATCCCTGTACTGTGACATCACTGTGTTTATTATCTCTGTACTGTGACATCACTGTGTTTATTATCCCTGTACTGTGACATCACTGTGTTTATTATCTCTGTACTGTGACATCACTGTGTTTATTATCCCTGTACTGTGACATCACTGTGTTTATTATCTCTGTACTGTGACATCACTGTGTTTATTATCCCTGTACTGTGACATCACTGTGTTTATTATCCCTGTACTGTGACATCACTGTGTTTATTATCCCTGTACTGTGACATCACTGTGTTTATTATCTCTGTACTGTGACATCACTGTGTTTATTATCCCTGTACTGTGACATCACTGTGTTTATTATCTCTGTACTGTGACATCACTGTGTTTATTATCTCTGTACTGTGACATCACTGTGTTTATTATCTCTGTACTGTGACATCACTGTGTTTATTATCTCTGTACTGTGACATCACTGTGTTTATTATCCCTGTACTGTGACATCACTGTGTTTATTATCCCTGTACTGTGACATCACTGTGTTTATTATCTCTGTACTGTGACATCACTGTGTTTATTATCCCTGTACTGTGACATCACTGTGTTTATTATCTCTGTACTGTGACATCACTGTGTTTATTATCCCTGTACTGTGACATCACTGTGTTTATTATCCCTGTACTGTGACATCACTGTGTTTATTATCCCTGTACTGTGACATCACTGTGTTTATTATCCCTGTACTGTGACATCACTGTGTTTATTATCTCTGTACTGTGACATCACTGTGTTTATTATCCCTGTACTGTGACATCACTGTGTTTATTATCCCTGTACTGTGACATCACTGTGTTTATTATCCCTGTACTGTGACATCACTGTGTTTATTATCCCTGTACTGTGACATCACTGTGTTTATTATCCCTGTACTGTGACATCACTGTGTTTATTATCTCTGTACTGTGACATCACTGTGTTTATTATCTCTGTACTGTGACATCACTGTGTTTATTATCTCTGTACTGTGACATCACTGTGTTTATTATCTCTGTACTGTGACATCACTGTGTTTATTATCCCTGTACTGTGACATCACTGTGTTTATTATCTCTGTACTGTGACATCACTGTGTTTATTATCCCTGTACTGTGACATCACTGTGTTTATTATCTCTGTACTGTGACATCACTGTGTTTATTATCTCTGTACTGTGACATCACTGTGTTTATTATCCCTGTACTGTGACATCACTGTGTTTATTATCCCTGTACTGTGACATCACTGTGTTTATTATCCCTGTACTGTGACATCACTGTGTTTATTATCTCTGTACTGTGACATCACTGTGTTTATTATCTCTGTACTGTGACATCACTGTGTTTATTATCCCTGTACTGTGACATCACTGTGTTTATTATCCCTGTACTGTGACATCACTGTGTTTATTATCTCTGTACTGTGACATCACTGTGTTTATTATCTCTGTACTGTGACATCACTGTGTTTATTATCTCTGTACTGTGACATCACTGTGTTTATTATCCCTGTACTGTGACATCACTGTGTTTATTATCTCTGTACTGTGACATCACTGTGTTTATTATCTCTGTACTGTGACATCACTGTGTTTATTATCCCTGTACTGTGACATCACTGTGTTTATTATCTCTGTACTGTGACATCACTGTGTTTATTATCTCTGTACTGTGACATCACTGTGTTTATTATCCCTGTACTGTGACATCACTGTGTTTATTATCTCTGTACTGTGACATCACTGTGTTTATTATCCCTGTACTGTGACATCACTGTGTTTATTATCTCTGTACTGTGACATCACTGTGTTTATTATCCCTGTACTGTGACATCACTGTGTTTATTATCTCTGTACTGTGACATCACTGTGTTTTATTATCCCTGTACTGTGACATCACTGTGTTTATTATCCCTGTACTGTGACATCACTGTGTTTATTATCTCTGTACTGTGACATCACTGTGTTTATTATCTCTGTACTGTGACATCACTGTGTTTATTATCTCTGTACTGTGACATCACTGTGTTTATTATCCCTGTACTGTGACATCACTGTGTTTATTATCTCTGTACTGTGACATCACTGTGTTTATTATCTCTGTACTGTGACATCACTGTGTTTATTATCTCTGTACTGTGACATCACTGTGTTTATTATCCCTGTACTGTGACATCACTGTGTTTATTATCTCTGTACTGTGACATCACTGTGTTTATTATCTCTGTACTGTGACATCACTGTGTTTATTATCCCTGTACTGTGACATCACTGTGTTTATTATCCCTGTACTGTGACATCACTGTGTTTATTATCCCTGTACTGTGACATCACTGTGTTTATTATCTCTGTACTGTGACATCACTGTGTTTATTATCCCTGTACTGTGACATCACTGTGTTTATTATCCCTGTACTGTGACATCACTGTGTTTATTATCTCTGTACTGTGACATCACTGTGTTTATTATCTCTGTACTGTGACATCACTGTGTTTATTATCTCTGTACTGTGACATCACTGTGTTTATTATCCCTGTACTGTGACATCACTGTGTTTATTATCCCTGTACTGTGACATCACTGTGTTTATTATCCCTGTACTGTGACATCACTGTGTTTATTATCTCTGTACTGTGACATCACTGTGTTTATTATCTCTGTACTGTGACATCACTGTGTTTATTATCCCTGTACTGTGACATCACTGTGTTTATTATCTCTGTACTGTGACATCACTGTGTTTATTATCCCTGTACTGTGACATCACTGTGTTTTATTATCCCTGTACTGTGACATCACTGTGTTTATTATCTCTGTACTGTGACATCACTGTGTTTATTATCTCTGTACTGTGACATCACTGTGTTTATTATCTCTGTACTGTGACATCACTGTGTTTATTATCCCTGTACTGTGACATCACTGTGTTTATTATCCCTGTACTGTGACATCACTGTGTTTATTATCTCTGTACTGTGACATCACTGTGTTTATTATCCCTGTACTGTGACATCACTGTGTTTATTATCCCTGTACTGTGACATCACTGTGTTTATTATCTCTGTACTGTGACATCACTGTGTTTATTATCCCTGTACTGTGACATCACTGTGTTTATTATCTCTGTACTGTGACATCACTGTGTTTATTATCCCTGTACTGTGACATCACTGTATTTATACTGTGACATCACTGTGTTTATTATCCCTGTACTGTGACATCACTGTGTGCATTATCCCTGTGCTGTGACATCACTGTGTTTATTATCTCTGTACTGTGACATCACTGTGTTTTTATTATCCCTGTACTGTGACATCACTGTGTGTATTATCTCACTGTACTGTGACATCACTGTGTTTGTTATCTCTGTACTGTGACATCACTGTGTTTATTGTATCCATGTACTGTGACATCACTGTGTTTATTATCCCTGTACTGTGACCATCACTGTGTTTATTATCTCTGTACTGTGACATTCGCTTTGTGTTTTATTATCTCATGTACTCTGACATCACTGTGTGTATTATCTCTGTACTGTGACATCACTGTGTTTTTGTATCCCTGTACTGTGACATCACTGTGTTTATTATCCCTGTACTGTGACATCACTGTGTTTTTATTATCCCTGTACTGTGACATCACTGTGCTGCATTATCCCTGTACTGTGACATCACTGTGTTTATTATCTCTGTACTGTGACATCCCACTGTGTTTATTATCACTGTACCGTGACATCACTGTGTTTATTATCTCTGTACTGTGACATCACTGTGTTTATTATCCCTGTACTGTGACATCACTGTGTTTATTATCCCTGTACCGTGACATCACTGTGTTTATTATCCGTACTGTGACATCACTGTGTTTATTATCTCTGTACTGTGACATCACTGTGTTTATTATCCCTGTGCTGTGTCATCACTGTGTTTATTATCCCTGTACTGTGACATCACTGTGTTTATTATCCCTGTGCTGGCCAGACATCACCTGTGTTTATTATCCCTGTACTGTGTGACATCACTGTGTTTATTATCCCTGTAACTGTGACATCACTGTGTTTATTGTCCCTGTGCTGTGACATCACTGTGTTTATTATCTCTGTACTGTGACGTCACTGTGTTTATTATCCCTGTGCTGTGACATCACTGTGTTTAGTATCCCTGTACTGTGACATCCACTGTGCTTATTATCCCTGTACTGTGACATCACTGTGTTTATCATCCCTGTACTGTGACATCACTGTGTTTGTTATCCCATGTGCCGTGACATCACTGTGTTTATTATCTCTGTACCGTGACATCACTGGGTTTATTGTCCCTGTACTGTGTCATCACTGTGTTTATTATCCCTGTACTGCAGACATCACTGTGTTGTATTATCCCTGGGTACTGTGACATCACTGTGTTTGTATTATCTCTGTACTGTGACATCACTGTGTTTATTATCCCTGTACTGTGACATCACTGTGCTTTATTATCCCTGTACTGTGCCATCACTGTGTTTTATTATCCCTGTACATGTGATATCCACTGTGTTTATTATCCCTGTACTGTGACATCACTGTGTTTATTATCCCCTGTACTGTGACATCACTGTGCTTATTATCCCTGCACTGTGTGACATCACTGTAAGTGTACCATCCCTGTACTGTGACATCACTGTGTTTATTATCCCTGCACCGTGACATCACTGTGTTTTATTATCCCTGTACTGTGACATCACTGGGTTTATTTTATCTCTGTACCGTGACATCACTGTGTTTTATTATCCCTGTACTGTGACATCACTGTGTGTATTATCTCTGTACTGTGATATCACTGTGTTTAGTATCCCTGTACTGTGACATCACTGTGCTTTATTATCCCTGTACTGTGACATCACTGTGTTTATTATCCCATGTACTGTGCCATCACTGTGTTTATTATCCCCGTACTGTGACATCACTGTGTTTTATTATCTCTGTACTGTGACATCACTGCGTTTATTATCTCTGTACTGTGACATCACTGTGTTTATTATCCTGCACTGTGACATCACTGTGTGTATTATCCCTGTACTGTGACACATCACTGTGTTTTATTATCCCTGTACCGTGACATCACTGTGTTTATTATCCCTGTACTGTGACATCACTGTGTTTATTATCTCTGTACTGTGACATCACTGTGTTTATTATCCCTGTACTGTGACATCACTGTGTTTTATTATCCTCTGTACTGTGACATCAACGTGTTTTTATTATCCCTGTACTGCATGTCATCACTGTGTTTATTATCCCTGCACTGTGACATCACTGTGTTTATTATCCCTGTACTGTGACATCACTGTGTGTATTATCTCTGTACTGTGACATCACTGTGTTTATTATCCTGTACCCGTAGACATCACTGTGTTTATTATCTCTGTACTGTGACATCACTGTGTGTATTATCTCTGCACTGTGACATCACTGTGTTTATTATCCCTGTACTGTGACATCACTGTGTTTGTTATCCCTGTACTGTGACATCACTGTGTTTATTATCCCTGTACTGTGACATAACTGTGTTTATTATCCCTGTACTGTGACATCACTGTGTTTATTATCCCTGTACTGTGACATCACTGTGTTATTATCTCTGTACATGTGACATCACTGTGTTTATTATCCCTGTACTGTGACATCACTGTGTTTATTATCCCTGTACTGTGACATCACTGTATTTATTATCCCTGTACTGTGACATCACTGTGTTTGTATCCCTGTACTGTGACATCACTGTGTTTATTATCCCTGTACTGTGACATCACTGTGTTTATTATCTCTGTACTGTGACATCACTGTGTTTATTATCCTGTGCTGTGACATCACTGTGTTTATTATCCTGTACTGTGACATCACTGTGTTTATTATCCCTGTACTGTGACATCACTGTGTTTATTATCCCTGTACTGTGACATCACTGTGTTTATTATCTCTGTACTGTGACATCACTGTGTTTATTATCCCTGTACTGTGACATCACTGTGTTTATTATCCCTGTACTGTGACATCACTGTGTGTATTATCCCTGTACTGTGACATCACTGTGTTTATTATCCTGTACTGTGACATCACTGTGTTTATTATCCCTGTACTGTGACATCACTGTGTTTATTATCCCTGTACTGTGACATCACTGTGTTTATTATCCCTGTACTGTGACATCACTGTGTTTATTATCTCTGTACTGTGACATCACTGTGTTTATTATCCCTGTACTGTGACATCACTGTGTTTATTATCCCTGTACTGTGACATCACTGTGTGTATTATCCCTGTACTGTGACATCACTGTGTTTATTATCCCTGTACACAGTGACATCACTGTGTTTATTATCCTGTACTGTGACATCACTGTGTTTATTATCCCTGTACTGTGACATCACTGTGTTTATTATCCCTGTACTGTGACATCACTGTGTTTATTATCCTGTACTGTGACATCACTGTGTTTATTATCCTGTACTGTGACATCACTGTGTTTATTATCCCTGTACTGTGACATCACTGTGTTTATTATCCCTGTACTGTGACATCACTGTGTTTATTATCCCTGCACTGTGACATCACTGTGTTTATTATCCTGTACTGTGACATCACTGTGTTTATTATCCCTGTACTGTGACATCACTGTGTTTATTATCCCTGTACTGTGACATAACTGTGTTTATTATCTCTGTACTGTGACATCACTGTGTTATTATCCTCTGCACCTGTGACATCACTGTGTTTATTATCCCTGTACTGTGACATCACTGTGTTTATTATCCCTGTACTGTGACATCACTGTGTTTATTATCTCTGTACTGTGAGCATCACTGTGTTTATTATCACTGTACTGTGACATCACTGTGTTTATTATCCCTGTACTGTGACATCACTGTGTTTTATTATCCCTGTACTGTGACATCACTGTGTGTTTATTATCCCTGTACTGTGACATCACTGTGCTTATTATCTCTGCACTGTGACATCACTGTGTTTATTATCCCTGTACTGTGACATCACTGTGTTTATTATCCCTGTATCAGACATCACTGTGTTTACTGTCTCTGCACATATAATCTACTTAATCCTAAATGTATACCAAGGTTAACATATCTCTGTACTGTGACATCACTGGGTTTATTATCCACTGTACTGTGACATCACTGTGTTTATTACATCCCCACTGTTGTAACATCACCTGCATGATACCATTCTAAAATACTGTGACATCTACTGTTATTTATCACCAAATGTGATACTACAAGAGTGATGAATCCCCACTGATGATCCATCAGTAAAAATATCTCATCAGATATCACTAAAAGTTTATTATCCCTGTACTGCACATCACCAAGTGTTTATTATCCCTGTACTGTGACATCACTGTGTTTATTATCCCTGTACTGTGCCATCACTGTGTTTATTATCCCTGTACTGTGACATCACTGTGTTTATTATCTTTGTACTGTGACATCACTGTGTGTATTATCCTGTACTGTGACATCACTGTGTTTATTATCCCTGTACTGTGACATTACTGTGTTTATTATCTCTGTACTGTGACATCACTATGTTTATAATCCTGTGTGACATCTCCATGTGTATTATCCCTGTACTGTGACATCACTGTGTTTATTATCTCTGTACTGACATATACTGTTTATTATCCTGTACTATGACATCACTGTGTTTATTATCCCTGTACTGTGACATCACTGTATTTATTATCTCTGTACTGTGACATCACTGGGTTTATTATCACTGTACTGTGACATCACTGTGTTTATTATCCCTGTACTGTGACATCACTGTGTGTATTATCTCTGTACTGTGATATCACTGTGTTTATTATCCCTGTACTGTGACATCACTGTGCTTATTATCTCTGTACTGTGACATCATTGTGCTTATTATCCCTGTACTGTGACATCACTGTGTTTATTATCCCTGTACTGTGCCATCACTGTGTTTATTATCCCTGTACTGTGACATCACTGTGTTTATTATCTTTGTACTGTGACATCACTGTATTTATTATCTCTGTACTGTGACATCACTGTGTTTATTATCCCTGTACTGTGACATTACTGTGTTTATTATCTCTGTACTGTGACATCACTATGTTTATAATCCCTGTGCTGTGACATCACTGTGTGTATTATCCCTGTACTGTGACATCACTGTGTTTATTATCTCTGTACTGTGACATCACTGTGTTTATTATCCCTGTACTGTGACATCACTGTGTTTATTATCCCTGTACTGTGACATCACTGTGTTTATTATCCCTGTACTGTGACATCACTGTGTTTTATTATCCTTGTACTGTGACATCACTGTGTTTATTATCCTTGTACTGTGACATCACTGTGTTTATTATCCTTGTACTGTGACATCACTGTGTGTATTATCCCTGTACTGTGAGATCACTGTGTATATTATCCCTGTACTGTGACATCACTGTGTTTATTATCCATGTACTGTGACATCACTGTGTTTATTATCCCTGTACTGTGACTTCACTGTGTTTATTATCTCTGTACTGTGACATCACTGTGTTTATTATCCGTGTACTGTGACATCACTGTGTTTATTATCCCTGTACTGTGACATCACTGTGTGTATTATCCCTGTACTGTGACATCACTGTGCTTATTATCTCTGTACTGTGACATCACTGTGTTTATTATCCCTGTACTGTGACATCACTGTGTTTATTATCCCTGTACTGTGACATCACTGTGTGTATTATCCCTGTACTGTGACATCACTGTGTGCATTATCCCTGTACTGTGACATCACTGTGTTTATTATCCGTGTACTGTGACATCACTGTGTTTATTATCCCTGTACTGTGACATTACTGTATTTATTATCCCTGTACTATGACATCACTGTGTGTATTATCCCTGTACTGTGACATCACTGTGTTTATTATCCCTGTACTGTGACATCACTGTGTTTATTATCTCTGTACTGTGACGTCACTGTGTTTATTATCCCTGGACTTAGACATCACTGTGTTTATTATCCCTGTACTGTGACATCACTGTGTTTATTATCCCTGGACTTAGACATCACTGTGTGTATTATCTCTGTACTGTGACATCACTGTGTTTATTATCCCTGTACTGTGACATCACTGTGTTTATTATCCCTGTACTGTGACATCACTGTGTTTATTATCCCTTTACTGTGACATCACTGTGTTTATTATCCCTGGACTGAGACATCACTGTGTTTATTATCCCTGTACTGTGACATCACTGTGTTTATTATCCCTGTACTGTGACATCACTGTGTTTATTATCTATGTACTGTGACATCACTGCGTTTATTATCCCTGTACTGTGACATCACTGTGTATATTATCCATGTACTGTGACATCACTGTGTTTATTATCCCTGTACTGTGACATCACTGTGTTTATTATCCCTGTACTGTGACATCACTGTGTTATTATCCCTGTACTGTGACATCACTGTGTTTATTATCTCTGTACTGTGACATCACTGTGTTTATTATCTCTGTACTGTGACATCACTGTGTTTATTATCCCTGTACTGTGACATCACTGTGTTTATTATCCCTGTACTGTGACATCACTGTGTTTTATTATCCCTGTACTGTGACATCACTGTGTTTATTATCCTTGTACTGTGACATCACTGTGTTTATTATCCTTGTACTGTGACATCACTGTGTGTATTATCCCTGTACTGTGAGATCACTGTGTATATTATCCCTGTACTGTGACATCACTGTGTTTATTATCCATGTACTGTGACATCACTGTGTTTATTATCCCTGTACTGTGACTTCACTGTGTTTATTATCTCTGTACTGTGACATCACTGTGTTTATTATCCCTGGACTTAGACATCACTGTGTTTATTATCCCTGTACTGTGACATCACTGTGTTTATTATCCCTGTACTGTAGACATCACTGTGTGTATTATCTCTGTACTGTGACATCACTGTGTTTATTATCCCTGTACTGTGACATCACTGTGTTTATTATCCCTGTACTGTGACATCACTGTGTTTATTATCCCTTTACTGTGACATCACTGTGTTTATTATCCCTGGACTGAGACATCACTGTGTTTATTATCCCTGTACTGTGACATCACTGTGTTTATTATCCCTGTACTGTGACATCACTGTGTTTATTATCTATGTACTGTGACATCACTGCGTTTATTATCCCTGTACTGTGACATCACTGTGTATATTATCCATGTACTGTGACATCACTGTGTTTATTATCCCTGGACTGAGACATCACTGTGTTTATTATCCCTGTACTGTGACATCACTGTGTGTATTATCCCTGTACTGTGACATCACTGTGTTTATTATCTCTGTACTGTGACATCACTGTGTTTATTATCCCTGTACTGTGACATCACTGTGTTTATTATCCCTGTACTGTGACATCACTGTGTTTATTATCCCTGTACTGTGACATCACTGTGTTTTATTATCCTTGTACTGTGACATCACTGTGTTTATTATCCTTGTACTGTGACATCACTGTGTTTATTATCCCTGTACTGTGACATCACTGAAGTTATTATCCCTAGTACTCGTGACATCACTGTGTTATTATCCCTGTACTGTGACATCACTGTGTGTATTATCCTGTACTGTGACATCACTGTGTTTATTATCCCTGTACTGTGACATCACTGTGTTATATTATCCTGCATACTGTGACATCACTGTGTTATTATCCATGTACTGTGACATCACTGTGTTTATTATCCATGTACTGTGACATCACTGTGTTTATTATCCCTGTACTGTGACATCACTGTGTTTATTATCCCTGTACTGTGACATCACTGTGTTTATTATCCCTGTACTGTGACATCACTGTGTTTATTATCCCTGTACTGTGACATCACTGTGTTTATTATCCCTGTGCTGTGACATCACTGTGTTTACTATCTCTGTACTGTGACATCACTGTGTTTATTATCCCTGTACTGTGACATCACTGTGTATTACTATCCTGTACTGTGACATCACTGTGTTTATTATCCATGTACTGTGACATCACTGTGTTTATTATCCCTGTACTGTGACATCACTGTGTTTATTATCTCTGTACTGTGACATCACTGTGTTTATTATCCGTGTACTGTGACATCACTGTGTTTATTATCCCTGTACTGTGACATCACTGTGTGTATTATCTCTGTACTGTGACATCACTGTGCTTATTATCTCTGTACTGTGACATCACTGTGTTTATTATCCCTGTACTGTGACATCACTGTGTTTATTATCCCTGTACTGTGACATCACTGTGTTTATTATCCCTGTACTGTGACATCACTGTGTTTATTATCCCTGTACTGTGACATCACTGTGTTTATTATCCCTGTACTGTGACATCACTGTGTTTATTATCCCTGTACTGTGACATCACTGTGTTTATTATCCCTGTACTATGACATCACTGTGTTTATTATCCCTGTACTGTGACATCACTGTGTTTATTATCCCTGTACTGTGACATCACTGTGTTTTATTATCTCTGTACTGTGACATCACTGTGTTTATTATCCTGTACTGTGACATCACTGTGTTTATTATCCCTGTACTGTGACATCACTGTGTTTATTATCCCTGTACTGTGACATCACTGTGTTTATTATCCCTGTACTGTGACATCACTGTGTTTATTATCCATGTACTGTGACATCACTGTGTTTTATTATCCCTGTACTGTGACATCACTGTGTTATATTATCCCTGTACTGTGACATCACTGTGTTTATTATCCCTGTACTGAGACATCACTGTGTTTATTATCCTGTACTGTGACATCACTGTGTTTATTATCCCTGTACTGTGACATCACTGTGTTTATTATCTCTGTACTGTGACATCACTGTGTTTATTATCCCTGTACTGTGACATCACTGTGTTTATTATCCCTATACTGTGACATCACTGTGTTTATTATCCCTGTACTGTGACATCACTGTGTTTATTATCCCTATACTGTGACATCACTGTGTTTATTATCCCTGTACTGTGACATCACTGTGTTTATTATCCATGTACTGTGACATCACTGTGTTTATTATCCCTGTACTGTGACATCACTGTTTATATTATCCCTGTACTATATCAATGTGTTTATTATCTCTGTACTGTGACATCACTGTGTTTATTATCCTTATACTGTGACATCACTGTGTTTATTATCCCTGTACTGTGACATCACTGTGTTTACTATCCCTGTACTGTGACATCACTGTGTTTATTATCCCTGTACTGTGACATCACTGTGTTTATTATCCCTATACTGTGAAATCATTGTGTTTATTATCCCTGTACTGTGACATCACTGTGTTTATTATCTCTGTACTGTGACATCACTGTGTTT